>PVIU01000949.1:0-249823 GCA_004026605.1 Ondatra zibethicus
ATGGCTCTCACTGAGGATGGGCTATCAGCCACCAGGCACTGCTCTTACTCTCCTGGCCCTGACATGTAGGGATGGGGAACTGAGGCTCTCAGGGGCAGTGGGACTTGGCCAAAGTCACACAGCAGGTGGTAGATGTGTCAGCTTTGAACGCTGTCCTTCAAAGGAGGAAACTTGCAGCAAGCCACCAGCTCTGTCCCTCAGGGTCTCTGGGAACAGCCTCCTTCACGTGACTTTCTGCTGACTGCAAACCCAGTGATGAAACACTGAAACTCCAGTTCTCCCAGGGAGGGAGCTAAAGCATTTCCCAAATCCCACCCCTCCTGCACTGGGACCCGCTACTGAGTCCCTCCAGTGCGGTGGCTTCTGTGACAATGAAGAAGCCACCTGTTCTAGTTCTCCCGGACTCAGTTACCAGACCCTCATACACCAAGCTCCCAGGAGTGGGACTGAGAACCTGGCATCTTGGCTAGCAGCACAGGGCAAACTCCTACCCTCTATAAACCTCAGTTTCCAAAGCGGCTACGTATCCCTGAACGGGGATCAAAAGGCAGCATGCAAATCTACCTGCCACATAGGCCAAGAGGATGCCGGTGACAACCATCAACTGCACACAGGAGCCGAGCAGTCCTCGGACGGCCGGGTAGGCAATTTCCGAGATATAGACCTGTGGGGAGTTAAGGTGAGACTTCACTTGGGCTCTTTAAACAGAAGGGTCTAACTATACTGCTTCAGAGCAACACCCCATCTTCTGCAGAGTTTTAAAGGATTGTGGGTAATGGTTGCTGCTGTATATGTGAGCAAAGGGAAAGAGGAGTGCACAGAACTTCCTTATTTTATTTTCTGAGATTGAGTTTCATGTAGCCCAGGCTAACCTCCAATGAGCTGAGGATAACCATGAACTCCTGATCTTTATGTATTTAGCCCTCAAGTCTTGCAATTGCAGGCATGTGCCGCCAGGCCCAGCTCGGTACACGCTTAATATGCACAGATGTGAGTTAGAACAAATGACTTCTCCCTTGCTGGCCAGCTCCAGGTGCTACCCAGGACACTGAAAGGCTGGCCTAATTCTACCAGGGGCTGCCATCACTTCTTTAAAGCTCAGGGGTCACTAGGCATCTTCCATACTTATAGAGTATTCCATACCTTATGCCCATGACTAACCTAGTTTAAAAAAGAAACAACAACAACCTACAGATCTACAGCTTCCCTCTCCTCCAGCTCCCTCATACCTCCCACAGGGCAGAGAATGAGCATGTGGCCACAGAGGCGAGGAAGGGACAGGTGGGCATCCAAGCCTGTGGCTGCAGGGTGCTGGTGATCTCAGTTACCAGGGTCCAAGACCTCCTAGGGGCCATGCCTGGACCACCAAGTTCTTGTGCAAAGGCCTCGCTACCACCTCAGGAATAAGCCTTGTGCACAGGGGAGCGTACAGGCTCATAGAGGAGCCTGTGCCCAGGCAAATGATCCTGGCGTGTGGGTCAGGGGCTGGCTACAAGCAGTGAAGGGAGCGAGAAGTCTGTCCCAGGGACAAAAAGAACAGAACTGCTAACATGAAAACAGGGGGTATAGTCATAACTGCTAAGCATAGAGGGATTTCATCATTTGTGCAGTAAAAGAGGCACAACTAAGGGCAATGCTGGCGGCGAGGAACAGCTCCACTGCTGACTAGCTGCCCCATGCCTGGCAAAGGTCATCTAGAAGGCCTAAACCACTCACTGGTGCCACGAGTGAGGCGACTCCGCAAGCCAGGCCAGTGAGGAGGCGGCCTCCGAGCAGCATCCACACGTTCCGGGCGGCGGTGATGACGGCAAAGCCGGTTACGAAGGGCACGGCGCAGAGCAGGAGGCTCAGCTTGCGCCCCGCACGGTCCACGAGCCAGCCGCCCAGTACGCCCCCTGCCGCAGCACCCAGGGTCACGATGGCCTGGGGACCCGGACGGGCTGAGGAGGAGGCCACCAGGGGCCATGGTCCACGATCCCTCCACCCCACGCCCCGCAGCCTCAGAAGAAAGAGAATGAGGAGGACCCCGGGGTGCGGCAGAGAGTGGGGGACCCGGGGCTCACCCCGAACCAGGAGGCCGCATCGTCTCCGAGGCGCAAGGCGGGGGGCGCAGTGCGCTGCAGGCTGGGGATGGCGGGGGAGCTGTAGCCGAGCGCGTAGCCGAAGCTGAGCGGGCCCAGGGCGGCGGCGAAGGCGGCGAGGAACACCCGGCGGCTGCGGCGAACGCTGCGGGTACAAGGCGGGACGTGAGTGGCGCCGCGGGGCGTGAGGGAGAGGCCGCAGACCCCCGGGGTCCGCACCTGGCGTCCGGCGGCCGCAAAAGCGGCAGCGTCTCCTCGGGGTCCTCGGGCGACATGCCGGCGGCAGTAGAGTACCCGCGAACTGTCGCAGCTCGGGCGAGCGCGGCCTCGGCGGCAGGCGTGGCCAATGGCGCCAGAACCCGCCCCCAATCAGAGCTGACCAATGGAAGCACAGAGCCGGTTGCAAAGCTGACTGGACCCGAATTACGCCCCCGCGGCCCAGGTACGGGTTGGGGTAGCTTGTTGGCAAGATTGTCCAATTGGATTGTGGGATGAGTCTGGAGGCGTGGCCATCCTAGGACTGAGCTAGCCAATGAAGATGGAAAAGATTGTTTGGGTGTTTTAGATGTCTTTTTCTTAACATCTATCAGGGGGCGGAGGTGACAGCGCGCCTGTGCAGATCAGAAGTAAACTTGGTTTTCTCCTTCCACCATGTGGATTAGGTCGTTGGGGTCGAACTGATGTCGTTAGGCTTGGGGGCAAGCACCTTTACCAGCAGGCCCATGTTTTGATGGTTTCATTCGTTTTTATTCTTTATTTTAGACTTTTTTTTTAGTCTTTCCAGACGGAATTTCTCTGTTTAACGGTCTTGGCTGTCCTGAAACTCCCTCTGTAGACCAGGCTGGCTTCTAACTCACAAAGAGATCCACCTGCCTCTGCCTCCCAAGCCCTGGGATTAAAGGACTCCCTGTGCCACCACTTTCCAGACTATTTTAAACATTTTTATTTATGTGTTTTGCGTGCCTGATGCTTGCGGTGCTCAGAAGGCGGTATCAGATCCTCTGGATTGTTGTGAGCCACCATGTACAGGTGCGCTTGGAACCTGGATCTGAGTTCTCTGCAAGAAGAAGCGTTCCTAAGCGTTGAGCCATACCCTCCAGACCTTATATTTTTACTATTTATTTATTTATTTATCTATTTATGGAGTTGTCTCTCAATCTAATCTCTACTAATGAGGGTAGTAGTGGGTCAAAGGTGGAGCACATAGGCAGGGCAAGACTTCCCACCCTTACTATGTAACAGTTCCCAGGAACATGGTCAACCATTCTTCCCCAGCCTTGACAGAGAGCCTGGGGGTGAAAAGTCCCCAAGCAGACCGTTGTAGGCCACCTGTCACTCTCCTTGGCCTTTCTGAGACTGACCTGGTGCTCCTGGGGGCAGCTCACCTGCATCAGGAGTGCTGCAAAGCCTAGGGCCCCCGAGATGCCGAGGACCCTGTCGGGGTGGGATAGAGTGGAGTGGATGGATGGAGTGGAGCTTAGTGGTTTCCTCGTTCCCTGGTTGCCCCACAGATAATCCCAAGCCTTCAATCTATCTTTCTACCTCCCCAAGTCTCCCTGTGATTTTGTGCCACCACTGTTCTCTGCCCAGTTGCTACCCACAACTTTATGGGCAGGCAGCATCAGTGGCTTATACATGTAATTCCGGAGAGAACCAGTGAGAGGCGCCTAGTCCCTCCCTGGGCCAAGAGTCCTCTCTAAGGGAAAGCTGGGAATGGTGGTGCTTGTCTGTAACTTCAGCACTGAGGTACAGACAAGTTAGTCATCCAGCTTAGCTTAACTAGTGAGCCCCGCCAGATCCTAACGAGAGAGAGAGAGACCCTGTCTCAAGAAACCGAGTGCATGGCTCCTGAGGAACAGCTGCCGAAGCTGACCTCTAGCCTCCATGTGGGAACACACAGCCCCACAAAAAAGGTGGACCCACTCAAGGGAGGGAATCTGAAATACAAGCCTCCAACCCCGGAGAAAAGCCAGAATGAACCTAATAAAACTGTTGGTGGGGTTGAGATGTAGCACCAAGTTTGCCTCTACAGCTAAAGAGGATTCACGTAGGCACCTTTGGTTCCATGTATCACACGGAACTGTTGTGCAGAAGAGGGAGGGGAGGCGAGTCCTCCTTATGGCCTGCAAGGAGGAAGGTGCCAGGTTCTAATCTCTGACACCATGATGTCAGAACTCCTTGGAGCTGCTTTCTCTTGGGCAGACGATAGGGTTTCTTTCCATGGGCCCTGTGACCTGTGACACAGGACTGCTATTTCAGTATTTCACTTGTGTCTTGCTCCGTCCGTATTCCTGCTCACTCTTCAGGAGGGAGCTGGGGTAGGCATCTTAAAAATCAGATTTATTTGTTTTATAGGTGTTTTACATGCACATATGTGCACCATGTGTGTGCCTCCTGCCCTTGGAGATCAGAAGAGGGCTTCGGACCCTCTGGGACTGTAGTTAGGAATGGCTGTGAGACACCATGTGGGTGCTGGGAATCAAACCACAAAGCCATTTCCCCAGCTCTCCTCCTCTTTATCTCCATGTTCTGAAGGATGAAAGAGCAAGGCAGGGGCTGGAGACACGGCTCGGCAGCAGAGCCTGTTTGCCAACTGTGTGTAAGGCCCTGGGGTCCATACACAACATTGCAAAACAAAGCAAAAAGGTGGACCCACTCAAGGGAGGGAATCTGAAAACTCTGGATCACAGTTGCAGATGGATGTATCCTAACACTTTGTGGGGCCTTTGCCTTGTTATTATTTGAGATCAAAGGAGGAGGAAGCTTCTCCATCTGTCCCAGGTCTCCAGGCAGGAGTGCAGGGCCCCACCCCAGTGAACACAGGCAGCAACAGGGCCAAGTGCAGAAAGAAAACTTATTTATAGAAGAATTAAAAAGCAGCATCTTTTCTTCATAAAAGAAGCATAGTATGTGACATAAGTCAAAACTTACAAAAAATAATTTCCATCTAAATCTATAAAATATAAGAGAAGGGTTGCAGTGAATAAGAATGAACATTTTTGATTTATTCAAAGTTTTGATCTAAAACTTCAATGAAATCTACCACCTTTATTACAAGGGGACTGACGGTTCTTGAATGGAAAGAAACGGGAGTCAAGAAAGATGGCACTGGACACTGGAGAGTGACCCAAACTGGCTGAGGGTGCAGGAGGTTTGGTCCAATAGATTGCTGCCTGGCTGGAGGCGCATTTTGTTGAGACAGGTTGTTGGAGCTGTTCAAACAGTATAAACCTGCATAAGAACACTAAGGGTTGCCAAGGAGACACAGACTCTATTTCAAATCAATGATGTCTTCCTCTGAGGAGGCCATGAGCTGGAAGGGGCTGCTGCCTGAGCCCTCTTTGTCCACCACAGGGTCCTGGTCAGAGCTTGCCGAGTGGTTACGGCCCTCAGCATTGGCTTCAGAAGCAGGAGGACTTTCCAAAATTCCCGATGGGATCCTGCAAGAGAGAAGCATTGTTAAGGGCTCTGCGGGCAGGATGTAACATGGCATGGTTGCTTGCTGCCTCCTGTTCTTCTGGGTTCAGTGTACCTACCATGCGATGAGAGGAGGAAGGAGAGGAAAGATTTCACTTCTCAGAGTTTGTGATTCCACAAATGCCCAGGGCCTTGGAAAGCACCTGGCCCTGCTCTGCCCACTTAACCTCCAGCAGCCTCCTGTCCCTTCTTCCTTGTGTCTCTGGCCATGATGCCTGCTCAGAGGAACTGCCCAGAGTCCCTGCTATCATAGGCACTGTTCCCTATTCTTTCTTTTTCCTCTTTGGTTTTCGAGACAGAGTTTCTCTGTGTAGCCCTGTCCTTTCTGGAACTCACTCTGTAGACCAGGCTGGCCTGGAACTCACAGAGATCCGTCTGCCTCTGCCTCCTGAGTGCTGGGATTAAATACGTGCACCACCGCTGCCTGGCTGTTTCCACATTCTTATCATTCATCCCAAGCCAGCCCTATGCTGGACTCTTCTTTGAGCTATCAAAGTGGGCTTCTACCTGCCATTTTATCATTTATTATTATTGCTTTTTTTTTAAAGATTCATTTTGCCAGTTGTTGTTGGTGCATGCCTTTAATCCTAGCACTCAGGAGACAGAGCCAGGCAGATCTCTGTGAGTTCGAGGCCAACTTGGTCTACAGAATGAGTTCCAGGACAATCAGGGTGGTTACAGAGAAACCCTGTCTCAAAGTCAATCAATCAAATAAACAAAAACAAAAATCTAAAAATACCAGATTTTGTTTTATGAATATAGATATAGATGCTTTGTCTGCAGGTATGTTTGTGTACTATGTGCATCCCTGTGCTCTCAGAGGCTAGAAAAGGGTATTAGATCTCTAGAACTGGAGTTACAGATGATACAGATGATTGTGAGCCACCATGTGGGTACTGGGAATTGAACCTGGGTCCTCTGGAAGATCAAACAATGAATACTCTTAACTGCTGAGTTGTTTTTCGAGCCCAAGCCCTTTATATTATTATTTTGAGGCAGGGTCAGGCTGGCCTTGAACTTACAGTGACTCTCCAGTCTCTATTCCAAGCCTGAACCATCATGCCTAGCCACTTAGAGGATTTTTTTAAATAATTTATTTTATGGGCATTGGTATTTTTCCTGTATGTATGTCTGTGTTGGATCCTGGAGTCAGAGACAGCTGTGAGCTGCCATGTGGGTCCTCTGGAAGAACAGTCAGTGTTCTTAACTGTGAGCCATCTCTCCAGTCCCTTATTTTTATGTTTGATATTTTGAGCAGGGTCTCATTTTGTATCTCTGACTGGCCTGGAATTCATTATGTAGACTAGACTGGCCTTGAACTTAGAGTTCTGCCTTTGTCCTCATGAGTGGTAGGATTTAAAGCATGTGCCACCATGCTGACTATCTTTTTTTTTAAATTATTTAATGTTCATTTTATGTACATAATTGTTTACATGCATGTATGTCTGTGTCTGGTGTGTCTGACAACCTTTGAGTGCCTGGTGCCCACTGAGATCAGAAGGCATTGGATCCCCTGGAACTGGGGTTACACATGGCTGTGACTAGCCATGTGGGTGCTGGGAGCTTGAGCCCTTTACCAGAGCAGCCAATGCTCTCCAGTCCCCTTAACTTCACAGCACACCGTGGTTGGTTGAGATGAACTGTGTCTTTAGTTAGATCTGGTTCTCCATGTGAGGCTGAGGCATGAGTGAGGCTGGCTCTTCTCCACCGCAGGCTCTGAGACCCTCTGCTCAGGTGGCAGGACACTTGTCACTCTGCCATGCAGCAATGGCTTGGTGCTTAATGGCCTACAGGCCCTCTGAAGGTACAGACAGGGGCTTGATCATTTCCCTGTCTCCCCAGCTTGAGTACACTTGAGCAGGTGTTCCATTACTCTCCAGAAGGGCACCTGCACTGTTGCTGAAGGGACGGACGCCCAGCTGTGAGGCAACATGCATCTATTCCTATATGCTGAACTGCCATTCGGAAGGGCTCTTCCTGTGTACAGGGTCCACTAGTTCTGGAAAGTGGCTGACCCTACACTCTTACTAAGCAACCTTGTTTTTGTGTCTCTTCATCAAACTAGTGAGCCAAAAATAGTCTCTTAGGAGAGAGATCAATGGGAGTAGGAGGGTGACAAGACAGAGTAACTGGGGTCTGTGTGTGTGAGGGAGAGAGACCATGATTAAAATACATTATATACATGTTAACGTTTCTCTCTAGGGCTGGGTGTGGTGGTGCATGGGCTTTAATCCCAGCATTTGGAAACAGGCAGGTGGATCTCTGAGACTGAGGCCAGCCTGGTCTACATGATGAGTTCTAGGTAAGCCAGGGCCACATAGTGAACCCTTGTCTAAAACAGTGTCTTTCTCTATTGTTTCTGTCTCATGTATGTGTGTGTGTGTGTGCTGTGTGTACACTTTGTGCATGTTGGGCAAGGCTCCAGCTGACTGTCTCTAGCCCCTCTGAGTATATTTTAGTGAACATTAGCTCAGTTGCTGGTAACAGTGTCCTCTTGTCTCAGCTCCACTGTGGCAGCTGTCCTCTCTGGGACTGTGGGACTGGCTGCTGACCCTGTAGGACCTCCTGGGTACACTGGCACTGATTGGGCGACCATGCAGATCAGGGGCTTCTTTTTACCTGTCACTGCTAGCTGACCTCACAGCCTCTGGCTTGGGGTCTCCTTGACTTTCTTCTAACCGCTTCCGGGTTTTTGATTTGGCCCTTGGCGCTCCTTCTGATCGTGGTCCACTGTCATCAGAGAGACCTGCATTATAGAGGAAAATCAGAGGTCAGGGGTCATTACCACAGGGGACAGAAGATGCCTTGTTTATTTATTTATTTATTTATTTAAGATTTATGTATTTATTATGTATACAGTGTACTGCCTGCATGTCAGAAAAGGGTATCAAATCTTGTTGTAGATGGTTGTGAGCTACCATGTGGTTGCTGGGAATTGAACTCAGGATCTCTGGAAGAGCCGTCAGTGCTCTTAACTGCTGAGCCATCTCTCCAGCCCACCTTTTTTATTCTTTAAGAATGTAGTCCTTTAAGAATCTCACGCAGGCATACAATTGTGCTTAGATCACCTCTACCTGCGCCTCATCAGTTTCCTGCCCCTTTATACTGGGACATTATTAGACTCTGACACAGCAGCAAAGATGACAGAGATATATCAGTACAGTTTCCCCTTACTGAAGTCTTTTCTCTGTGATTATAAAGTATGTATACACGGCGACACACACGCACAGTCTCAGAGAAGTCTACCAGTGGCAAAGACCCTAAAGTCCTACAGTGTTCTCATAAGCACCTGTCCTCCCCCCACCCTTAACATGGCTTGGTTAGCTTTCTGTCCATCATTGGTGGAAAATGGTCCAATATTCTCTGGGGTGGTTGTAATTATTATTGATGAATTTATTAATCTCTTCTGAAAGGGAGTTTCTTTAATTTTTATTACATTTATTTATGTTGTGTGTATATAGGCATTTGTGTGTGTGTGTGTGTGTGTGTGTGTGTGAGAGAGAGAGAGAGAGAGAGAGAGAGAGAGAGAGAAAGAGAGAGAGAACAACTTGAGGAAGTTAGTTCTTGCCTTCAACCACGTATGTCCTGGGGCTCGAACTCAGGTCGGCAAGCTTGACAGCAAGTGCTTGTACCCTCCCTCTGAGCCATCTTGCTGGCCCCAACTTTCCTTTTTAACTCCACGTTTTGAAAATGAGAGCCCCTGAAGGCGAGGCCCCGCTGGGCTGTCTACAAGCTGTGAAACAACCCAAACCCACTGCGGCTGTTATTACCTAGAAGTTCCCTGCGGGTCCTGCTTGCTATTTCTTTAATTTCCATACGAGATAGGGACAAGGAATGAGTGACGGGAATGGCAGCAATGCCAAGGCCGATGGAGGTGGGCGGGGTGATGACCTTGGAGACTAAGGGTGATTTCAGAGGCCGTTCGATGCTTCTGCCCACAAGGTTTCTAAGTGGAATCCTGTACAGATTTTTAGACTGAATTTCACCTGAAACACAATTTGGAAAAGACCAGAACTTTAGGTTCATGTTATTTACAACAGAACAATTTCTTTCTTTAAAAGTTTTAAACTACATTTATTAGGTGTGTGTCCATGTGTCCATGTATAGAGGTCAGGGAACAACTTGTAGGGCTCAGTTCTTTCCCTTCCAGCAGCGGACACAGGTATCAAACTCAGGGCAGCAGGACTTATGGCAGCTGCCTTTACCCACTGAACTATCTTGTTCTTTAATATAATTATGTAATATAATTAGCATGAAGCAAGACTTTCTGTCATGTGCTGATGATGCCTAATGGCTTTGTATTTCCTAAGGGCTTTCTTTCTTTTAAACTTTTTTTAAAATATATTTTTATTAAGATTTATTTATTAAATGTATAGTGTTCTGTCTGAACAGGGCACCAGATCTCTTTACAGATGGTTGTGAGCCACCATGTGGTTGCTGGGAATTGAACTCAGGACCTCTGGAAGAGCAGGCAGTGCTTTTAACCACTGAGCCATCTCTCCAGCCCATCTTTTGAATGAATTTGATAAAATGCAGTTGCTTCTTCCAGAATAGGAGTGGATAAGGGGAGCAAGAAACTGCCCGTCTGGGGCACTCATCTTAACAACGAGTGATAAAGATGACTGACTGCAGCCAGGAGCTAGGAGAAATGCTGTCCTTGGCCCCGCAGGAGTGTGGCAAAGGCCTCCAGGAGCAAAGTGAGAGTCTCTGGGCTGCAGATTTAGCTGTGAAACTCGCTCGCACTGCCAAACCCCAGAGGAGATGCTGCTGCTAGCTGGATGCTGCTAGCTGGGATGTGCTCTGGCTTATTTCCCTTTGCCCCACGGAAATTTACATAATGGGATTTCTCCTAATTTTTTTGTTTGTTTGCTGTGTGTGTGTGTGTGTGTGTGTGTGTGTACACATATGTATATGGAGGCCAGAGGTCTAAATCAGGTAGGTGTCTTCAACTTACTTTTTGGAACGAGGCTCGCACCAAGACTGGAACTTACTAGACTAGCTAATCAGCATACTCCAGGGATCCCCTTGACCCAGCTTATGGGTTATGAGTATGTACCAATGTGCCTGACTTATGTCGGTGCTTGAGACCAAAAGTCAGGTCTTGTCTTTACTGAATGAGCCATCTATTCAGTCCCATTTGTCTCATTTTTATTTTATTTTTTAAAATTTTAATTAATAATAATAGTTTTTGTTATTATTTTGAGACAGTTTCTCTGTGTAGCCCTGACTGTCGTGGAACTCAATATAGAAACCAAGCTGGCCTTGAACTCACAGAAATTCATCTGCCTCTGCCTCTTGAGTACTAGGATTAAAGGCGTGTACTACCATGTCTGGCTTTTATTATTATCTTAATATAAGGTTTCTTAAGAATTTTACCAATTCAAAGAACAAAGTCTACTTATTGGTTTGTTTTTGAGACAGGTCTCATCACCTAGTCCAGGCTGGTCCTGAATGTGGGCTCCTCTGTCTCACCCAACCTCACAAGTGTTGGGAGTGCAGCCAAGAGAGTTCTTTTTCACTGGCTTTCAATAGTGACAACTTTGACAACTACTTCTCCTTCTCCCTTAGTCTTCTTTGTCATGGATATTTGATCTTCCTGTGACACTCTAAGACCATCAACAAAGGTAACCTTGAATCAGAGAGTGCAGACAACTGAATGGAATTAGCCATAGAGATTTTGGAGGACCCAGGATGCGAGAACATAGAGAGGCACAGGAAAGAGTAGGGAGGGCTCAGAAAGATCCATGGGCCTTTTTAATCTGGGAAGCATGGATAGGGTCAGCTGGCTGTTCCTTCGCTGCTTTCTTGATCTATCAGGTTCCTACCCCACTACCTGACTCCGGAGATCTTATTAACAATAGAACAATTTAGACAAAGGTTTCACTTCTTCATTTCTGATGTTTTTGAGGCATTGGATCTCCACATAGCCCTGGCTGTCCTGAAACTTACTATGGAGATCTACCTGCCTCTGGGGTTAAAGGCATGTGGCATTATGCTCAATCTGAACAGTAACTTCTTTAGCAGTGATCATGTCCAGCTCTGACAGTAAGCCAAGGAAATCATGATCTAGAGTATCTATTAATAAGGCAGTAGGAGTTGGACTTCACCTTCCCCCGGGGAAGAAGGAAACAGCAGCGTGTCCCGGGCCGGAGGGGTCTGAGGAGACGTGTGGGTACTGGCGCCCTTGGAGCTGCCTGCAGATGAGCCCTCGTGCACAGCCGCGGCTGCTGTGAAGTAAATGTCTGACTGCAAAGAAAGAAGAAACATTACCAGCTGCCTGCTGGTATTCCAGGCTCTGCTCCCACTGACCTTCTGCACCACTGCCAAGACTGGTTCCCAGGCTTGGCAGTGACCTCTGACCTCTTCAGAGCCTACAGTGCAGACCTGGGTCTCATCCAGCTAGACCTCTCCCAAAGATTTACTTCCCTTATCTCTGCACTGGCCTACACTAGAAAAGAGTCACATGCCACACATCTGCAAAACCAACACAATGCACACACTTCTCTCAGGAGTCTCAGAACTGGGATGGACCCCGGGAGTTCGGTCAGGCGCATTCTGCAGGGGGGAAATATGGATGTTTGCCTCACAGAGTTTCCTGTATGCCCACATGTGCTGACTTTGGCAACAGTAGCAGTGGAACACTACATGTGTTTCTGAGAGCCAACTTTCGGGAATTTTGCAAGCCAGATCTTAAACGTGGCCATCATTAAACACTAAAAGGTATAAATTTAGCTTTTTGTGTGTGGTATTTATCCACACGTGTATGGCACATTGGTGAGTGCTACCAGTGAGAGCCGGGATAACAGTGTGTGGAGTCTAGGGCTGCAGCTGGAGTAAGTTTTGGTTTAAGAGATATGATTTGTTTCTGGTGAGAAGTATTTAAAAACTGTGTGTGTGTGTGTGTGTGTGTGTGTGTGTGTGCGCGTTGTGCATGTCTGAGTCTACATCTATGGCCACGTACACACAGGAGCTTAGGGAGGTCGGAAGGACTGAATGCCCTGGGACAGACACTGTGAGCCACCAACTAGGATGCTGGATGCTGGGACTGAACTGGACCTGGGTCCTCTGCAGGATTCACTAAGGGAATTTAGCCCATGAGCTACCTCTCCAGCCTAGGAAAACAGTGTAACACTCAGATACATATTAGACATCTTTTATTTTTGAGTCAAAGTCTTACTTTGTATCCCAGGCTATTCTGGAACTCACTTGTAGTTCAGACTGGCCTCAAATTCATAGCAATTCTACTGATGGCCTTACAAGTGCTGAGCTTACAGATGGGAGCCAAATGCCCAGCTACATGACAGATCTCTTGACATAACCCCACTGGAACAACAATGAGTAGACTGAGGTAGGACTCCAGCGTAGGTGGAGTTGAACCTGTAGTCTGGGTATGATACAGGTCTCAGCAAACATTAAAAAGCGTATTTGTGAGAACCCCGTGAGCACTTAGTTCTCACAACGGCTCTCTCCCAAGGCAGGGAACATTTGCGGCGGTGGTTCGGTCCTGCTTTACGTGTTCTAAGGACTGGACCGAGGCTGTCGGGTCAGCACAGCAAATGCTTTACACGCTGAGCCACCGCACCAGCCTCAAGGGAGCATCTGGAAGTGCAAGGAGGACAAACATGAAAACCCACCCCCCTCCCCGCGTTCTGACACAGGACAGCCGTCCTGGTGTGATAAACAGCAGTTCCTGCTCACTTGACACCTCGGGGTGCTAAGGCTGCGGCACTGCATTCCACTCACCCTGGAGGCCACGAGCTGCAGCTGCGGCACAACTGCCGTGTGAACCAGGTTCCCGTTCACCACCAGGCGGATCTCCATGGAGTCGGTGGTGAAGGCCAGCAGGTACGGGAAGGCGCAGACTGCAAGGGAACAGATGGCCTGTTGGCTAGGAGGCTGCAATTGCTCAGGCATCTTTACCACTCTAGAAATGTCCAACCTTTCTATTCTTGTCTGCTTCACATGGCTAGGCCTGCCTCTCAGGTGTACATGCCAGCCAGTTGTCATGGCTACGTCCCTGCCTGATGCCCTACTGCCTGGTTTTCTGGTGGCTCAGCTACCCAGTCCTGTGGGACTTTCCCCACATTTTCTGGATGACAGCTTGACAGCCTTCAGCATGTGACAGCTGTCTGGAATCTTTCCTTTTCTCTTCCTTCCTGGCTTAGACTGTCACCCCTTCCCTGCACCCCTCTGGCCTTGTGTCACAGGCAGTAGCTGTGCCCTTCAAAGCTACTGAACTTAGATGCTCTGTTCTCTGCTGTAGGCGGCATTCCTCCTCGCAATGCTGTTATGACTTGCTGACTTCACACACCACAGCTAAGCTTCGATTACACCTGTGTAAGTGGACTTGACTGGTCCTTCTCCCTCAGTGCTCTGTACAGGTGACCTGTCCACTCGGGGGGGGGGGGGAGTGGTGTCCTTGGCAACTCATTCTGCTGCCTGACGCCTCTTTTCCTGATCTCTTCAGTGCTTGGCTCAAAGCCCAGAGTCAATTTCCATTCCTCCTTTTGGTCGATCTCACCTGTCACCACAGCCTGACTAGGTATCAGGGTTTCTCTGTGTAGCAGCCTTAGCTGTCCTACAAGAACTAGCTCTTGTAGTCCGGGCTGGCCTCTGCCTCCCAAGTGCTGGGACTGGGATTAAAGGTGTATGCCACCACCACCTGCCTTTTTTTCTTTTGGACAGGGTTTCTCTGTGTAGCCCTGGCTGTCCTGGAACTCAGAGATCCGCCTGCCTACGCCTCCCGAGTGCCGGGATTACAGGCGTGCGCAACCACCGCCCGGCTTTGATTTACCTTTTAAAATTCCATTTTAATGTGTCTGTGGCAGTGGGCGGGGTGCATGTGTGGAGGTCAGAAGACAACTTGTGGGAGTCATTCTCCCCTTCTAACATGAAGGTCGGGGCCATCGGAACTCAGACTTTCAGCAGTATCTCTGCCAGGTAAGCCATCTTGCCAGCCCCACACTGACATTTAGTGGCAGGTATTTTGTTGGCGCCTGAGGTTCTGGACTTTCAGTTTTAAGGCAGGTAAGAGTAGCACTGGCTGGAGCTAGCTCATGAGTTTTAGAAAAGGCCTGCCAGGTACTGACAAACTGTATTTAATTGCTTTCAAATGTCATCTTCCCAGAAACTCAGAAGAGCCAGAGGGACATGAGTCTAAACAGGGAGCATAAAAATTATCCCACAGAGAGTATCTGAAGAATGTTCAGGCCCCAGGATGTGTGGCAGTTATGGAGGAAGTCCAGGCAGCTCACAGGAGACCGAGCCCTGCCGGTGGTCAGGCAAGGGCAGGGACCACAGAAAAGGTTGTTCTTACCAACTGCATAAGGAGCTTGGTTCCAACAGAACTGGAAATCCGATGCCGAGGGTTGAAGCAAAAAAGAGCCACCGTTAAAGGGACAAACCTTCTTATAGATGCAACTGTCTGGAAAGAGAACAACAGCAACTTGTTTTGTTAGAGGCGATACCTAGATCCCTGCAGTCAGAGAAACAGAAAGCAGGCCGCTAGGGCAGCATCCTCCCTGCTGGTTCTCTGGACCCAGGCTGGACTTGAGTTTGCAGCAATGCTCTTGCCTCAGCTTCCCGTGTGCTGGAATTACACCTGTCACACACCTGGCTCTCTCTGCCAGCTCATCTAAACAGCCACTGCCAACCTTGGGAGGCAGTGGCAAGAGTAACACTGTTACTATGTATGCTGACAGCTGCCACCTGGAGAAAATGTACTGCTAGTCAAGCTTTGAGAAGACTGTCCATTTAATTTGTCTGGCTGCAGAAGGTAGAAGCTGTCACCCTGCAAGCACACTCTGCAGAGAACCTGAGGTTGGGAGAGGTGAGGCGGTCCGTCCTGAGTCCCGCAGCTCTACCAGGAGCGGAGTGGTGGAGTGAGGCCAGGCTGGGCTACGGTGCTCAGATGCTTCCTGCCTATGCTGTATGGTCATGCCAGAGAAAGACGCAGAATGGATAGCCCGTGGGTTAATGAAGCCTTTCTACAAGGCAGCCTCACTCACTACAAGCATGGCAGGAATTGCATATGTCCTCTGTGATGGCCGTGAGCTTGACTACATCTGGAATTAACTAAAGCTCAAATGACTGGGCACATCTGTGAGGGACTTTTGCTTAATCATTTGAAGTGGGAAGATACGCTTCTAATTGGTTTTGAGGTGGGAAGACAAACCTCTAATCTGGGCCACACCTTCTTCTGGCAGCCTCTGTAAGGACATGGGAGAAAGAAGCTCTCTTTGCCTGTTGGCCCTCACTAGCAAGTCCATTCCTTCACTGGCATTAGCGCCTACTTCTTTGAGATTCAAGTATATACTGAAGACCAGCTGAGACATCCAGCCTCATGGACTGAACAACTACTGGATTCTTGGACCTTCCATTCATAGGCAGCCATTGTTGGAGTAGCTGGACCGCAGCCTTTAGCCAGTCTAATAAATCCCCTTTATATAGACACTAAATGATATATATATATTATATATAATGTATGATATACATGTATAATATATAATAGATGTGTGTGTATGTGTGTGTGTGACAGAGAGAGAGAGAGAGAGAGAGAGAGAGAGAGAGAGAGAGAGAGAGAGAGAGAGATTCATTCTCTAAGTTCTGGTACTCTGGAGCACCCTGACTAATACACCCTGCTAACATGTTGCTAGAGAACCTGGATCATGTGTGTACCCCTTACTGAACTTCAGCTATGTTAAGGACAGTTTAATTCAGTTACCTGCCTCTTTTCTATTCTGACCTCTGAACATCAGTGTATGTGGCTCAGACCTTCAGAGTAAGGAAGCTTTTGTAGAAACAAAGTCCCCTTTTATTATAGAAGCTGTTTTTGCCTTCTCCCACCTTTTAAGATAATAAAGATAACAACTATGATTGTTATATATGTTTTAGACGGGGTCTTGCTGTGAATCCCAGCCTGGCCTGGGCCGTATAATCCTCTTGACTCACGCTGTTGAGTGCTGGTACTACAAGCCTGTGCTATCATACCTGTCTTGAAATTATTTTACTCCTATGTGTCCCTCTTAGGGTCCCCCTTTCTATCTAGCATCTCTGGTACTGTAGTTTAATTGTCCTTTGCTTTACATCTAATATCCACTTATGAGTGAAGACATAAGTTTGTCTTTCTGGGTCTGGGTTACCTCACTCAGGATGGATTTTATTTTATTTTTTACCACTGAGAGATACTCCATTGTGTAAGCATACCACATTTTCTTTATCTATTCTTCAGTTGATGGGCATTTAGGTTGTTTCCCAGGTCTGGCTGTTACAAATAATACTGCTATGAACATAGCTGAGCAAGTGTTCTTGTTGTATGATTGTGCATCCTTTGGGTATATTGTTGGGTCTTGAGGTAGACTGATTCCCTAGGAAGGAAAATAGTTAAGATCTCCAGGATAAAATGGGAGAGGGGGGTAGAAGGGAGGGGATGGGGAATGGGATCTTGATCTTGAGGGATCAAGAAGACCGAGTTGGTGAAGGGGCAGAGGGGGAAAGCTAAGACCCCTACCAACCGTGGAGAGGGTATCTGAATGGGCCTTTCCCTTTAATCAGATGAGTGACTACCCTAATTGTCATAACAGAACCTACATCCACTAACTGATGGAAGCAGATGCAGTGACCCACAGCCAAGCAGTGGGCTGAGCTCCTGGAGTTCAGCTGAAGAGAGGGAAGAGGGATCATATGAACAAAGCAGGGGAGAGTCAAGAGCATTATGGGGAAACCACAGAGATAGCTGACCCAAGTTAGTGGGAGCTCACATACTATGGACTGACAGCTGAGGAACCAGCATGGGACCATGGGACCAAACTAGACCCTCTGAATGTGGGTGACAGTTATGTGGCTTGATCTGTTGGGGGTGGCCCTGGCAGTGGCACCAGGACCTATCCCAGGTACATGAACTGGCTTTTTGGAGCCCATTTCCCTATGGAGGGATACACTGCTCAATCTTGCTTGATAAGGTGGGGAGGGGCTTGGTCCTACCTCAAGTTGGTATGCCAGATCTTGTTGACTCCCCAAGGAAGGCC
The DNA here is from genome assembly GCA_004026605.1 of Ondatra zibethicus. NCBI lineage: Eukaryota > Metazoa > Chordata > Mammalia > Rodentia > Cricetidae > Ondatra > Ondatra zibethicus. The sequence continues at coordinate 17,585 of PVIU01000949.1, forward strand.
TTACCCTCTCTGAGTGGATGGGGAACAGGAAGGGGGAAGAGGGGATGGGAGAAGAGGAGGAAGGGGGGAATTGGGGTTGGTATGTAAAATGAAAAAGTAAATTTTTTAACAAAAATATGAAAAGAATTTTACTCAAAATTTTATTTATTTATTTTTATTTTATGTGTATTAGTGTTTTGTCTGCACACATGTCTGTGGACCACATGTGTGCCTGGTGCCTGTAGAGGCCAGAAGAGGTCACTAGATCTCCTTAAACTGCAGTTATTCTGAGCCACCATATGCGTGCTGGGAATGGAATCTAGGTCCTCTACAAGAACCGTCTGTGCTCTTAATGACTGAACCATCTCTCTAGTCTGTATTCAGGTTTTCTGGGGGGTGGGGTAGGAATGGCCAGTTCTTTCTCCATAGATTTTCTTTTTCTTTTTTTGGTTTTTCGAGACAGGGTTTCTCTATGGCTTTGGAGCCTGTCCTGGAACTAGCTTTTGTAGACCAGGCTGGCCTCGAACTCACAGAGATCCACCTGCCTCTGCCTCCCGAGTGCTGGGATTAAAGGTGTGCGCCACCACCACCCAGCTCCATAGAGTTTCAAAATAAAGTCACAGGCCTACATTCTTAAGATTCATTGTTTTGAGGAATTCTTAGGTTCAACCTTGTGGATGAATGTCCCTCTCAGGGAGAACTGCTGTCCTGCCTACTCTGGATATTCCCTGTTAAATCCTGAATTTCGAAGATGACACCTTGCAGACAAATTTTTATGTTGATAACTGGGTTTCCCCTATTAAATATAAATTATTTATAAAAGTATCTGATCTGATATATGAGCTATAACCAGAATTGTTACTCTAGAAATTGATGATTCTAGGTTGAAAAAAAAGGTTTTGTTTTTTTTTTTTTAAGTTAAACCTTACCCAGGAAATGACCTTACTTCCATTTGTTTAAAAAATAACTTAAAAAAAGATTTACTTATTTTATGTATATGCGTGTTTTGCTATGCATATGTCTGTGCACCACATGCAAGCCTGGAGCCCTCAGGTCAGAAGAGGGAGTTGTGTGCCCTGGAACTGGAGCCACAGATGGTTGTGATTGACACATGGGTACCAGGAACTGAACCTGGGTTTTCTACATGTTTGACAAATACTGGTGACTCCTGAGCCATCTCTCCAGCCCCCATTAATCCTGGAAATGCTAGAAGTCAGTATCTGATATATTTGCTCTGCTCAAAACCCACCCTGATGGTGGACCCAAACTAACCTAATTGAGCTACATAAGCCCAATTTAGGCTAAATTCATTAAAAGCAGGAAAAAAAAATCCACAAAAAGTTATAGGTTAAAAGCCAGGCATCCTGGTTCACATCTTTAATCCCAGCACTTGGGAGGTAGAGACAGAAGCAGAAGGATCTCTGAGTTCAAGGTCAGCCAGGTTAACAGAGTTCCGTTAAAAGGAAAGTTACAAGGTGAGCACTCTATTCCAAAAGAATCTGAAGTCTACACTGACCTAACATCTGAAACTTTCTAAGTGCTAACAGGTGGAAAATCCCAAACCTTACCTCATCTCATGGGCCACAGCCCAAATTCAGACACTCTTGCTGGGTGTTCTGAAGCACGTCTTTGATCCAGCAAATGGGAGGCAGAGGCAGGTAGATATTTGTGAGTTTGAGGCCAGCCTGGTCTACATTTTGAGTTCCAGGAAAGTTAGAACTATGTGAGAACCCATCTCAAAACAAAAATAAAAAATAAAGCAAAATAAAAAATTAAGATACACTAAAAATAACAAACTCAAGAAATTACTTTCTGGCCTAGGGCTTATGTCTATGAGATGTAAATGAATTTTGTGTTTACATTTGGGTTCCATTCCCAGGATAGCTAGTTATACATGTGGGAACTAACCCAGAGTCTAAAAGTGACAAATCTGAAACACTCTGGGTGTAAGCACTTCAGGTGAGGGACATTTATCCTGTAGTAACAGAAGATAAAGTCTGGTACTGGGGTCAGGAGGATCAGATGCGAACCCCGGCCCTGATGCTGAGCAGCTACACAACCCAAGCTTCTTCTGCCTTAGTTCCACTTGCAGGAGAGAAGCTGAGCCTGCTGTGGGCCATTGTAGGTGAAAATCTGAATGACTCAGGGGTACCTGGCACATAGTAAGGGCCTGCTAGCTGGAGGCCACCGTCCTCATCGCATACCCATGGAAGCAGGGCACAGTAGCAGCTCTGGTAAGCATGTCACTGAGAGGTCTGAGCACAGTCTGTGGTGCAGATTGGGATGTGGATTTTATGCTCCCTGGTGTGATGATGTACCCGGCAAGAGTTCATCAAGTCATCTAGGGGGAGATCCCGTTCTACCACACTGAAAAATGGGCTGTTTGCGCATGAGCACACAGCTCCCTGACTTACAGTTGTAGCACAGGAGCAGGCCGGCTTCTCCATCTTCATACACGTCAATAGCCGCCACAAAGTTAACCTGCAATGATAAGAGGCACTGGTAGCAGTGGTGGGATGCGGGCACTCAGAGAGCCTCCCTGAGCTAGGAGTGTCTCAGCAGTGGCCCTCAGTTCTTGGAAACCAGGGTGCTGCGCGGCCACTTTTGTTTTACCAGCACCCACACTACACCTCCTAACCCACTGGGCCAGGGTTACAAGGAACTGAGGTGGGAGAGAAACATCTTTGCTTCCTTTCTATTCTGGGTGGGACTTTCTAACCCACTGTCCTGCCCTTCTAGAAGGTCTGAATCCAGCTGTGTTCCCAAGTGCTCTTATTTACCCAGAATGCTCAGGTTCACGGGGTTGTCATGTATGCCACACTGACTCAAGCAGACAGCATTGTGTCTGTCTGACACGAGAGGAAAGGACTGAGTGAGGTTTCTCCTGCCTCCAGCACGTGGGGTCTCTGGGCTCTTAGGTCACCCAGTGTGTCTCCATCTCCACTTGTCTTTCCTATAAAGGCAGAACAAGGCAGTGGCGTAGGTCTGCGGCACACCTGACTCTGGGCCACTATGGTCCAGATTTGAGACAAGGGTGCTCAGCCTGCATTGTAGCCATCCCTTGTCCTCCTGGGGTCCAGAAACTCTGCCCTTTGATGGCAGCTTCATGTGCTCCAGGCTAAGGAGCACATCATATGATACAGATGCACAGCATGTGCTTTTATTATTATTATTTTGAGACAAGGTCTCATATGACCCAGGTTGGCCTCAAAACTACTATGTAGCCCAGGCTAACCTAGAACTCATGATCCTCCTGCCTCAGCTTCACAAGATTAAGAACTGTAGGCATGAACTTCCATATCTCACTAGAGGATGTAATTTTAAAGAAGCCACATCATAGTATCTCAAATTAGAAGATAAAGCCCCTTGCTTTCTCATATTAGCAATCAGTTCCTACAACCGTCATTGTACCTTGTTGGCCTCCACATGGTGCAGCCTAAAGGCTTCTCCCGTGCTCTCATTTACCACATCGAACTGATGGCGATATGCCACACAGATGAGGTTGTCACTCTCTTCCGTTGGCCCATCCACTAAGGTCATCACAGCTGGGGAGTCACACAGACAGATTTCCTGTGTGGGCAAGGATGAGCAGCACACAGGTTAGGACATAGTGGCCATCTTCAGACAGCCTCTCAGAAGAGTCCAGCCCAGCTGCCAGCAGAGCTGTGCTGCACAGACAGGGTCCCACCAGTGTCCTCCTTCCTGTGATTTCCCTTCAAGTCTCAGACCTCTGTTCACAACCTGATTTCACTGTCCAGTTGGCTGCAGTTCCTACTGTCTGTTGACTGTTGTTGACTGCGTCACACATGCCGGGTAGTGTTTTCACTGAATCCTTGCACCAACCCCTGGAATTAAAGGCGTGCACCAAACCCAGCCTCAGTGCATATTTCTGCCGACTACAGGTGTTTGCTTGCTCAACTAGAGGGCAAGCTTTGTGGGAGAGAGACTTTGCACAGGTCATTGCTGCACGGCCATGCCCAGAACTTGTAGCGGTTACTGTGAATGAGCACATAGCTTAGCTATCTGGGCAAGCTAGGGCACAGGAGGCTGGGACTCCGCAGGGGTTACTGAAGAGTAAGGACAGTCTTGGGACCAGACAGGGAGGCAGCTAACGCCTGGCCAGGAGAGCAGAAGCTAGACAGCAAACCTACCCTGATGTACTGGAATTCCTCCACAGGTGACTCCGACAGGGGCGACAGGAGCGAGGCCCCTGACACCCCACTTGGCTTGTTGTGTTGTTTCCTTGTGATGAGAAGCAGTTTATTACGGATTGCAACCACGATTCTCAATTCTCTGCTGTGGTGAGTGTTAATAGCATATAGGTGGCATCCTGGGAAGAGAAAGGGTGACGTTCAAAATGAGTAGGGAGGGCTGGTAGCCCCTAGGTCTGGGGACCTTGGGAATGGTTCCTAAGAACCCTAAGAATGAAGCATAACTGAGACAGACCAAGTATGTCTCTGATACTAGGTGTTCCCTATTCACAGTCTGAGCACTTGGTCCCCAGCTGGTGCCACTGTTTTGGAAGGTTGTGAACCTTTAGGAGGTGGAGCCTCACTGGAGGAAGTTGGTGGTCTTATGGCCTAGTCCCACTTCCCATCTACTCCCTGCTTCTTCTTTTTTTGGTTTTTGGAGAGAAGGTTTTTCTGTGTAGCCCTGACTGTCCTGGAACTCACTCTGTAGTACAGGCTGGCCTCAAACTCACAGAGATCCGTCTGCCTCTGCTTCCTGAGTGCTGGATTAAAGGTGTGCACCACCTCTGCCCAGCTGCTCTCTGCTTCTTGACTGAGATGAAACACAGGTAGCCACTGTGTGCTCCTGTGCCTGCTTATACTGTAAGCAAAAAGCCCTCCTTCCTTTAAGTTGCTTCTTGCCTGATATCTGGCCACAGCAAGCAGTAAAGACACAAATACACCAGGCAAGATGGACATGAAAACAAAGTTAGGAAAGGCAGCCTCTTCTAATCTACAGATGGTGGACTTGGTTTTTATATATCTGTATTCTTTTTGGATTATGTGTGAGGTAGTTTGAATGAAAATGGACCACATAGGCTCATAGATCTGAGTGCTTGGTCCTAAGTTGGTGGAACTGTTTGGGAAGCACTAGCAGGTGTGGCCTTGTCGGAGGAGGTGTCACTGGGCTCAGAGGTCTCACAAGTCCACACCATTCCCAGTTAGCTCTCTGCCTCACAGTTGATACGAGCTCTCAGTTACTGTTCTAGTGCCTGCTGCTGCCATGGTGGTCACTGACCCACCCTCTGAAACTGTAATTCCCCAATAAATTAGCTCTTCTATAGTTTGTTGGGAATATTATTTTAAGGTGTGTTACTTTTATTTATGCTTCATTTGTTTAACTCTGTGAAAGCTGTGATATCTTGCCTGTCTAGAACACCTGATGGTCTAATAAAGATCTGAACAGCCCATAGCGAGGCAGGAGAAAGGATAGGTGGGGCTGGAAGGAAGGGAGAAGGTTCAGAGTAGTAACCCGAGAAGAGGAAGAGGACGTCAGGGGTCAGCCGTCCAGCTACACAGCAATCCACGGAGTAAGAGTAAGATCTACAGAAGTAAGAGAATGGGAAAGAAAGCACAGAGGCAGAGGGTAGAGGGGATAATATAAGTTAAGGAAAAGCTGGCAAGAAACAGCCAAGCTAAGGCCGGGCGTTTATAACTAAGAATAAGCCTCCATTTGGGAGGTGGTTGGTGCCCCCGAAAGAGTCCAAAGAGCTTACATCATAGTACTACAACAGTTGCCTTGGTCATGGTATCTGAGCACAGCAGAAAAGTCACTAAGGCAATGTGTGTGAGTGTTTGGCCTGCATGTGTGTGTCTTGTGTCTGAGGATGTCAGAAGGGGAGTTACAGGCAGTTGTGAGCTGCTATGTGAGCAACAATTGCTCCTGACCTCTGGGTCATCTCTTCAGGCCCAGGGCTTGGTTTTGTATTCACCACACAACAGGAACTGAAGCAGAGGTTGATCAGAACTCCAAGAACCAAAATCCTCAAGTAGCCTTTGTTATACATTACTGAGAGAACTGAACTCACCTCCAAGACCGGAAACCTGTGGCCCAAGGCTGAACGTTCCTGTCTTTAACCTGCTTTCCTATTTCCCTAGCTTCTGAGAGAAGCCAAGGTTCTATTTTGGCAGTTCTGGGACTCAGACCCAGGGTTTTGTGGGTGTTTGGCAAGAGTGCTTCCCTGATCTACAGCCCCATACTCTTGCCCATCTTCCCCCAGAAGAGGAATTGTTTCTTTTGTTCCCTGATTTTCATTTTTACTGTCAGTAGCCTGAAAATTTTAACAGACAAAGTTTCTTTCTCCCTTTATGACAGTGTCTGAAACTCACTCTGTAGCCAGGGATGGCTTACACTGGGAATCGAACCTTGGGTCTCACACATTCCAGGCTAGCACTCCACCTGCTAAGTTACTTCCCAGCCCTCACCTTTGGTTTTCTCCAGCTTGTTTTCTCTGCAGTCAGATCTGCTCCTTCCAGTCTGCCTGCTGTCAAGGCCTTTCTGCACCGCACTCAACCGGAAGACAAACAGGCGGGCATCTTTCCCTGGTGACAGTGAGGGAAGTCAGAGGAGGGGTTAGATAGAGAAGCTGTGACTTGCTGGGACTCCCAGGGCAGATGTGCACACCAGGCTTGGGAGGTGTTCCAGGGCATGCCATAGAATGTTTACTCAAGCCGGGCAGTGGTGGCGCACGCCTTTAACCCTAGCACTCGGGAGGCAGAGGCAGGTGGATCTCTGTGAGTTCGAGACCAGCCTAGTCTACAAGAGCTAGTTCCAGGACAGCCTCCAAAGCCATAGAGAATCCTTGTCTCGAAAAACCAAAAAAAAGAAGGTTTACTCAACATAATCATGGGAGAATGATACTCTCCATCCCTCCACTACCCCAACACGTGGGCCACCAAAGGACCACCGCACTGACAGCAGGAAAAGGAACAGTGACCCTGAGGTCTGCTGCAGTGGGCCACCCGCCCTCATGTTCTTCCTAGAGCACATCATCTGAGGGCAGCACCTTTGTCTGCTCGGAGAACAAGGATGTCCAGGGCCTCAAGCACGTGGATCTGCTTCACAGGCAGAGTTCTGTCGAACACAGGCACGGATGGAAGGCCGTCTGGAAGAGAAGTCTGGTCACTCCACTGCACAACTATGATGCGCGCCTGGGGCTAACCTGGGCCTCTCTAGTCAAGGGTGGAGCTGCTTCCCCAGCTCTCATAAGGAGCGGAAGCATTGTTCCCTCCATGGAGAACTAGTATGTCCACTCAGTGGCATCCAGAACTCTCTGTGGGGGTGCGGGTGGGCATATCAGCAGGGACACGAAAGGAAGTTGTTTTTCTTGTTCATGTCACCAAAGAAAGAGCAGTGTGTCTCAACTCCAAATTTATAGGAGTTTTAGCAAAGGACTGAATACCATAGGGGAAAAAGAGCAGCTACTTCTTTTATTTCTAATGCTATAATACAAAGTATTATATTTTGTATTATTTCATGCATTTGTCAAGAAAGTAAATTTAATACTTCATTTTACATTTAAAGTGAGTACAAACATGTCCCATCCCTCACAGGCCCTCTGTCTGTATCAACAGTAGTCTGCTTATATATTTTTTTGTTTGTTTTGTTTTGTTTTTCAAGATAAGGTTTCTCTGTGTATCCCTGGCTGTCCTGGAACTCACTAGTAGACTAAGCTGGCCTTGAACTCACAGAGATCTGCCTGCCTCTGCCTCCTGAGTGCTAGGATTATAGGTGTGCACCGCCATGCCTGGCTTCCTTTTATATATGTGTGTGTGTGTGTGTGTGTGTCTACATACATATAATATGTTTTTATTATTTTTAATTATGTGTGTTTGTGTCTGCACGTGGCATATCAAGGCAGGGCCTCTGTCATTAGGACGACATCCTCAATGGAGAAGGGGTTCCAGCTCCAGGAGGCCTGGAAGGCTCTGGATCTGCCTATAACAGGTCCCATGAGATAAACAGCCTGTCCCTGTCTCCCTTAGTAACACAGGGCTTGCTTCTAGTCCCTCTTTAAAGTCCCCCCTTGCTTCTAGGCCTCCCTTTTAGATGGGAAGGAGCATCAGTCATGGTCTGCCCTTCTCTATTGGTACCAGGGCTCTGTAATGCTGTTGTTCTGAATGTGGACTGATCATTCCAGTACTGTCCCATCTGGGTGAACAACTGCAGTTATCTTATGGGTCCACAGGAGCATCAGGAGTGACAGGTCACTCCACTAAGGGCTCACTTCCTACGGTCTTGAATTTAGATGCCTCATTTCCCCAATAGGCTGGGACTTGTTATATTCCTATTTAACCGAAGAGGAACTGGATGCTCGAAAGTGTTCATAAAACTCATTCAAGGTCACTGCTTAAATATATGGAGCCAAAAAGGATAGAGCACCTCTTCATACACTGGAAACAGAGGTGCACTGTGTACTGCCAAGGCCAGAGTGGATTAGGATGCATTCCCCATCCATTCCTCAGTTAGCTGAAGGGTTTGTATGCAGACAGGAAGGAGAGAAGGCAAGGACAGGAGAAAGTGACAGATTTAACGGCTGCTTGATTCATTCTTCCGCTTTGTAATCGTGGTATGAAGATGAAGTCTTTTAGAGAGAGCATTTCTGTTACCATAAAACAGCTTACTTACTCAGTGATCTGTCCCTTAAAGCAGATTTGCTGCGCTCCCAGTGCAGAGGGTCCTGAGACTTTAAAGACAATGACCTTGAAAGAAGCAGATTCTCCAGGGCAAGTCTAATGAAAAGGAGCAAAGGCTAATGGGCTAGAGTGGGACTCAGCCTGAAACGAAAGGGACAGACCGACTCACAGGAAATAGTCTGCAAAGTGATTATGTGCAGAGCAGAAGGCAAACTAAGATATAACAGAAAGATGGCACAGAGCGAGATGCAGAAAGAGTTCAGGCTTCTGCCCTGCAAATGCCAACGGCAGGCATCACTGGACAGAGGAGGGACAGCCTGCACGCCTCTCCAAGGCAGAAAGAAAGGGATTTCCTGGAGAATCACAGCAGCCTTTATACCAGTGCCGCCATGGGACTCTGGATGCAAAGGGACAGCTTCAGAAAACACTTGATAATATTGGTTTGGATCCTAACTTTTTTAAAAACAAAATAAACAATTCATATTTGTTCTGGGTTTTGCTCTGAGGTTATATCCAGTCCTGACACTGAATACTTTCTTTGATCTTAAAGGAAAACTAGTGCAAAATTCTCAGACCTATTTACCTGGGACTGTGGTTTTGAAAATTGGTGTCAAGGTCAAACCAGAAATGCTGGAGAAGTTTACTGTGCTGAAGAACAATGTGGCTGGTGGTGTATCAGCCATGTGATTTTACACAGGCTATGCTGTTACTTCAGGCCTCTGCTTTGTCATCGATAAAATCAAAAGACTAAATAACTAAAGACGGTTTGGAATTTTGAAAATAAAAAGAAACTTTTGGCAAAAATCTAAGGATTTTGTGAGCTTTTAGAAGACCACTGGGAACATGGTAAAGACAGCAGCTGCCTGGACCAGAGACCACTGCAGACACTCAGCACGGGAAGCCAGTAGTCCTGCCATCCCCTCCCGGCAGTTCCAATCCTTGTCCCCAGTGTGTCTCACATGTTCTACTATTATAAATGACTCCTTAGCCTTTTGAGGCCGGAGGCTCAGAGAAGGTAGATTTTCTTTTTGGAGCTGGGGGATGAGGAACCCAGGCCTTACGGTCCAGGCAAGTGCTGTACTACTGAACTATATACACTTGCCCTCTATTTTCCTCAAACCACAAAGAGTTTCTCAAATTAAGGATTTAAATTCTGAGCTGATGAGTTTTAAGCTACCTACATTCTATTAACTTAGTCATAGATATAATTAGGTTATGGGAAACATGATGGGTTTTAAGTTCTCTACATTGTATTAAATCAGCCATAGATAGAATTAGGTTATAGGAGCTCTGGAAAATCACAGGTAAGGGCAGTTTGTTCTCCTGCCAACCCCACAGGAAGCCCCTGGCACAGGGCCTGGAACAGAGTGGGGCCCTAGCGAGTGTGCTAGGCAGATGTCAGAGACAACTAGGCCCTGCTGAAGGGAGGGGAGGGGATGTAGTTTCAGAGCACCAAGCCACGCTCACCAAAGGATGTGCTTCTGAAGCCAAGGCTTCTCTAGGGCCTGTGGCTCCCTCCAGAAGCCCCAGGAGACCTGATGCTTGTTCATTAGGAGTCTGGAATAATCTGGAGGCACTTGCTGCTCTCCTAGAGTCTGCGTCCCATCATCGCTATGGCTGAGGTTTGCCTTGTGGTGGCTGCTCTGTGTGACTGGTCTAGCTCGCTGTCAGAAGTGCCATTTAATACTGAGCTGCAATCTGTCTTCTTGTCAAAATCTTTCTGTGTCTCTATCCATAAATACAGTTTATCTAAGATTCATATGATTTGTTTTAGGTATCAAGTTTTTTTCTAGTCAGGATTTTTTTAAAGGCTTCAAGAGAGCACATGTCCCTAAGAAAATGATATGAAATAGTATGTCTGTCATCATAAGATAAGTATTGGGACCACAATGAGTGCTTGCTGAAGAATACTCTTTTAGTAGGTGGCTTAATATCTGGGAACTAATTGGAGATTGGAGGAAGGGATAAACTTTCCAGCATGCTGAACTCAAAATATGCCCCTCAGAGTGCCTGTCTGAAACAAGGGGTTAATCTGATTAGAAAAACAAACCTGGTTAACTCCCCTTGGGAGCTGACTGGCAGTCACCCACCTTAGAAGTACCACAAGTCACACAAAAAAGGACATCTGTAGGAGTTGCTACTCACTAACCATCCACTAGCAAGACGCCGGCGTCCGTGGAAACCAGCAAGGCCTGGCCCCAGGGCTCTGCGCACGCGGCTTCGTGAGGGAAATTACTGCAGAAACACTGGGGTTCCCAAGGCTGTGAGGTGACACAAGCATTGGAGAGTGAGTGGACCAGAAAGAACGCACTGTGTCCCACCAGATGGAAATGCAGAGTGCAACACCTGAAACAGTAACACAGATAGCCCATGGGGATGAGCTGTGCCAGGCCTCGGGAGCGACCCGGGCCTGGACTCTATTATCTTTCTTAAGGAGAAAACCTCCTTTCAAACACGGTGCCATAGGAGCAGAGCCTTCAGGCTTCTGACACCACCGCCTGGCTCTGCACGACCATCACGTTCTCTGGCAATGGAAGCACTGGTTACTGGCTTTCTTTAACACCTAGAAGCTGGGCAAACCGGTGCCTTTTACTTTTACTTTTTTTTTTTTTTAAAGAGGGCTAATGTTAATTTAGCATAAAAGGAAGTCCCAGATAGCTATTAATTTTTTTCTGTGTTGCTGATTCAACAAAATTGTTAAACATTACATAATACAAGAGGTTGATATTGTCTTAATATATAGGTGCTTACTGACCCATATAAGGCCATAAAATCTTCAAGTGAAAACAGCACATGTTTACAGGAAAATAGCAAAGGTTGCTCAGGAAGTTCCTCCAGGTCGCTGTGTGGACCTTCACACCACATGAACACTTTTTCTGGTCCCTAGGTGACATGTCACACTGCATGAACACTTCCTGGGACCTTAGATTCATTTCTGTCTCAGGGATAAAGTTAGCTCTCCTTCACAATGGCCCCTGAGGTGGGTGTGAAGGCCAGGAGGCAGAATGCACTGTTTGCTAGAATCTTAGTCACACGGTGTTGTGGACAGTTTTTGTTTTTGTAGCACTAGGAATCGAACCCAGGGCCTCTCATATGCCAGGCAAGTGCCCTCCCACAGAGCTCTAGTGCTGAGAACTGCAAACAGTTTCAACAGACATTCATTTTCTTTCTGACACCTCTCTTAGTCCTATGCTCTGAAATCCTTTGTAGTTTCTGGGGATGAGTGGAAGGCTTCCGTCTTCACTTCTATACTCTCAACTAGTCCTAAGTGCCGACAGACCCAGCTGGGCAGCAGAAGGACCTGTGTTTGCTCTTGTGGTGTGGGTGACTGCCCAGGAGAGACAGGTTCACATCCTCGAAGTTCAAGGAAGGCCAAGACCACCTTCAAGAGCATCACCAGAGCTGAGCCTAACACTGGATTATTTCTAGCTGAGCAAAGAGCAGGCTTCCCCTTCAGGACACCCACAGCCTCAGACTTGCAAAGATGGGACTGCATTGTTCTGAGGATGCAGCCTAGAGAATACGGAAACATTTTCTAAGCTGAAAAAGGAAAACACAGGGACAGGTCACTAATTGAAATATTTCCCCCAAGAAGGGGTCTGGAGATTCTGGATTGGCAATGTATAGCTATAGGAATTGAAAATGGAAAGGAAAAATATGGAGACAGGCTTTGAAACCAACACTTTTGGAGTTGTGTGTGTGTGTGCGTGCGCGTGTGTGCATGTGTGTGTGCATGCTCATGCACATGTTTGTGCAGGTATGTGTGCAGGCCTGAGGCTGACACCATGATGTGTTTCTTAGTTATGTATTTCCTTGCCCTCTGAGACAGGGTCTCTCTGAACCTTAGGCTCACCAGTTCTGCTGGACTAGGCAGCCAGCAAGGGTTTGGAGAGACACCGTTGAGCACTGGGGTTTTAGGCATGAGCCACCACACTGGGCTTCTCTGTGGGTGCTGGGGATCTGAACTCAGGTCCTAAATTTCCTCACTGAGATAGCACCCCAGTCCTCAACTGAGTCTTTTTTTTTTTTTTTAAATATTTATTTATTTATTGTGTATACAGCACTCTGCCTGCATACATGCCTGCAGGCCAGAAGAGGGCACCAGACCTTAACACAGATGGTTGTAAGCCACCATGTGGTTGCTGGGAATTGAACTCAGGACCTCTGGAAGAGCAGTCAGTGCTCTTAACCGCTGAGCCATCTCTCCAGCCCCTCAACTGAGTCTTTTAAAAAAAATAATGATTTTAGTACTTTCGTGTGTATGGGTATTTTGCCTGCTTGTATGTCCATGTACCACATATATGTAGGGTGTCTGGAGACCAGAAGAGGGCATCAACCCTACTGGGACTTTTGTGACACACAGTTGTTAGGCAACATGTGGGGGTGGGGATGGGATCCCAGTCCTCTGGACGAGCAGTCATCAACGAAGTCTTAATAGCAAAGTGTCCCTGGGCAGGAGGACACATGCAGAAGGGCTCTTCACCCGGAAGACCCAAGATTCTCTGGTGGACAAGGGTGGACAGGGGTTCTCTGGTTATATGATCCCAACAACAGAAGCAGCTTTTTCTTGTGTACTGGGACAAGTTTTTGTGATCAGACATTTGTTTAGAATATGTGCCTAAGGGCTCAAGGATGTCAGGGAAACCTCAGTGCCATTTATAGAGCACATAGAAACACTGCGAGTTCCCGCCACACGCACAAATGGCAGAGTCGGAACTTAGAAACACTGCGAATCCCCGCCACACGCACAAATGGCAGAGTCGGAACTTCTGCCGCTTGGGAAAGGGTGTCTGTCTCATTCGGTCGGAAGGTGCTGCGTTTTGTCAGGGTCAATTGCATTAAATAAAAAAAAAACCCTGCCTATTTATTTGCTTTTTATTTATTTATTTAGTGTGTGCGTGTGTGTATGTGTGTGTGTGTGTGCGTGTGTCCATGTGTGTATGTGTGTGTGTGCGTGTGTGTACGTGTGTGTGTGCATGTGTGTGCGTCTGCGTCTGCACCTGAGGAAGTCAGAAGACAACCTATCAGCTCTCTCCTTCCACGATGTGGCTGACAGGAGCTGACCTCAGGTGGTCAGGCACAGTGGCGATTCCCATGTGAACCATCTCACTGGCTCTTAATTGCATTAAAAAGTTTTTGTTTTTATTTTTACGTGTGAGTGTGCGTCTGTAAGCACACACGTGGGTGTTGAGAGAGGCTAGAAGAGGACCCCTTGGAGCTGGAGCCACAGGCAGATGTGGGCAGCCTGATGTGGGTGCTGGGACTGAACTTAGGCTCTCTGTAAGAGCGGCAAGTCCTCTTCCAGTCCCCTGCTCTGTCCCTGATGGTCACCTATCCTACTCTTCCCAGACTCCAAAACTAAAAATAGTAGATAGGCTATGAGGCTTGCTGTTTGGCTATGTAGCTATACACATTGCAATCGTTTCTCACCTAAACTCCTCTGAACAGCAATCCCTGAGGACTAGTTAGAAGAGCAACTTGACAGTGAACTTCGTGAAGCTGGCGCAGCACAGCTACTTGGAAGAGAGCCGCAATGAGGAACTGTCTACACTGGGTTGGCCTGTCGGGGGCTGTCTGAGCTGATATGGAAAGACTCAGCTCACTGAGGGCAGCACCATTCCCTAGGCAGGGGGCCCTTAACTGTACCACACAGGCAGTCAAGCTGAGCACAAGCAAGCAAGCAAGCAAGGGTGCATTTACCTCTTTCTGTTGTGGATGTGGATGTGAGAAGCTCCTGTCACTGAGGCTTCTCTATGGTGATGACTGACCTAGGTGAGCTAAAATAAGCCCTTCGTCCCCTACTGTGCTTTCTGCCAGGATATTTCATTACAGCATTGAAACATTACAGGTATGGAAATAGGACAGCAGCCTTTCAAGCCCACGCCCAACCTGTTGGATTAGAGCAGTGCTCCTCAGCCTTCCTAACACGGTGACCCTTTAATACAGTTCCTTATGTTGTGGTGACCCCAGCCATAAAATCATTTCATCGCTACTTCATCACTGTAATTTTGCCACTATTATGAACTGTAAATATCTGATACACAGGCTATCCATATGTGACCTCAAAGGGTAAAGAACCACTAGATTAGAGGCTGGCATTGACTCAGACACCCTCTAAGAATCCTGGCTCTAGAATCTTGCTGTTTGTATTGGGCTGAGGTCAGATGACATGAAAGCACACGGAGCGTCATGTGAGGAGCACTTTCAAAACCAGCACTCTGCCTATCTATGCACACAAATGCAGGAATGTGCTACATTTGTGTGCATAGATAGACAGGAGCTCTGGGCTCCTGAGGACTCTGAAAGGGACCTCCTCCTGCCCCAACTGTTTTCATAACTTCACTGAGCACAAAGAACATTCACAATTCAAAGAGAAAGCATCAATCACTTACCTCTTTCTTACACATTCCTGAAGCTGCCAAGCTCGATGGGGCATCCCCTCTCACAATGGACTTGAGTTTCAGGGCCTAATGGACAGAGATGCCACTTAGGGTTTGGTGTCAGTCAGTGAAAGAACAGCAGGGTAAACAACCAAGGTTTGGGAAAAAGCAATAAGTCAGGAGAAATTTGGGGTTAAAACTGCAGGATCCTCTGCTGACTCATCGCTGATGAGGAGTTAGGAGGAGACCGTGGCGCTCGGTACCAGACTAGACAGTGGTGCTCCATACCAGGGTTATGGCCCAGACTACACCTACTGTTTTTGGCATTTAAACTAGTTCTATTAGTTCTGTGATTTCAAAACTAAGAATGCTGAAAAATACAAATTCCCAGGACCTTTCCAGTCTTGATGGCTCAAGAGTCCCTGAAAGGACAGGCCATTTAGTTTTAAGAATTAAAAAATTAGCCGGACAGTGGTGGCACATGCCTTTAATCCCAGCACTCAGTGAGGAAGAGGCAGGTGGATCTCTGTGAGTTAGAAGCCAGCCTGGTCTACAGAGTGAGTTCCAGAACAGTCAGAGATATACTGAGAAACCCTGTCTTAAAAATAAAAAATTTGGCCGGGTGGTGGTGGCACACGCCTTTAATCCCAGCACTCGGGAGGCAGAGGCAGGCGGGTCTTTGTGAGTTCGGGGCCAGCCTGGTCTACAAGAGCTAGCTCCAGGACAGGCTCCAAAGCTACAGAGAAATCCTGTCTCGAAAAACCAAAAAAAATTTTTTTTTAAAAAATTATGTTTATTTATTTTTCATGTTCATGTATGTACATGGGTGTGTATGTATGTTATGTGTATGTATGCATGCCAAGGTGCAATCATGGAGGTCAGAGGACAACTTGTGGCAATTAGATGGAATACAGAGGACAACTTGCAAGATTCGGTTCTCTAGGTTCTCAGACTTGGTGGCAAGTTCCCTCACCTGCTAATCCATCTTGCCAGCCCCAGTTATCTTCAACAAAGACTGATGTATATTTTTTGAAAAATGTGACCTTTGTCTCTAAGCAGTCATTGGTCACAGGACACTCCATTGTCTACTTACCTTGCTGCTTAGGGTCATCCTCTGCTCTCCCCCTCCCCCACCCCGGTCTGTGGCTGGAGCCCCTCCCCTTCCTACTGAAAACTTGGAGCTGAGAACTGCTAGTGTTACCAGGGAAATGATGCAGAGGGAGGGGAATCTCCTTCAAGGCCTGGCTTCCTACCAGGGAGGGCTAGTGACACTGCACAGTGTCCCCTCCTACCAGGGAGGGTTAATGACACTGCACAGTGTCCCCTCCTACCAGGGAGGGTTAGTGACACTGCACAGTGTCCCCTCCTACCAGGGAGAATTAATGACACTGCACAGTGTCCCCTCCTACCAGGGAGAATTAATGACACTGCACAGTGTCCCCTCCTACCAGGGAGAGTTTTAGCATTTAGATTGATGATACTCAGAATGCTCTCCCCCTCTTCAGACAATTCCTAGTTAGCAGGTGAGAGGTCTTAGCCTTCGCCAGGGATGATCTGGATAGCAGGAGCCATGCCCTGCACTAGAGCACTATTCTTTTGCAGAGGGAACTGAATCTATACAGCTGTCGATACCCCATTTGCCTTTCCACTACAATTGTGAGAGAAAGCATGAGCTTCCAGATGGATGGTTAGTTTTTTTGACAGCTTGACACATCAGGGGTCACCTGGGAAGAGGGAACCTCAATTGAAAAAAATGCCTCCATCAGATTGGCTTGTGGGCAAGTCTGTGATTTTCTTGATTAATGACTGATACAGGAGGGCCCAGCTCATGCTGAGAGGCACCAACCATTCCAGGGCATGTGGTCCTGGGCTGTATAAGATAGCAGAGTGAGCAAGCCATAGAAAGTAAGGCAGTAAACAGCACTCCCCCATGGCCTCTGCTTCAGCTCCGGCCTTGAGCACCCGCCCTGACTTCCCTCAGTGAGGGACTGGAAGCTGTTAAGGGGAAGTAAACTCTTCCCTCTCCTGGTTGCCTTTGGTAATGGTGTTTCTCACACAAGGATTGCAAGAAAAACAAAGTATCAGTTGGGTGGTGGTGGCACACGCCTTTAGTCCCAGCCCTGGGGAAGCAGAGGCAGGTGGATCTCTGAGTTCCGGGGCCAGCCTGGTCTACTAGTTCTAGGACAGCCAAAGATACACAGAGAAGCCCTATCTTGTAAAAACAAAACAAAACAACAGAACAACAAGAACCCCTTCCCCGCCAAAAATCCTAAACAAAGTGTCTTGTGTCTGATTTGGAGGGACTCACAAGCAGACTTCCAGGGTGTACCTGTCCTATCCTAACAAACTCCGCCTGGCGGGCCTCCTCCTTCTTCCGCGCTGACTTGGGTGACTCGGGTAAAACATCACTAAAAGACCGTCGATTGAGCATGTTCTAAAAAAGAAAAACAAGGTTGGGATTCGTCAGACAGTCAAATCTCATCCTTTGGTGTCCAGTGCACTCATGCACACATGCATACATGCATGCACGCATGCATGCACACACACAGACACATGCTCTCACGCACGCACACAGACACACACACACACACACACACACACACACACACACACACACACACACACACACACACACACACACACACACACACACACACACACGCATGCACCTGCTCGTCTAAACAGTACTATTTCTACCGGCAGCATTCACTCATTCAGTACTGTGGCAGACACAGGGACAGAGTCTAGGCATGCAGAGCCAGCACTGTGTAAAAGCTGAGAACACAGCCTTTAGACCAGGCAAACCAGCAGCTTCTTCATTCACTAGTAATCATGTAACTGAGGCCCCACATCGCACAGCTCCAGGATGCCAGTCCCATGGAGTGGCACCCTGGGAACCCAGCACACTGAATTCCATGGGAATGGCACCCCTGACCTGTGTGGCTCTGGGGCCCTATGAGTTAACTTCTGAGTCCTGAGTGGCTGACACCTGTCTTCCAGGAGTATGGTGGGGATCAGTGAGGTAATGGACAGAGGTACTTAGCTTGGTCCTTGGTCTTTCCTTCCTAATGGCTCATTAAGCCCTGGCTGAGTGCCCCGATTCCACCAGTCTTGGGGACCTGGCTGTCCTCTGTCTTGGTAGATCACAGAGGCTGGCGGGATAACAAATAGAGAGGCTAGCAGGATTAACATGTTCGGTCTGGTCACTGATAGAAAGGGGAGCTGTACAAGGGAGGTGACTTCAACTAGAGGTAACAATACCTGGGCTGAGGCCTGAGGGACATGATTACTCACTATGGTGGTCTCTCTGAAGCCTTCCCTGACCTGTTAATATTTGCTCTGACAGGTCCTGGGGTTAGCCTGCTCATTTCCTGAGACCTGTCATACTACCAACCAGACAGAAGTCAAGCACTGCTAGAAAAAAAGGAGGTGTCATGTGCAGAGAGAAGGGACCAGTATGTTCTACTTCATTTTGATAGCCTGTCTCCCTGGGTGAATGACAGGCAGACAGCTCTCATTTACATATATCACCAGAAATTAATTACTTTTATTGGAATGTTGGAATGAATGACAAAATTTTAAGATGATTCTTAACTTGTTCTGTGCTTCCTTATTAGATAGGGAAATTAAAAAATTAAATTTAAAGCCAGGTGGTGGTGGTGGTGCACACCTTTAACCCCAGCACTCGGGAGGCAGAGGCAGGCAAATCTCTGCGAGTTTGAGGCCAGTCTGGTCTACAAGAGCTAGTTCCAGGGCAGGCTTCAAAGTTACATAGAAACCTTGTCTTGAAAAACCAAAAGAAAAGAAAAAAATTAAATTAAATTAATTTATTTGTGTGTGTGTGTGTGTGTGTGTGTGTGTGTGCATGCCATGGGTTGGCTCTTTCTTTTTGCCATGTGGGTCCTGGAAGCAAACTCAGGCTGTCAGGCTTGGGCTTTACTTGCTGAGCCATCCCACTGGTCTCAGGGAAATGTTTTTTAAATAATGATTTTACTCTCTTGGTTATTTCATACTCAGGCTGGAGACCTCCTAAGAGCATATGTACTGCTGAGGTGACAAGAAAGGGTGGAGTCTCATCAGTGTAGACAATGCCTTCGGCCTATGAAGTATCCAGTACAAAATGGTGTCCCTCAATGGAGACACCGCTTCAGCATCCGATCATAGAGACAGACAGCAAACCACCAGAAAACCCAAGAAAGCGCTTGGTCTTTCCTCTCTCTCCAAAACCCAGCATTTTTGCCAGTTGTGTCTCTAGTACCAAGGACAGCACCACTGGATAGCACCACTGGATAGCACCACTGGATAGCAGCGGTGGGGTTCAGGTGCTGATTTATACTCTGTGCCCACCTATACCTTAGGCCACAGCTTCGTAAGGACCATATTCTTGCATAAAGACACTCAACGACCCTCCTTGTCACGGAGAATGCTAGCTGTGTGGCATCAGGGTATCAGGTAGCATGCACTGTGGGAGCTCAGGGCTTTCCCCAGGGCTCAAGGTTAGATCTGTGCTCTCCAGAAGCCCCTTGGGAGAAAGGAAACACAGGTACCTTATGCAAATCTGGCATCAAATCCTGGTATAAGGAGCGAATCAACATGTCCAGTGTACGCCGGCGTTTCTGGGCAAAGGTTGGGGTTTCCAAAGTGGCTTTCTCACCATTAATCACTGAAACAAAGGGGAAAGGGCATTGCAGTCATTAATAGCTAGTGATGAGTGCTCTTTGCAAGTGAAGCCACATGGTGAATGCCACTGGTCACTATAATGCTAGTATTATAATTGGGAAATGGAGTGTCTCCCAAATGTCAAGGGCATGGCCCCAGCTGGTGGATCCAATCATCGGGAGTTATCTTGGATCAGGAAGGCTCTGATTCTATCAGTGGCCAACCTACTGGTGGGTTAACACTTTGTTTATTGGTGGGTGGTGAAGACATATGTAAGTGAGGTCTACTTGAAGAAGCAGGTCACAGGGTAGTGCCTTTTAAGGATGGCTCTTGTCCCCTGGCCCTTTCTCTTGTTCTCTCTGCTTCCTGGCTACTGTGAGGTGGGCGGGCTCCCTCCATTGTGTCTTGCTGCCACCATGATGGTTGCTACCTTAAGCCAGGTGACGAGAGAAGGCTCCAAAAGCATTATGTAAACCAAGCCTTTCCTTCTTTCATTCCCCCTGCTCTGAGACAACATTTCTCTGTGTGGCCCTGGCTGTCCTGGAACTCGCTCTGTAGGCCAGGCTGGCCTTGAACTCAGAGATCGACCTGCTTCTGCCTCCCGAGAGCCTGTGCCATGGCTGTCCGGCCTTTTAATTGTTTTTCTCAGGTATTTTACCACAATGATGAAAAACGACTAAATAAACTGGCATTACCATTGATCTAACCTTCCTTTCATGGCAGAATGCTTCAAATTTAAATCCCAAAGTATGGATTTATAAAATCTGTAGGCATATTTACCTTCCCTTTCTTGCTGGATAGTAAGCACCCAGAGCAGAGTGCAGATCTAATCTTAAAGACCTCTTTAGCCATACATCAGCTCATCCACCCTTTCCCAGTTTCTTTCCTTAGGGTGTCATTCAATGGTTCAATGGGACTAATTGTGTGTGTGTGTGTGTGTGTGTGTGTGTATTTGCTACAGCTTGTTGAAAAGAAAGAGCTGCTTTAGCACAGGTCTTGGGTTCTTAGCTTATTGAATGTTTCTTCTGGATACAGTTAAGCATTTCATGGACTACAGGTGCTATGATCCAACAAGGTGTAGTGTGCGGTTACACACCAGAGCTCAAACAGGAGCGTCCAAGAGGTTTAGCCTGAAGTCATGGGAGTGGAACCCAGTCTGTGACTGACGTGGAGTCTTAAGCACGGTCCTATTATTAGAGATGGCTGCTGCCATTTAAGTAATACTACACACACCCAGTGCAGTGCTAGGCACATTGAGCAGAGTGAGTATTCTCGCTCGGTTTCCTCATCCAGAGGGCCAATGGGAAGGTCTGTTCATGGGCTGAAAACAGAACTTGCTGGGGACAAGGAATTCCCTAGACACTTTCTATGTGCTGGGGCCAAGCTGGGCTTGTTACTATACGGCATCCCTTAGGAGTTTCTGAAGTGCACACATCAAGATGTTTTCTTTTTCTTTCTTGAGGATTTTCCCAATTAGTACCTTAGAAAATTACATATTTTTGTTTTTATTAACTAATTGTTTTCCAAACCTTCCCTCTTCCCACTCCCCCCCCAATCCATTCCTCCTCCTTTCTCTTCAGAAAAGGGCAGACATCCCTTGTATATCAACCAGCCACGGCATACCAAAGTTGTAGTAAGACTAGGCACTGCCTCTCCTATTAAGGGTGGACGAGGCAACCTAGGAGGAGTAAAGGGGCCCAAAAGCAGGCAAGAGTCAGAGACAGCCCCTGCTCCCCCTGTTAGGAGTCCCACAGGAGACCGAGCTACACAACTATAACATATGTGTAGAGGGCTTAGGTCAGTCACATGCAAGCTCTCTGGTTGGCGGTTCCTATCAGCCTAGGTTAGTTGATTCTGTGGGGTTTTTTTGTGGTGTCCTTGGCCCCTCTGACTCCCCTAATCCTTCCTCCCTCTCTTCCATAGGATTCCCCGAGGTCTGCCTATTGTTTGGCTGTGGGTTTCTGTGTCTCTTTCCATCAGTTGCTGGGTGAAGAATCCACATACTTATGGACACCTGATTTTTGATAAAAAGAAAAAAGCCAGAAATATACAATGAAAAAGAGAAAGCATCTTCAACAAATGGTATTGGTTTAACTGGATGTCAACATGTAGAAGAATGCAAATAGATCCATTTCTATCACCCTGCAAAAAACTCAAGTCCAAGTGGATCAAAGATGTCAACATAAAACCAGATACACTGGATCTGATAGAAGAGAAAGTGGGGAATAGCTTTGAAAGCTTTGGCACAGGAGACAACCTTCTCAAACAGAACACCAGTGGTGAAGGCATGGAGATCAACAGTTAATAAATGGACCTCATGAAACTGAAAAGCTTCTGTAAGGCAAAGGACACCATCAAAAGGACAAAATAGCAGCCTGCAGAATGGGAAAGCACCAACCCCACATCTGACAGGGGCTGATTTCCAAAATATATAAACAAACCAAATAATCCAATTAAAATATTGGGTACAGATCAGAGAATTCTCAATGGAGGGATCCCAAAGGCTGAAGGCAAGCTTTTCTGTATTTTTTTTTTTTTTTTGAGACAGGGTTTCTCTACATTGCACTTGCTGCACTGGAACTCGCTCTGTAGACCAGGCTGGCCTGGAACTCACAGAGATCCGCCTGCCTCTGCCTCCTTGACCTAAAAACCTACATTTTAACTCATTTTGACAGAAAGGAAAGATTTGAGTTTTTATTGATCCATATAGAGCTATTTAAGATTTTCTAACCTGGCTGGCTTCCTCCATTCTGCTAAACTTGCTCTGGAATTTAAACAGCCTTCTAGTCTCGGGCTCCTATTGTGCTGTTAGCTGTGCAGCCGGGTTGGTTCTGCAGGCCTATGTTCTTCTGTAACCCTTGTTTGACAGCATTTCACAATGTAGCCCTGGCCGACTTCAAACTCAAGAGATCCATCTGCTTCTGCCTTCAGCTTACTGAGAATAAAAGCACTGCTATTACATTGAGCCCAACCCAGCTACAGTTAAAGCTTTCTCATCAGATCAACTGAACCTCAAATCCATTTCTCCCTAAGTTGTTGAAGGTGCTGATGTGCTATTTCTTGGCCTAATTTTGCCATTTGATTCTGATGTATGGATTCCAGCTACAAGTGGGTCCCCAATGTTGTTCTCTGAATAATCTCACAGGCTCTGGGGCTCTTGCTATGCTACCAGCGTCCTACAGAACACTCATCTACTCTGCCTGGCTCCTTCCTTCCTTCGAGCTGTAGCAACTGTTTGTTTGTTTGTTTGTTTTATGCTTCCTATATGATACCCTGGGCTTGAACCACAGGGAATTTCCCAAGTCTGGATGATTTGAAAATGCAGCCTATCTGGCAACACTGTACTTCCGTCGGCTGGAGAGCACCACCTGGCTGGAGCCTGGTGCAGTCCCAGTGTTCCTCACTGTCATCTCTTACCCTCCGCCCCTGCCCCTCCACACACAAATATGTGACCTGTGTCCCAGTCACTGAACTGGCCTATGGACATGGAAGGTACAAAATCATCACCTCTGTCAAGTGGTTTGCAATCTGCTGCTGCTTCTAACATTGGGGGCAGAATATTTCCCCCATGACCCTGCCATGGGCCAAAGCTAACAGTGTGGAGAGTACCTAGCTATGTCTTTAAGGGCTGTCCCCACCAGGAGATGGTTGTGAAGTGTGTGGAGGCCCTGGGAGGGGCTGCTGGGATTTTGGAAGGAAGAGGACCTTTAGCCAGCTTGGCTGTGAGTGGGATGCATTTGGTAACTGGAGTTACGTGACGTTCATCCCTTCAAGTGCATTGACATGACTGATATGGCATGGGACCCTTGTGTGGCTGCTGATGGAGGACCCATGTGTAGGGTTATGGAGGAGACTAGGTAGATATGGAGACAAAGGTGAGAGCTGAGAGATGGCTAGGGGGTTAAGAAGCACTTGCTGCTAGTGGCGCAGGCCTTTAATCCCAGCACTCAGGTGGCAGAAGCAGGCAGATCTCTGGGGAGTTTCAGGCCAACCTGGTCTACATAGTGAATTCAAAGCTACCCAGGGCTACATAATGAGGCCTTGTCTCAAAAAACCAAAACCAAAACCAAAAACTGCAGAACACCCTACTCTAGTGGAGGATCTGGGTTTCATCCCCAGCACCCATATTGGGAAGCTCATAACTTTGGGTTCAAGGGAATAGTCCATTGCCCCTCTTCTGGCCTCCGTAGGCACAGCACCTGCATGCATGTGGTGCACATACACATATACACATAAAATTAAATAAATCTTTAAAGACGAAACAAAGGGAAGACAATATGTCATCCAGCACTTGCTTGGCCTGTGGCACTAGTTTTGGCCAACTCTGAAGGAGACTGAGCTAAGTATCAGGTATAGATGTGGGATACTCTGAGGTTCTGGCCTCAATCAATGCCACCATGGAATCAAGTGACCAAGATGGACTCAATGAGAGGACAGGAGCTTTTCCAAATGCTCTCAAACTACATAGCAACAGCGACAGAATTAGGCACTGTGTGCGTGGGTGTGAGGGACCGGTGGATGCCAGAGAGGCAGCTGCAGCCTCTAGTGTGCTGGCAGAAGACTGGAGTTGGCCTCTTTGTAGAGGGCACAGACCAGGTGACACTCGTAGGGCTCCAGGGCTGACAGTCTGGGCCTTTATGAAGAGACTGCAGTGGATGGAGACAAGGGTCCTGATTCTGACCAGTAGGTCTGGATGGGCTTTCTAGACATAATACCAAGGATGCTCTGAGGAGGTGTGGCCAGCTCTGTCATGTGAATATGGGAGCTCAAAGTCAGGCCCTGGGAATCATCAGTAAGCTAGGATGCATGTGCACTAGTTCACTGGCTAGTGAAGCTGGGGTGGGAAGGTTCTGCATACTCTGTTCACACCCCCACACCCCTGCACATACACACTCTCCTTGTCCCGAATTGTGTATCATCACCATTTTTCCCCACCCCCCACTCTGCTCAGATAAAGACACAGATAAGTAATGACTGAGACTCAGAATGGTAGCATCAGAACCCGGGGCAGAAAGGCCAGTCTGAGGCCCCCAGGCACTGTGAGTGGTGATGGTAGGCAGCCTGCAAAGCAGGTGGGCAGGACAGTAAGTATAGATGAGAACCCAGTAGAAAACCTACCTAATACTGCCAGAAACTAAACCTGGGTAACGGATGAACAGATATGGACTATCTAAACGGTGACATGTTCTTACACAGTGTCTGGGAGAGTATGAAGAGACACACCATTGTTCATGTGGAACAAGTGACAAGAGCATTTCAAAATGACAACTTACATTTCACAAGCAAAAAGTCCCTGAATTCCTGGTGGTCTGTAAACACCGGTGGGGATGGCAAGGGTGGGCCAAAAAGTGGCACACTTTCTTCTGAAAATATTTTCAGCCTATGTAAAGAACATTCCAGAATTAGTTGGCTCTCTTCTTCAAAGATCACCAATATTTTTGCAAGTCAATGTGTCCAGAGATCTATGTACTATGTCACCTCTGAGCACCCCCTTCCAGGGGAGACCCAGTCTTTAGGGTTAATCCATTAGCCTAAGGACAGGCTGCTCAGCAGTAATGGTGCCCTGAACAACCACACACACTAGGCAGGAAGTTTGGACTTTAAGGCTTGCTAAACATGCCAGAGGTAATCGTACTCCTTCTACACTGGGTTCAAGGTCCCAGGGGGATGAATACTTTTCACAAATCTTCGAAGCCAGTAAAAGACTGAGCTGAGGTTCAAGCTGTCCTCCCCTAACTGGCGGAAATGGGCAATCCTTTCACGACATCCTCTAAGAGATTAGTGTGGAGAAATGTACAGACAAGTGGCCAAGGTGCTACTCTAGAGGAAGGGCACGCTGGCCAAGGTCAGGCAGAATGACTTCCCTGTGAAGTACAAAACACCAAACTAACCCTGACCCCTGGGCTGCTGATACTGAACGGAGCAAAACTTCCTGAAGAGAGGTGGCTTTTCAGGATATTCTAGAAGGCGAGGACATGTCTACCAAGCCATCCAGAAGAAGGTGCATAAGGATTCTCTGAGAGTCACTGCCAACTGGTAAAGCAAATGCCAGGATAAGAACAATAGAGACGAGGTCATCACCTACCTGTAATTGTCATTTTGCTGGTCATACCTCACTAAGGCAAAAATATCTGTGGGGATAGTCAAGGCAATTCATCAGTATCCTTGATGCTCACACCTGACAGCTTGGGCCCTGAAAATTCTTCCTGTAGAAGAGTTCTTGAGTGGGCCTTTCTGTGACTAGGCACCTACTGCTCTTAGGTTGGGACAGAAAGCCACCTTTTTACGAGAGACAGCCTTGGAGAAGACACATCAGAGCCCTGTGTCTAGGGTTAGCTTCTGTGTGCTCTTCTGCTGGGAAAGGGTTAGATGACTCCCCCAAAGCTGCCAATGTAAGTAAATATATTAAATGGCCAAGCAGCCAGCAGAACTAAAGGAGCAGTTCCCTTGCCTGGAACCCGAAAGGGATCCTGCCATGGATGACTCATCTATTTCATCCACACATTCTGAGATGGGAAAACAATCGAAGTGTTTCTACTGTATACCTTCCCTCTCCTCCTGCTTGTGGTAGACAAAACAGCACCAGAGAACAAGCCAAGGCAGCTGGTAGCAGCTTCAAAGCAGAGTCGACTCTGCTTGGGCTGGAGCCCGAAGTGTCCAGAATAGCTCAACTGCTCAGGTGTGGCAGAGCATTTGCCTAACATGTGGGAGGCCTGGGTTCCATCCAGCACTTAAGAGGATAAATATGTTATGGGACTTCAATCTCAATAGAACTCTTTAAAAAAACCTCATAGCACAACTACCTGCACAGAGCAGTTTTTCCTGACCCACCCTCCCTTCTCATGGCCAGCCCTGCTGTTGTCTAGGGCTGAAGCCAGCAGCCTTGGGTACCCACACCTGCGCTCTGTGAGATGAACCCCATCTGTCAAGTCCAGTGTGGGGAATCTCCAATAAGGAGCATCCAAAAGCCTCTCTGACACCACAAACCATTGTTTTCCCTGCTCTACTCAGAGAACTTTTCTGTCAGCCAAGAAAAATCACCATAAAAACGGGAACTGTTAGTGCCACAGACAAATGGGGACACCAGGGCGTAAGCAGGATGAGCAAAGGCACTCACATGGGCTGGCTTCCACTTAATTGTGATCTCCTACCCTGGGGAAGAAATCTGGCCATTTCTACTTTTAAACATTTCCTTGCAAGTTCAGTTTCAGGAGACAGTCAGAATATAGGGAGCAGTTTCACCCACAGACACAGGAGGCACAGGACTCTGTCTCTGGGTACAGGTGTGGTGAGATCAGGCTTCATTCTGAAAATGCTACTGCATGTCCTTTACTTACTGTGGCTAACGTACCGAGTTACCACCTTTGAGTTCTGCTCCTGTGGTCTGTGACCATGGCAAGTGAGCAATGGCTGAAGTCTGGCAGACTAGGATGAGCACATGCCCTGGGGTTGTCTGGCTGAGCACTGCTGAGGTCACTCCCCCATCATGCCCTGGGGTTGTCTGGCTGAGCACTGCTGAGGTCACTCCTCCATCATGCCCTGGGGTTGTCTGGCTGAGCACTGCTGAGGTCACTCCCCCATCATGCCCTGGGGTTGTCTGGCTGAGCACTGCTGAGGTCACTCCCCCATCTACAGACAGTCTGAGCTGAGCAGGACTAGGTAAAGTAAACAACAACATCATTAATTCAACCATGTCTCATCCTTCAATTTAGCAGCTACCATCAGGGCTTAGAGTAAATTCTCTCTCTCTTGGTTTTTTGAGACAGGGTTTTTCTGTGTAGCTTTGGAGCCTCTCTTAGAACTTGCTCTGTAGACCAGGCTGGCCTCAAACTCACAGTGATCCACCTACCTCTGCCTCCTAACTGCTGGGATTAAAGGCGTGCGCCACCACCCAGCATTAGTATAATTTTTCATGGTGACCTTCTGCCTCAGCCTCTTGAGTGCTATGATTATAGGTACGAGCAGCATGCCCGGATATTTTTTTTCATATTTGAGACAAGGTTTTGCTATGGAGACTTTCCTGCCCAGGCCTTAGTGTGTTGGGACTTTTGTACTTGAGGTCAACTTCCTGGAGGATCCACTACTTATTCTTCAGATTCATTCATGACCACTGGATAACGGGATATTCCCCTCATTTTAGAGACTTTCTGAGAAAAGGGAAGACATTTTGGAAGTTAAAGCTGGGTGTGGTGGCATGTGCCTGTGGTCTCAGCACCCAGAGGTCTGAGGCAGGGAGGCTAAGTTCTAGTCTCCCTGAGGGTTAGCTGTGGAATACTCTTCTGCCCATGGCATGGCTGATGGCTCAGGAACACAGCTGTAGTGGCTACCTGCCCAAGACTAGGCCATGACCATTCCATTGTGGACAGGGAGGGATTCATGAGGCCTACCCCTTCCCTGAAGAGCTGTAGGCAGTTAACAGTGGCTGGATACAGAGCCATAGCCTCAGTGGTGGAGCTGCTGGTAAGTTGCCTTTGCTCAAATATCCACTTCCCAATGCTTATGCAAGCTTTGATTAAATACAGTGGGACACACAGAGACAAAGCGAAGAGTGGGAAGATGAGGTGACCAGGAGAGGGAGAACCGTGAGAGGACAGTGGAGGGCAGGACCAAGGTCATGTGTGTGTGCGACACTGAGAAAGTCAGGGCATGACCAAGGTCATATGTGTGTGTGTGTGTGCGACACTGAGAAAGTCAGGGTAGGACCAAGGTCATATGTGTGTGCGGCACTGAGAAAGTCAGGGCATGACCAAGGTCATATGTGCGTGCGGCACTGAGAAAGTCAGGGCATGACCAAGGTCATGTGTGTGTGCGACACTGAGAAAGTCAGGGCATGACCAAGGTCATGTGTGTGTGCGACACTGAGAAAGTCAGGGCATGACCAAGGTCATATGTGTGTGTGTGTGTGCGGCACTGAGAAAGTCAGGGCATGACCAAGGTCATATGTGTGTGTGTGTGTGTGTGTGTGTGTGTGTGTGTGTGTGTGTGTGCGCGCGCGACACTGAGAAAATCAGGGTAGGACCAAGGTCATATGTGTGTGCGACACTGAGAAAGTCAGGGCATGACCAAGGTCATATGTGTGTGCGTGCGGCACTGAGAAAGTCAGGGTAGGACCAAGGTCATATGTGTGTGCAGCACTGAGAAAGAACAGTCAAACAAAATACAACATCCCGAGAATTACTCCCCACCACTGCAGAGGTGGGAAAGAGTTCAGAGAAGGACAGTGCAGTGCTTAGGCAAAAATTCCCCAACAGGGGGCTGGAGAGATGGCTCAGAGGTTAAGAGCACTGGCTGCTCTCCCAGAGGTCCTGAGTTCAATTCCCAGTACCCACATGGTGGCTCACAGCCGTCTGTAATGGGGTCTGGTGCCAACACTGTAAACATAATAAATAAATAAATAAGTAAATCTTAAAAAAAAAATTCCCCAACAATGTGTCAGGCTGGCCACCCGGGACGCGTCTATCACCCAAGGTCTGCTGAGGCTGTTGAGCTGGAGCATTTATGCAGGCCCAGGATACGTGTAAAATGGGAGCGGATCATTGAAGGCTTAAAGGCGGGAGAAGATTCCTCTCCTTCCTGGAACACGATGGTGACAATATCGTTTCCAATGTGGCGCTTCCTTTCCACCTGTGAGGAGCATAAATGGAGCAGTGAGAAGAGCTGCCGTCCCCCCAGGGCACACTCAGTTAAAATGCATGGCAGCCACCACAGCCGTCAGCCCCCCACTGTGCCCCTGCAAACTGTCTGGGTGACTCTCCCAGTGAGGCTTCTTCATTTCCTCTGCCCTCAGCTAATTCCTCCTTGCCAGCCTCAAGACCTCCATTCCCAACAAACATTACTGCTTCTATCATGTTTAACAGGCTTCCCCATCCCCAGAGCTGTTTCTGAGGTCCAAATAGGAGCACAGGAGGCCTACATGAGGGTGTCTGGGAGAGAGCACACATGCATACCAGGGCTGCAGGCTATTGTGTGCCCTGCCACTGATCTACACTACCAACTCACCTTAGTAATTTGCACGTTCATACTTGGCGACAAAATGTCTCTACAGAATTTGATCTCATGTAGACAAACATACATACACACACACACACAAACATACATACATATATACATATACACACACACAAACAAAATAAATAAGAAAATAAAAGGGCAATCAGCTTTTCTCGCATTCCTCTCAGAACATATGCTTTTGGGAGGCCTGAGTCAGTGGAGAAGTGTCGATGAGGAAACCACTGAGAGGCCTTGGGAAGCCTTCAGACTCCATGCTGTGGGGAAGGGCAGCTGTGCCAATGTCCCTGCCGAGCCTCTATTCCACACCATAAACTCCTGGAGCACAGACTGACCAGCCTAGAGAAATGCCTCTGTGATTAAGGGTACTGCCTGCTCTACCAACTGAGCCAGTGTGTATGTGTGTGTCTCTGTGTGTATATGTGCATTTTTTATATATTGTGTATATATGTGTGTATTTATATATTGTAGTGATATTTCATTTGTATTTAATAGAGCTTGCCTGAAGATCAGAGAATAAAAGAGCTGCTCTGGCCAATCTTACAGACCGGGCAGTGGTGACACACACCTTTAATCCCAGTCGTTACACTAGTTGACATAGAAACCAGGTGGTAGTGGGGCACACCTTTAATCCCAGCCCTAGAGAGGAATATAGGAGGAGGAGACAGCTCTCTGACAGTCTCATTCTGAGGATTCCTGGAGGCAGGATCGCCATTTCAGACTGAGGTAGAGGTTAACAGCTAGTGGCTGGTTGTTTTGCTTTTCTGACCTTGAGGTTGAACCCCAATATCTGTCTCTGGGTTTTTATTAATTGTGCTATAACTGCTTTTGCAGGGGACCTGAGATCAATTCCCAGTACTTACATTAGGCTGCACACAGTAGCCTGTAATTCCAGTTCCAGGGGATTGGATAACCTCTTCTTGCCTCCTCATGTGGTAAACAGACACATACAGGCAAAATATCCACACACACAAAGTTTTAAAAGCAACGAAGCACTCTAGCTCTCCATAGGCAGGGAGGAAGATCAGGAGTTCAAGGCCAGCTTCAGTTACACAGTGAGTTCTAGGTTAATCTGAGCTGCATGAGATGGTGTCTCTAAAAACAAAAGTAACAACAGGGATGAAGAGAGATCTCAGTGGCTAACTGGGCATGCTGCTCCTGCAGAAGACCGAGGTTTTGTTCCCAGCACCAATGCCTGTGGCTCATGACAACCTGCATTTCCACCTCCAGGGGATCTGACGCTCTCTTTTGGTCTCTATGTGTGCTGCACTATGTGTGTACACATAATCAAAAGAAAAAATAAAGGCAAACAAAAAGGAGTGAATCAAACATATACCCTATAACACAAACCCTTAAAAATAAGGAGACAACTAGATGTCAGTTTCTAAAGACCATATATTGGGCTGGAGAGATGGCTCAGAGGTTAAAAGCACTGCCTGCTCTTTCAGTTCAGTTCCTAGTACCCACTTGGTGACTCACAGCCATCTGTCACTTCAGTTCAATGGATCTGGCATGGACTCCATTGTGGGCTCCTGCATGCACATGGTACACTTATATTCAGGCGCGTGCACACACACACACATACACAATTAAAAATAAATAAATATTTAAAGACCTTGCATTACACAATGTATCCATATGTGGCTAATGCTTCATCTGCCATCTGATGTGGGCAGTGCTGGTGAATGTTATGGAGAGGATTGTAAGGCCTTCACTGAAGCTTGTTTGTTTGCTCTAAGTGGGGTTTTAAGGCTTGGACCCAGTGCCCCACACATTAGACAAGCGCTCCACCCCTGAGCCCCAACCCCCAGTGTAAGTTTTCTGATGCTACTATTGAAATGTAAGGTTAACAGCATTCAGGATGGTAGAGAAGACGGGTGTGGTCTATCCTCTTCACATGACCCTAAGATCCTAAGAGCTTCAGCTGCCATGAAGAGGCCTAGCAACAGAGTCCTGGGTCTTCCCAACCAAACAGGAGTCTCAGCCACATGTATATTCCTGGGCCCCTGAGTTTCCTCTTTCAACATACCCTTGACCAGAGTTCTCCTAAAACAAGAACAGCTTCAGGGCCTCTGTGGTCCCCAGGGCCCACGAGAGCCCCATTACTTCTTTCTTCCAGTCAGACCATACAACAGCATTTGCTACTTCCTCCCTCCCTGCACATTCCCCTCTACCTCTTCCTCCTTCCAGTACTACAGCACCACCCCAGGACACTGGGCTGCTGTATGCCTTTCCTTCTTCCTAGAATCAAGAGTTTTATGTGTTCTGTAAAAAGCCTTTGTGGCCCCTTTAAGTTTGTATTTCTTTGCTGAACAAGTGTCCATTTACATCAATGACAATTACTCATGCAGATAACTTCTCTCAATGCACAAAAAAGTGACAAGAGTCTCATCCAATGTAAGCATAACTCCCCAAATCCTACCTGTCAAAACCTAGCAGCTGGGGCTGGAGAGACGGCTGAGTGGTTAAAAGCACTTGTTGCTCTTGCAGAGTACCTGGATTTGATTCCCGGTACCTACATGGTAGCTCACATCATCTTTACCTTCAGCTCTAGGTGATCAAACTCCCTGTTCTTTCTCTGGCGACGCACGCACACATGCATACACACACACACACAAACAATACGCACACACACACACGGTGCACATATATACACACAGGCAAAACACTTATACACATTTAAAACAAACCAAACTCCAGCACCCCACATCTTTGTTGTGTTTAAATTCCAATAGGCTGGAAAATTTTCTCCTAAAAATGGCCACCCTCTAGGTGGGTAAGGAGAACTCTCGGGGGACATTCCAGCCCATGCAGACACTCAATGTTAACTTCAACATCAATCTGAAAGCCACTTTTAACACCACATAACCAACTATCTTAGTTAGAACTTCTCTTGATGTGATAAAACACAATCGACCAAAATCAGCTTGGGTTTATTTCTGCTTACAACTGCCACACTCCACCATCTAAGGAAGTCACGGCAGGAGCTGATGCAGAGGCCATGGAGAAATGTTTCTTACTGGCTTGTCCCATGCCTTCCTCAGTCTGTGTTTTTTTTTTTTTTTTTTTGCTTTGTTTCTTGAGACAGGGTTTCTCTGTGTAGCCCGGCTGTCCTGGAATTTGCTCTGTAGACTAGGTTGGCCTCTGCCTCCCGAGTGCTGGGATTAAAGGAGTGTGCCACCACCTCATGGCTACAGCCTGTGTCTTTATAGCACCCAGGACCACCAGCCCAGCGATGGCACCACTCAATGGGTTGGGTCTTCCTACATCAATTATCAATAAAAAAAATGCACCACAGGCCACTCTGGTGAGAGTATTTTCTGAATTGGGGTTCTCTCCTCCCAAATGACTCTAGTTTGTGCCGGGTTGATAGAAACTAGCCAGCTCACCAACTTATTTCATGCTCTAGAATCTCATTCTGACAAGGCCAAAGGCACACTGAGCGAAGGCACAGGGTGAAGGCATGTTAAACACAGGATCGTCTGCAAGGCTTCTTGTGTTTGAGCGGTCTCCCGGTTACATGTGCTAGAAGCCTTGCTCCCAGCATGGTGTTGCTAAGGGGTGGTGGTGCTTTTGAGAGGCGGGGCCTGGTAGCTGGTGATGAGGTCTTGGGAGAGGTTAATGCTTTTCTCGTGGGAGTTCATTTTTGCTCACTTAGGTCTTTCTGGAACCTAACCTGGATTTCTCATGCTTCCTGTTTGCAATGCAATTTCTTCTACATGTGCAACAACAATGCGACACCAAGAGGATCTCACTAACACCCAGGCAGCGTCAGTGTTCTCGCAGCTACATGATTCTGAGCTGAGGGAACCTCTTTTCTTTATAAAGTACCCAGTCCTCAAGTATTTGGTTATGGCAACACAACATAGACTAGTAAGTCTTTAAAACCACAGCCACACATGTTCAAGTACATATATGTGTACGCCATATCTCACTAGCATCTCTGACCCTTCTTTAGATGACAGAGGCACTAACAATATGCTTCCTAAGCCTTGTTGGCCGCTCAGACACAGACTATAAAAAAAGTGTCTGAACTGGCACCTGGTAACTGAAGCCAGGCTCACAGTAACACACCTAGTCTCTAATTTACAAATCACTGCGATGATCATCCCACATTCAGTCACTGTCTGACGGCTGTGTTTTCGAAGCCCCTGTGGTCACACGTACCTGCTGTCTGTTCTCTTTGGAATACGGCAACATGGTGGAAACGTGAAACATGACCTCATGCCCTTGGTACACAGTATAGACTGAGTTGATCCCTGTGGTGTTATCTGTAAAACACAAGAACACAGTCAGTGGGCATACAGAAGAAGGTGTGCAGCTCACAATACATTCTCAAAGACCGCCTGGGTTCATCCGTGCTGGCGAGCCGGAGTAGATCCCCTGAATGCCAACTCTGCCCTTCCCTCGAGGCTCCTGCCTATGAGGAAAGACCTTGCTCACATTCTCTAAGCTCCCTGCTGCCTGCTGCACGTCTAGCTTGTAATACAGGAAGTCAGAAAAAGTCTGGCTAGCAAGGGAGAACATGCTGCAGCCCCCCATCTCCTACGGCTGTGGGGTAAGGGATACAATTCTCGCATGCTGATGCAGCTGTGATGCCCACAAAATCAAGTTGAGGTTTCGGAAGAACTGTGGTTGATTAAAGGCATAGGCTCTGAAGGTAGTGGAGTAAGACCCGAGTTTTCATTGGCTATATTGCTACTGTGTCCCTCCCCAAAATTAAGGCTTTATCATTTTTTGTAATTCAATTTTCAGAACTATGTGACTTTGTGTTCGTATGTGTGTGCACATGTGTGGGAGTCCAAAGGTCCATGTCCAGTGCCTTCTTCAATTGCTCTCTCCTGGACCTTTTCTCCAAGTCTGGCTGTTTGATTTAAAGCCAGTATATCAGTTATCCATTGTTGTATAAGCTATTCCTAAACTTGGTGGATTAAATCAATGACTAACACTTATTTTTAAAGATTTACATATTTTTATGTGTTTGAATGTTTTGCCTGCATGTATGTTTGTGCGCCAAGTATTTACAGTGCCCATGGAGCCCAAAAGAGGGTAGCAGATCTCCTAGAACTGGAGTTACAGACAGTTTCTCTGATCCTGTTTCTTAATTTGCAAATGAGGACAGTAGTATCTAACTCTCAGGGATGCAGGGAAGACTCAGCAAGATGGTCCCTGCAAAATGCTAACCTAGCAGGAGAGCTGGGCTATGAGACAGCTCAGTAGATGGCGGTCAGGACCACCACAGTGAGGCTGAGAGCTGACCACGGTGTTGAGCTCAGGAGCCCATCATGTACAGAGAAAGCTTGTCAGAGGGAGGCTGGGTGGCACCTTCTACCTCTGAACTGGTACCAAAGGCATTTCCATGGCAGTCCTCATGCATCGCTTTCATGCTGAATTTGTGGGGACTTCCAGGAAGACAGGTTTCCAGACAGTCAGGCTACCTGGACTGGAATCTGTCACATTTAGGCTGAAGGAGCATTGTACCACCTGCCTGGCTTCTGTGAGGCTTGACTGATGAGCAAACAAACTACAAACACCAAAAAAAAAAAAAAAAGAAAGAAAAAAGCTAGACATGCTCCTTAGATAGATGCCAACCTAAGTGACCCAAGCCCAAACCTGCCATCTAGTCCCTCTTCATCCCCTCCTACCTTTCCAAGTCTCCCCTTCAATACCCAGAGATCTCTCTCCATCAGCCAGAAAGCCAGCACCCAGCGAGACTCCTTCTTCCTCTTCATCCCCATTCTCCATCACCATGGGATGCTGTGCTCTCTACCTCAGGGGCTCTGGAATGTGCACTTGTCTCCCTGCCAGCCTGCTGTTCCAGCACCCACAGTCATTGTTACCCCCTCACCCCCTCACCCCATTTAGACTGTGGAATCTGCTTCTCCAATGGCTCCCTGGCCTGCTCCCTCTAGATTATCTTCCCTTCAGGTCTGCCCTAAGGGACCCTCACTACTCTCCTACTCAGTGACATACAAGGGGACTTCAAACTCCCTACAGGGCCGTCCCTTCCCTTCTCTAGTCTGTATTGCAACCTTCTTGGTCCCTCTGCTCCTCCCAGCCAGAAAGATATTCTCCTAGTTTCTAGAATAAGCACACCATGTTCTCTCCTGCCTCAGGGACTTCACAGATGTTCCCTGTTTGGAATTCTTTCCTCAAGACTCCAACTGTTCCCACTCATCACTCCCTTGTTCCCTCAGAGAAGTGTTCTATTCCCCAGACTCGGCAGACTGCCTATGGCACTCTCTGTGGTTCCTGATTCCTGTGAGCAGTGACTGCCAAGCGATTTCATAACCGTTACCCGTGTGCCACCTGTGCTGCGCAGGGGACTGTCGGCTTCTAGAAAGGCGGGGACCATGCTGCTTTATGCACACTGACCAGAGACCAGCAGGGTCTTGGAACACATGGTGCTCATTGGTAAATATAGCTATGGGACAACTGAGACTTGTGTTGTAAGTGCCCCTCGCTGAGGGGAACCACAATGGTACCAGGTGATATATACAGTATGATATGATATGATATATGATACCAGGTGTTATAGCCTTATGAGATTCCACAACAGATGTGGTCCTTCCTTGATGGGAATGCCATTCATTTGTGCATGACTTTATGGATTTATTGATCATGTCTCCTGGTGTGTCCCATGGGTCTTATAAAGCCAGTGGAGTTGATGATCATGCCCAGTGACCCATGTCGCATTGGGGATGACCCTCAAGTAACAGAATTTTACTAATTCCAACAAGGGGCAAGCTTACTTTTGGTGTCCAGACCGCCACGGTAGCCTGTCCAGCCCTTTAGAGTAATGGTGTCTCCGAGGAGATTCAAAAATTTTTGAAAAGCTTCACTTCCAATTTCTGCAAGAAAAGGCAAGGGATGAGGGAATTTCCTGACCATAATGAAATCAATGGGCAATGAGGTGGTGTTTATGCCCACAGTATCAAAGCACGCGGTCACATGGCCTTCCATCCAGGGGCCATAAGGAGGCTTCACAAGGGAGGAAAACAGAACCAGACGAATCAGGTATCACTGCGCTTTGCCCAGTGAGAAACAGGGCTGTAACATGAAAGGCACAAACACAGGGAGAGGAAACTGTCTTTACAGTCACTCAGCCAGAACCAGCGAGGATTCTCCAAATTCATGTGGGTCTCCTCCCCTCCCAGGGCCCACTGCAGGGACCCGTAGAAGTCAGGTGATCAGTAAAATACTTAGCAAACAAATGAAACTGGTCCTTAGGAAACTCTGTAAGCCGCCTCCTGGGATTGAAGATGCCAACCCAACCAAATATTCAGTTTTGGCTATGGGAAAGCAGCAAAGAGCAGGGTCTCTCTCAGCAGGGGTGAGGTAAAGGGCAGGGTCTCCCTCAGCAGGGGTGGGGAGGAGCTGCTCACCATTGCTGAACATCTCGTCATCTGTAAGTTGTCCATCTTTGGCAAAAAGAACCCCGAATTTGAAATTCACAGAGCCCTTACAATGAGACAGCAAAAGACATGCAAGTTAATTTTATTATTGAAGCACACATAGTTTTAAGGTACAGTGTTTGTCATTTCAGATCACTGCAGTCGCCAGAGTGGACACTTGGGGGAGTCCTTCCTCCCATTAGCCCTGATTGACCATTGTTAGCAAGAGACGCTCATTTTTCTGTAGCTTACAAAATAGCTAGCAAGTGAGGTGACCATTTCTCTACCAGTTCAGCTGTAATTTAATTATTGATGACATCAGGAGGATTCCAAGTCTGTGCAGGGGGAACATGGTACTGCTGCTGACAAACGGCCACAGGCACCCATGGGTCTGGCACCACATTCTGATCCACCCACCAGCAACAGTTCCCAGAAGAGTAGGGGAGCTAATTGTAACTCAGAGCCAAACATAACAATCTTAGACTAAAGTCTGGTAGGCTCTTCTAGAAATAGATATGGAAATTGTGGGCAATTTATATGAAAAGCTCACCCCCACTCCTGAAGATATTTAATCTGAACAAGTCACAGATGTGCAAATGAAAGACAAAGCAAGCAAGCAAGCACGGCTATTCCCAGTTTGAGTTTATGATTCTCAGCTCTGCAGAGGACTGGTAGAATCCAACCCTGCAGAAAGGACCAACACCAATGTGTGATGGAAGCACTTTAGGGAAGAGAAGTCAGAAATGGAGTCAGGGAACAGAAAGTAGATGGGCAGCTGTTACTCTTTAAAGTCTTGGTTATTACTTATGTGTTTGTTACGTGTTGCCACAATTCATTATCATATATGTATGTGGTGGTTCTATGCATCACACAAGTCCGTGTGCCCGCAGAAGAGGGCACTGGGCTCCTTGGAGCTGGAGTTACAAGCAGCATGAGCTGCTGGATGTGAGCGCTGGGAACCAAACCTGAGTTCTCTGCACGAGCAGTACAAGTTCTTAATTGCTGAGCCATCTCTCTAGCCCCTCCACTCTGTGTTCTTAATGATTTTGTCCTTAATCTGGGCAGGGGTTTGTATGTCATTCTCTATACTTCTGTGCATGCCTGCATTACTTAATAATAAAAGCCCATTGTTGGAAGAACATCAACATTACAAGGCTGACTGACCCACTACTAGGTGAAGGATTCTGGGTGTTGGTCAGTCAAGGTGCGGGTGATCTAGAGTACTGGCCAATGGGGCCAGGGGTGGGAGGTCAAGGAAGAACGCCAGGACTCAGAAGTGGAGTGGTAAAATTAAGACTCTGAAACCCAGCCTGTTGATGGCTCAGTGATTAAGTGTTCACTACACATGTAAGAGAACTGGAATCCAGATCCCCAGAACCCACATGAATGTGTGGTAGGTATGACAAGGTGCCTGCCTTCCTAGCCCAGTACGCAGAGAGTTAGCGGATCCCCAGAGCAAGCTGGCTAGCAAAACTGGATGGATAAGGGAGCTTTGCATTTGACTAGGAGATCCTGACTCAATGAATAAGGTAGAAGAGGGATAGTGGATGAGTCCTGACGTCAAACTAAGGCATCTATATGTAAGTGTACATGTACCCAAACACACACAAACATGCACACATCCATTCACATATACTTATGAAAAAAAGAAAAAGAAAAGAATCTGAAAAGCCATGCCTGAGGCTGTGCTTCAAAACCTTTCTCTCCCTAATACACCTGGCAAATAGGTACATGCCCTTCAGTGAGTGACTTTCTACACAGACACAGAAACAGGGAGGGTGTTGCTACCTCATCCCTATACCCAGAACTCTTCCCCAGTTCTTGGGATGAAGCTCTTCCACAGTAGACAAGCCTCAGCTCCAATAGCAATTTCCAGAGAGGTCACCTACTACTGCCACCATTTACCCTTTATATCACTATCCCTATTATAATTTTTTCCTCCAAGACAGGACTTCTCTGTATAGCCCTGGTTGTCCTGGAATTCAGTCTGTAGGCCAGGCTGGCCTTGAACTCACAGAGACCCACCTGCCTCCGCCTAAAGACGGTGTCATCACCGCCCAGCCCCCACTATAATTCTTATCTTGTACCTGTCTCTGTTTCTCACTAGAGTCTGAGTTGCTGGAAGATGACCCCACACTTTAATTAGTATTGAGTTTGCAGAGGACAAATGTGACATTGTGACTGTGTAAGAAGCAAGGAAGACAGCAAAGGGGGACAGAAAGCACTTGCTATTTCTCCACTGGCCAGCTTTTGGGTTTTTTTTTTTTTTTTGTTTGTATGGTTTTTTTTTTTTTTTTTTTTGGTTTTTTGAGACAGGGTTTCTCTGTGGCTTTGGAGCCTGTACTGGAACTAGCTCTTGTAGACCAGGCTGGCCTCGAACTCACAGAGATCCGCCTGCCTCTGCCTCCCGAGTGCTGGGATTAAAGGCGTGTGCTACCACCGCCCGGCTTGGTTGATTTTTTTTTTTTTTTTTTGGAGAGGATTGTTTTAAAGGCTTATTGTTTTAAGTCATGTGTGTGGCAGCGTGTGCACATGACTTCAGATGTTCATGGAGGCCAGAAGTGTGGGAGCCCTGGAGCTGGAGTTACAGGAGGTAGAATGACTTTTGCCTGAGTGGGTGCTGGGAACCAACTCAGGGTCCATGAAAGAGCAGCATACTCTTAATCACTGGGCTATCCCTCCAGCTCTGATTTCTGCGGTTTCATCGGGGACCTCCACCTACTTCGGGTTTCTACGGCCATCACTTTTCTTCCTTATTCTGGAGAAACAACAGTAATCATGTGTCTCCAAGATGGCGGCACTTCTTTTGTTCTTGCTCGCTCTTAAAAAGCACCCATAGCCAGGCGGATATGTCCAACAGACAGTAAGCACAGGGCAGAAAGACTAGGTGAATTAGCAGCTCATTAGGACCAGAAAGGGCCACAGTCCACAGACAGGGATGTCCAGGGAAGAAGAGACTTGCCAAAGACTGGTCTTAAGTGAGCAGCAGACTGAAGCTGGGATCTAGGCCTCCTGACTTTTGACCAAGGTTCTTGCCAATAGCACAACATAGTGTTCCCAGGACAGGTCGGCACTGAGCAAAGCTGAGAGCACAGGCAGAGATGGGGCCTTCATGTCAGTAGCCAAAACTTTATGCAACTTCATGGGGATGTTGTGAGGCGGCAGCATGCTACCAGGTCAGGCTGAAGCACCGCCAAGTCTCTGCAGGATGGGGACTGTCCAGGTTCCCTGGCGTGCAAAGATTTCCAGTCTTCCAGGCCACTTATAAGGACAGCATGACTCCAGGTTTGCCACGATGGCCCTGGCCTGCATCTCTTTTCTCTGCTGTATCCAGAGAGTCCCAGTTTAAATGAGAAATTGTGTAGAACCTTCTGCTTCAGGAACATTCCAGGAAGACTGGTATTGTTTTAAATTCTTGAACATTCTAGGACTCTCCTGAAATAATCTGGTATCTGAGGCTTCCCGAATGATGCCGACAATGAGCAGAAAACATTCATCTGTTTTCAAAAACCAGGGTGTCGGTCAATATAATGAGCTGTTTCGTATTTTAGGAGAGGTAGTTTGATCTGGGACTACTGGATCATAACATCATTTTAAGGGATGTAGGGAGTTTTCCAGGTCCCAAGTTCAGTCTGGGCCCCTGGAGAGAGCTGCCTGTTAGAGCGTTATAGGCGCTGATCTCAGAACACGGTCCCGCTCGAGCACAGGAACAGGCCACACTTGTCCTTTCTATTTGTTTGGAAGTTAAAATATTTCTAAATTTAAAAAAGATCTATTTATTTTATGTCATATATGTTTGTCTGCATATGTGTATGTGCACTACATGTGTGCTTGGTGCCTGTGCAGACCTGAAGAGGGTATTGGAACTGGAGTTATAGATGACTGTGAGCCACTATGTCGGCGCTAGGAACTGAATCTGCTCTGCGTGCCCTTAGCTTCTGAGCCACTTGTCCAGCCCCTAGTTCTAACTTTATGGAATTAATTCTCTAAATCATATTCCTTCTGTAGAAAGGGAAGTCTGAGCAGAAACTCCCAGTGAATCCAGAAGAATCGCTGGAACTAAGAAAGGATGGCCTTATTCAAAACAGCACTGCTGGTTCCCGGATACTGTATCCTGGCTAGTGTTAGATCAACTTGACACAGCTAAAGTCACCTGAAAGGAGGGAGCTTCAATTGAGAAAACGCCTCTGTAATCTGGCTGGGCATTTTCTTAATTAGTGATTGATGGGGAAGTGCTACCCCTGGGCTGGTGGTCCTGGGTTCTATAAGAAAGCAGGCTGAGAAGCCAGTAACAAGCAGCTCTTCGTGGCCTCTGCATCAGCTCTCACCTCCAGGCACTGGCCCTGTTTGAGTTTGCGTCCTGACTTCCTTCAACGGTGAACAGCCATGCGGAAGCATAAGCCAAATAAATCCTTTCCGCCCCAATTTACTTTTGGTCATTGTGTTTCATCACAGCAATAGTAACCCAAACTAACACAGTCTCTGTACTTATAGGGTTCCGCCTGCTCGCAGTTCACTGGTTCCCCCTTGTGTGTACTACAACATAGAGCACCACGTCTCCTGTGGGGATGGCTGTCTGTGCCATCATGAGCACAGGTCACCAACTTCATTTCACTAAACGCTAACCTTTGAGGAACATTATCAGTTCCATACTAAGTTTTATTTTCTGTTTTTCCTGCCCATCATCACAACTCATAGTTTATTACTAGGATGGACTAGAATCAAGGCCAGTGTTCCCTGCTGATGCTAGATGAGGAACTGCACGATTACCATCTCCCAGAAAAGCTCTGACGGAGGGTGCCTCTGCTCACCCCTCCCCGGGTCATCAACAAGGGACATTTGCTTCTTCAAGCAAATATCCCTTTAATAAGGAGACAAAATTGAGAAATAGAGATCTGGCCTGTACAGTGTAGGCCAGAGATGAAGTGGGTGTTGTCAACACGCTGGAGTGGTTGTGCCAAAGCCACTGAGACACATTTGAGTTCAGGACATTTTATATGTCAACTAGGTGAGGAGATAGGTTAGACTTGGGGTATCAGAAATGGAGGAGTTAGGATTTTACCAAGTTTGACCCAAGCAACTAGACAAATGATATTTTCATTTCTGCTACGGATAATATGCACAAGCCATCATTTCCTTACTCAGTTATTTATGGATAACATGCCGGATATTTCCATGACACACATACATACACACACACAGTGGGGGTAACGAAATGAAGCATGCAGATCTCTTTGGCATCTAGTGCCATAAAATGTGTGGCTCATGCAGACATCCTAGCTGAATGGAAATGAGCCCCTCTTTATACTACATTCATACGTTATGCAAATTTAAGTATACTGGTCTATTTATAGACAGCTGTACAGAAAGTTCTGAAGGAGACCTTGGACAGTCCCTTCAGTAAGGTCTCTGTGAGAACAAGCCCAC
This sequence comes from Ondatra zibethicus, assembly GCA_004026605.1. Classification (NCBI taxonomy): domain Eukaryota; kingdom Metazoa; phylum Chordata; class Mammalia; order Rodentia; family Cricetidae; genus Ondatra; species Ondatra zibethicus. The sequence continues at coordinate 60,077 of PVIU01000949.1, forward strand.
ACTGCAGATGACCAAGGTCTGACTCAAAGAGAAGGCTCATAGCGGAGGGGCTGCGCTCGCTCACAGCGGAGGGGCTGCGCTCACAGTGGAGGGGCTGCGCTCGCTCACAGAGGAGGCGGCACTGGCTGCTAAGGGCAGGGGACAGATCTGCTGATAGACTACTTACCTCTTGCTCTTCCAGAACCAGCAAGTCCTGTCAAGAAAAGTTTCAGAAGTTACATTTATATATCATGGTGATGACTGGATTTTGGTTCTCTGAGAACACCAAGCTTTACATACTCACACGATTTGATGTTATGACATTTTGGAAAGAACAGAAGTTGGTTATGGGATTTCTCTTTAAGGAAAAACAAAAATAAAAGTAAACAACTGAAAACAAAACTCTGGTTGGGCCACACATCTCTCAGAAAACCCCTGGAATCCAATACTAACCGCTGCTCAGTCTCCCTGAATCAATGCACACCCACCGCTTCAGGAAAGCAGCCCTTTGGTAAGGAGATACCGTTGAGAGCTAGAGAACTGAGCACCAGAGCCAAAGGCGGACAGGAGGGTCAAGGAATTGGTTCACTGCGTCTCATTGCTTGCCTCACACTAGGTCAGCTGCCCTGAAGAGACCCTCTCCTGGGTCAGCAGGGAGCAGTGGTGACCCTAAAGAGTACTGGCTTTGAGACCTTGCTCTGCTGCCTACAACTGTGTTTGTGTACAAATTATTTGACCTATCTGGGTCTATTCTTGCCCTGTGCAGGTCACTATGGAGAGTGACAGAATGAGCGTGGGGGACACCTAGCAAACAGGTTTTCACACTCAGTTACTTCATAGTGAACTTCTGAAGAAGTTGGCAAGCAGACACCAAGGCCAAAGACTCCAACAGAGGTCACTGGGTGTGTGGAGGTGGGGAAGGTGGCTCCAGTCAAGCCATGGCCACCATAAGAACAGAGAGGAGGGCCGGGATAGAGATGGAAGAGGCTGAGGGACCCTTGCCCTCCTTGTCAACTGGGAAGCTGACGATTCCTAAAGAAGTACATGAGGGACACAAAGTTCCCTGTCGTTTCTGACACAAGGGCTCTTTTGTTTTGTTTTGTATTAGATTTTTTTTTTTAAAAAAAATACCAATCCAAATTCCCACCCCCTTCCCTCTTCCCATTCCCTCCACATTTCCTCCCACCCAGCCCTAAGTGAGGGTAAGGCACTTTACTCTGTGTAAAGTTCAAGGCCCTCCCTACTATATCTAGGCTGAGCAAGTTATCCATCCAAAGAGAATAGGATTCCAAAAAGCCAGTACATGCAGTAGGGATAAATTCTGGTGCCACTGCCAGTGACCCCTCAGTCTGCCCCAGCCATACAACTGTCAACCACATTCAGAGGGCCTAGTTTGGTCCCATGCTTGTTCCTTCCCACTCCAGCTGGAGTTGGTGAGCTCCCATTAGCTCAGGTAAACTGTTTCAGTGGATCAACCACAAGGGCTCTTTTGTTTGGAATGCAGTCATCATTGTTTTTGAATCCGAGGAAAAAATAAAACTGCCATGTGTCTTATACTTTTGGACACACTTCATATTTGTACATCATTACACATTTTATTGCAAAATCCTCTTTTCCATAATTTCCTTTGATCTCAACCACCGTGCCATGCAGCCAAGTCATTCCAGAATAAGGAATTGGAGATTCAACAGAGCATGAATTAAGGTCATGTGGCCTGGTTCTTCGGACACTTGCAAGTACACAGTTATAGTGAATAAAACACTGGGAGTTTCCCAGCGACCTTTAGTCCAGCAAGTATCAGGACTGGGCATTTTGCTACTGGTCCCAGGCCTGGTGAGGGCTTTCCTTGGCGGTCAGGCTGTGGGAGTAGCTTTGCACCAGGAGTCCCCAGGGGCCCAACATTCAGCCCTGGTGGCAGGAGGGATGCCACAGGCTGCCAGGTCACATTCCCTTTGTATCTTCCTTGTTTTGGATTACATCTGCTTAGAAGTGGGTGCTCCTGTCAGGCATCGGGGTCGACCAATGTCTATTTGACAGCATTCAAAGTTTTAAAAATTCATTTCTGGATTTGTGAGGACCAACTATGTCTCTTTTGGTTGTTTCCCAATTTGTAATTTCAGCCTGAAGGGACTGATTTTATGTCAGTAATGATGTTTCTTCATAAAGCCCAGTGATGTTTTTCTTTGTGTCCATGTGTATGTATATATGTATATTTGTATGTATGGTGGGAGACGTGTGTGTCACAGGTCATGTGTGGGTGTCAGAAGACAATCTGTGATGTGGGCTCTTGCTTTCCACGCTGGCTGACACTGGGTGTCTTACTGGTCCCACTGTGTGCAGCAAGCTAAGCTGGCCCACGGGCTTCTGGAGATTCCCCACCTCCGCCTTTCATCTCGCTGTGGCTGTGCTGTGATCATGGATGCTTCGAGTCGGCTCTGGGAATCTGAAATCATTCTTCAAACTTGTGCCAATCCCTGCTATTGTTTTATGGAATTTTGATTTTAATCATTAGTTTGTAGCTAATATTAAGTTTTAAAAAACAAATATAAGCCAGGCAGTGGTGGTGCACACTTTTAATCCTAGCACTCAGGAGGCAGGGGGAGGTGGATTTCTGTGAGTTCAAGGCCAGCCTGGTCTATAGAGAAAGTTCCAGGACAGCAAAGGCTACATAAAGAAACCCTGTCTCAAAAAACAAAAGAAATCCAACAAAACCAAAACCAAATATTAGATTTAAGAGGGCATGATGTTATATATACTTAAAACCTTAGACATGCTTTAAACATTCAGATTTAGTTCTATAGATGTTTATACAATCCCTGGTCACCAGGAAAGTCATCTACAATAATCACACACACTTCTTCTGGAAGGAATCTGGTCAAGGAAAATGTCAGTGTATCCTAGCAAGCAGAAGCAGAGGAACAGTGTTCTAATAGGACCAGCCCCCTTCCTTCTCATAATGAGGTTGGTTCAGCTTCCACTCACTGTGTGGATCCTGTGACTGTCAAGGGCTCTAGTAGTAACGTGCAGCAGCTGGGGCAGCTCTGACAGCGTGACTTTGGGTACTGGGCTCATACTCAGGCCCAGGGAGGCTTATGAGTGTTCCTCGGTAAGGGGGGTGCACAACTATAGGAGGGCACGAAACAGCTTTTCCATAGGCACAGAATGGTGACGTCAATGGCAGGTACCGTCGACTCCTGTCTGGTCATCTGTTACTCTGTGGGAGCGAAGGCAGCTGGGGTGGGCTAGCACAGCAGCTGAGACACAGCACACCGCAGGGCTGCCCCTCCAGGACTCTGGGGTGGGGTTAGTCGTGGGGATCACTCCCAGGCACCAGGAAGGAAAGGATAAGGATCTGCACTCACAGCCTGATGTGGAGGGAGGTGCACGCCCGTGCTCTCAGCACTGCGGGGGCTAAGGCAGCAAGGACATGAGCCTGAGGCCTGGTTTATAAAGTGAGTTCCAGGGCAGACTGGGCTTTATGCTGAGATCCTCTTTTCTTTTCTTTCTTTCTTTTTTTTTTTTTTTAAAAAAATCTAAGTTGTACAATGAAGCAGTAAAGACACACTGCTATGGATGTATTTATACTTCTAATTTGTTCTTGAGGTTTCCATAGTCACTTTAAGCACAGCGTATCTTAAATTTGCTTAGCTGAACCTAACACGCTAAATTTTGCCTGAGTTTATTCTAGCAGGGTACAAATACTATTTTACTGTTTATTTATTTATTTAGCATGTGTCTGTGTGCAGATGCACACAGTGCTTTGACACGAATGTGGAAATCAGTGACTTGCAGAAGTCACTTCCCTCCTTCTACCATGCTGTCCTGGTGGTCAAACAAATAGTATTTTATAAATTAAATGAAAGCAAAGGCATGAGGACATTCAACTCTGTACATCTGGGTTTAGCAACGATGATTCCAGTTCAAAGCTTATCTTTAAGGGATATAGAAAATAACTATGCTCTGCTCAGTCCTCCACATCTCACCCGAGGTGCTCCCCTGCAAATGAACTCATCCACCTCACTCTGCTTACAGACACCTGCTGCCTCCTGGACACAACTCAAGCTGCCTCTCAAGCTTCTTCCTTGTCATCTAGGTGGGCACCACCCGCCTCCTGGAAGCTCAGCTTTGCTCTGCTGGCTGGCATCCTAGGGAGGATGACAACAGTTCTAAATTTTCAGAGCTAAATCGGGTACAGCTGCACTATGAAGGTACACCTGCTTTCTCTCTCTCTCTCTCTCTCTACACACACACACACACACACACACACACACACACACACGCACGCACGCACACACACGCGCGCACACGCATACACACGAGCGCACACATGAGCGCACACACACACGCACACACACACACGCGCACATGCACACACACACACCTGACCCTCATGATGGGCAGACCAGCCTGCCCTACCATCCTGGCAAGGCGAGACTGAGTCCATGCATTGCCGTGAAGCCCCTCAGCTTCCTTTACCTTTTGTATCTCGGGATGAAAGATTTCCCGAGGGCCTTTCTCAAACTTGTCCAGGTTCATGGCACTGAAACACAGCAAACAGAGTGAGTCAGTGAGGTAGGAGCTGAAGCAATATTGTCTAGAAAAATGATGGTGGATTCTCTGAATGGCCTGACACACTGGAAACACAGATCAGCAAGTGAGGGAGCAATGTGTGACTCCGTGAACGTCACCAACTGCCATGGGTAACTGTCCCTTCAGGACACTCATGCAGTGAGAGAGTGGCAGTCATCAGGGACGTCGGTGTCAGGCATCCTTCTGTCCTGCTGTCCGGCAATTCTCCCAGATTGCTACTGACTAAATGTTCTGTTATTGACAACCTCATACGTCTACGATACTCTTTACTGCCGAGTTCCAGAGCCAGAGATACCTAGTTTAAACTCTGCAGTTAGCTAGCTCTGCAGAGTCTCTCCTGCTCTCTGAGGCCTGAGTCCGCTCAGGGGAGTGGAGATAACTGCAGGTGGACTTCATGCAGCCCAGCTAGAGAGTCAGTGAGCAAACGCTGGGAAAGCATTCAGCACAGGGTCGGACAAAGAGGCTACTGTCATTAGGATGCAATATCTTAGCTGGGGACAGAGTGACAGGCTGCATTTGAGTGGCAGCTTTCCCCAGGTCTGGGAGAGAGATGAGAGGGAGGTGGGAAACGGGGGCAGGAGCCAGATGTTCCATTCCCTTCACTCGTTGTTCAGTGAAGAATAAGGCGCATCCCCCCAGGAAGCTTTTGCTGACATCTGGGTTTCTATTTCAAAGTATAAAAATGAAATGAAAAGATTTCTTGATTTTCTTTCTAAACCCAAAGTATCCAAGCGAGCACAAGGAAAACAAACAAACAAGCAGCCGGCGAAGGACACAGCACAGAGGGATGCTTAGCCACCACTGGAAACCCTGGCTTCCCGCTCCGAGTCTCCATTCCATCATTTGTAAAATGGAGGCAATGACAGTCCTGCGCTCTGGGGCTGCCTTGGAGACTCTAGGAGGGAATGCCTGGCATGCCCATCAAGGAAAGCAAATGCACAAGGATCCCAGGAACACGCAATCCACACGTGTGGGTCTCTGACTGTCTGTGAGAACTCACCTTAAGATGGACTTCACAGACAGTGTCTTGGTGGGACTATAAGGAAGGCATATTTTTTGCGTACCCTGGAAGAAACAAAGCACCATCAGTGATGAGTCTGGTGCCCTTCACCTCTGAAGAGCCTGACCCGGTCACTGTGGTAAAACCATGCCTGTTCTTCCTCCCTACTCTTGCTGACAGCACCCCTCTCTCTCATACAAACTTTTGGTTCTGAGCAGCACTCAACACACCAGGCCTTGGCGTCTTGGTACCATGGTAGACAGCTGAGCCAAAGGCAGTTGTTGAAAAGACAAGCCCAGTACAGCTTGTGGCAGCGGACAATGATATCTTCATGAGTAACTCTGCGGACAGGAGCCAGGGGATGTGGACTTGTGGTTTTCTTCACTAACAAGCTGGCACAGCTCTCCTTTCCCATCTCCTGTCTTCAGCTTTCTAGAGTCAATATTCAAATACAACCACTCTGTATTTTCTGGTAGAAACATCAAATGCCCTAGGTGGAGGCCCATGTCTGCACATATCAGGCAACCAGAGGTGCAGATTCAGAAGTACAGGCTGGACATGACCTGGTTTGTATAATAATGGATGTGTGCATGCATGCACATGTGTGTTCACCTTCCAACATGCATGTGTAGAACCTCCCAGAAGGAGATATTATAACTTCTCTGAGCAGAAGACTTTGATCCTCCTCTTTGCACCTGCTGTGTTTTCTGGTGGAGTTTCTACAGTGAGTCTGAATTGTTTCTATATAAAAATCTTCCCCACATGTTCAGACAACATCCACACAGTAGTGGGGATACTCACTAGCCTAGAACGTGCTTTAGTCTGGCTCCATCCCTAACACCTCAAAAACCAAGCACAGACACACAGAAAGACTACCTGCAGAAGGGTTATGTGTTTTGTTGGTCTCTAGCTACCTTTAGACAGCATGGGCTTGTGGGTATGGGGCGCTGGGCAGAGCCTGAGAGCCAAACTTCTCACAGCCTCCAGCGCCAGCTTGCAGTTACAGGAATGCAGTAACTGGCTTCTGCTGATAATTCTGATTTTAATTTTCTCCCCCTTCAATATTTCCATTTGTAGCTATGAGCAAAACTTACCCTGCTGTTGGCCCACAAGTTTAGCACCTACAGGAGAGGATTTAGATGAAGGCATGGACACTTTCAGTGGGATTAATGTTCCCAATGGCCAGCCCTAGGCAACTTTCGCAATGATCTGGGGGCTTAAATGTCACATCTACACTTCTCCAATGGTGGCCAAGAGCAGCTCCACAAAATGCCTTGTTAATTCTTGTTCCCTCTGCCTAGACTATTCTCCAGCTTCCCTTCTAGTTTGCCTGTGCACACAGCATTTATCCTTCAGATCTCCATGTGGAAGCTCTCCCTGACCTCATCTTCAGGGGTCTCAGCATCTTCATTAGCTTTGCCACCTTCAGGGTGCTGACCACAGTCTATATGTAATACAGACAACTCCTTCAGAAATGGAAATAAGCCAGGTTTCCCCTGCATTTGTCCTGCCTGTCTGCCCTTCTTCAGTATCCAGCAACCATCTAAGATAAGGATGTAGTTGGCTGTTAGGAAGGAAGATGAGCCGGGCGGTGGTGGCGCACGCCTTTAATCCCAGCACTTGGGAGGCAGAGGCAGGCGGATCTCTGTGAGTTTGAGACCAGCCTGGTCTACAAGGGCTAGTTCCAGGACAGGCTCCAAAACTACAGAGAAACCCTGCCTCGAAAAACCAAAAAAAAAACCCAAAAAAACAAAAAACAAAAAACAAAAACCAAAAAAACACACAAAAAAAAAACCCAAAAAAACAAGGAGAAGAAGAAGGAAGATGATGGGATATCAAGTAAATTCATCTCTGAAAGTCAGAAGAGGTGGGAAGGAAGGAAAAGAGAGGGAGGCTAAGGGGTCAGACACCAGGCCATAAGGGCACAGGAGAACATTGCAGAGATACCGGAGTGAGCCCTGTAGGCACATACAGCAATGGGGCAAGAGGCTGCTTCCTGGGCAGGACCTCTCACAGGAGTTAAAGCCCATGTGGCACCTGTGGAGACAAGGTAAAGGGTAGTAGCTGCCAGCATGGATGCCTGGCAAGATAACAGATATGGGCCTAAGGCCATGGCTTGCAGGGGTGAGCCCTGGGGTAAGTTGTAGAGTTGAGGTCCAGAGGCTAGCAGGGACCAGAGCTTGGGCCACACGCAAGAAAAAACAGCAAGACCCACAGACTTCAGGAACACAAGCTTTCCCCTGACCTAAAAAAGCAGAAAGGACCAGCTCTATCCCAAAGGTTGTAAGAGAGGTCACAAAAAATAGCAAAATAACCTGGGAATGGGGCACGCATCCCACTGTACATAACTCATTCTATATGTTAATCCCTGACTCAAGTGTGCTCTGCTGCTATGAGATCTCAACCCTCTCCTCATGCACCTACATATCAATCGCTAGAGGAGCAGGGAGAGGGAAAAGACGACAGTCTTCCCAAAGAGGACACTGACAGCAGAAGTCTGGTTCAGGAGACAGGGGCTCTGGATGAAAGCACAGTTATTTGTCACCAGGGAACAGTGGGCAGAGACTACAATGCAGGCATTCCAGAAACTGGGCACACACACGCCAGGGTCTCCTAGGCCTGTTCATGGCTCTGCTTGTCACATAGCTGTGCTGGTAGCAGGCTGATGGCCCCAGCTATGGTGGTGGCACGGGGAGAAGATGTGTTGGTTCTTTCAGCTCTTTTGAGTCTTGGAAATGACCTGTCCCTGTGAACCTTGGTCCCACTAAGGTCCCCTGTTATGAACATGCCTCTGCTGGGAATAAGCTCATGAGCCACACAAAAAAGATTTTTACCCCAAATCTGCTTCAAAACAAGACAACTTCTGAAAATACTATACAAGTTTACTTAAATGGAAGCAGCAGCAACCAGAGCTGTTAAGCTAGGCCTTGGTGCCATCTACTTCCGAAGCTGTGCCTATGTGTCCGGCGTTCTGCTACATGGTAGGGACATCGAAGGAAGACATGAGTTTGTGCTGGAGTGGGAAGACACAATGAGTCAAAGACTCACATATAGAATTAACTATGTACAGTAGTGATACCTTGGTCACTGAGCCCTGGGATACATTCGGTCTGTCATCTACTGGGAGGGACTTTGGCCATGCCATTTAACTTCTGTAACTGCAACAGCAGGTATTATGATTTGGGTAGTTAGGAAATTATCTAACGCAGTGGTTCTCAACTGTGGGTCGTGACCCCTTTGGGGGTCTAATGACTCTTTCACAGGGTTTGCCTAAGACCATCAGAAAACACAGATGGTTAAATTACGATTTATAACAGTAGCAAAATTACAGTCATGAAGTAGCAACAAATAATTTTATGGTTAGGGGGTCACTGGGAGATGAGGAAGTGTATCAGAGGGTCACAGCATTGGGAAGGGTAAGAGCTCTAGACTATAGTAAGTGCACAATGTAAACATTAGGTTTTATTCTTTACTGTTTTAGCTCACTATTTTTGAAGTACCTAATCATAATTTGTTGAAGAGTAGTGGTTCTTAGAAATTTAATTATGTAAATGAGGATAACTTTTAACTCCTGATTCTTCTGCCTCTGATTCCCAAGTGCTGGAATTATAGGCATCAGGCATGTGCCACCACACCTGGTTTATGCAATGCTGGGGACTGAACACAGGATTTCATGCATGCTGGGCAAGCACCCTATCAACAGTCTTATCCTCAGCCCTTCTCTTTAGGTTGTTTAAATTTGTTGCCCTATTGATATATGTGTATGTGTGCATGTAGGTGTGCAGGGGTGAGTGTGTGTGTGTGTGTGTGTGTGTGCATGTAGGTGTGCAGAGGTGAGAATGTGTGTGTGTGTATGTGTGCATGTAGGTGTGCAGGGGTGAGAGTGTGTGTGTGTATATATGCTTTTACCAGGGCATTATACTGTCTGTGTAAAATGTCCTAGAAAATAATATGAAAAGAAGAGAATAATGGGAAAAACTTACGAAAAAATCAAATACAAGAATTACTAGAAAACAAATTTCTGAATCAGAGTAGCAAGCAGACACAATGAAAACATGTAAGGAAAATATGAAATCTAAGATAAATTCAAGCAGTGCAGCTGGATGCTGGTGTCGGCTGAGCAAGCTGGAGAGACGGGGACAACATAGGGGCTATAGCCAGATAATAATGGTCTGTTCTTCCAATATAACTAAAAGGCAGGCTAGTTCACAGATTTAATTATTAAAAATAGCTCGGGTCAGGGCCCGAGGAGACAGCTCAGTGGTTCAGAGCAATAACTCTTCCTCTAGAGGACCCATATTTGGTTCCCAGCACCCATATGATTGCTTATACTCACCCATAACTGCAGTTCCAGGGAATCGGGTGCCCTCTTCTGAGCCCCCTGGGCATCAGGCACACATACAGTACACAGATGTACATGCAGACAAAACACTCATACACATAAAACTACAAGAAATGTAATTAAAATGTAGCTAGGGTTAGTTGGGTGTGGTGGTATACTCCTATAAGCACAATACTCAGGTGACTAAGGCAGGAGGATTGTAAAGTTTGCAGCCAACTTGGTCTACATAGCAAGCTCATGAATACAAAGTTAGATCCTATCTCAACAAACAAAACACTAATTAAGAACAAGCAAAATTAGGGCTGGGGATGTGACGCAAGTGGCAGAGCCTAGCACGCGTGAAGCCTGGGTTTGAGCTCTACAACATCATACACGGGTATGGTGGTGCATAACTCAGGAGTTAGGGAGGAGGACCAGAAGTTCAAGGTCATCCTCAACTACAAAGTGAGTTTGAAGATAATCTGGGCTAAATGAGACTGTCCCCTGAAACAAAACAAACAAACCCCTCACTGTCCGCCCATCCAGCCCGCAAACAAAAGTGAACGAACAAACCACTACCATTAAGACCCCAAGTGTAGTAGATAAGGTTATTGAACTAATGCAGTCTATAAAACCCACTGCCACTCCCCTGAGGCCAAGATTTAGGAAGGTTGTGTCTGACTGTGGCTTAGAGATGGGGAGAAGCTGCTGTTAATGTCAGGCTTGGTGGTCCCAGCTCAGATAATGACATTCTGAATTATCTACAGTGAGAGGAACCACTTGACAACCGGCTAACTGGACTTTGAGATAAGGCCCTCCCGGCACGTGCTGAACAGGAGATACCAGAGTGTAAGTGCAAGTCAGATACTCACTGTTTTCCGCCACAGAATTGCACGGTACTGAGGGACACGCTGATTGTTCTGGTCAGAAAGGGTCACAGACAAGAAGAAGGGGCTCTTCTCCACATCGTTTCCAATGTAATTCTGATGGACTGGAGTAGAGTAGTTGGTGAAGACCCAGCTGGTTCCTTCAGCCAGCAGTGGCCAGTGCCCACACTAGCAGCTATCCTAAGACTGGCGTGGGTAGGAACTGGCCACTGTGTGCCCATTTCCCTTTGCCAGCAACAGGTTCAGAAATGAATATGTTATTCAGTGTTGGCTAAGACAGGATGAGAAATCTGCCAAGAACCTTCTGGAAAGACTTCCCACCCTAAAGGTGCCCCTTCCCCCGGATGTCATAGTATCAAGTGATGTCTGGAGCTACTGCAGCCTTTTGTGGTCATAAGGAGGGCAAAGCCATCACACTAATAGTAGGGAAGCAAAAAAGGGTAAAGGGCCTGGGTTTCTAATATCACTGAACTGTTGACACCACCAACCATAGGGATCATCTATAGCTTGTTACGTAGACTATGTTGGCCTCAAACTTTGTTCATTTCCTTATTGTTTAAGCCAGTTTGAGGTAGGTTTTTCATTATCTCTTTGGATGCTGCTGGCGTTCAAACTTACAGCAACCCTTTTGCTGAAAAGCCAATGCTGTGGGCACTCCGGGCACAGCCATGGGGAAGATGGCTGGCATATTTCTTTCTTTGTAAATGCTTCTATATTTCCCACCCACCTACGCAAACCTTGCCTGGTCAGACCTGAACTTTAACCTTTTAGAATAATACTGCAACAGTTTTTCTTTCCATGGTGTATGCCTGTCTGTGCACTTAGGAAGCCAAAGGGGGATTCTGTTTTCCTTCATTGCTCTCAGTTTCACTGTCTTCAGGCAGAACCTCTCACTTAACTGAACATCTTCCATTTTGGCCAGGTTACCTGGCCCGTGAGCTACCAGGATCCACCTGTCTTTGTCTTTCCAGTGCTGTGTTGCAGGAATGCTCAGCCATGCCCAGATATTTTACATGGGCCTAGGGATTTGAACTCAGGTTGTCATGCTGCAGAGTAATCCCCCTCGCTCTTACCCTCTGAGCCTGTAACAGGTTTTAAAAAGACACTGCTCTCATTTCCTGGCTTGAGAATCATGTGTAGCTGGAGGCTTTTCTCTGTGTTGCCCAGGCCCACTGGATCATTTTCTCTCTCGCCCGCTGGGCCCACAACCTTATAGAATAATCAATCACTCAGAGGCTAATGTTAATATATTGTGTGGCTGATGGCTTAGAACATTATTGCCTAGCTCTCACCTGTAAATTAACCCATTCCTAATAGTCTGTATGTCGCCATGTGGCCGTGGTGTTTCCTTAGGTGTTCTGGTATATTGTTCTATAGGTGGCTCACTGGCATCTCTCTAACCCTGCCTTCTTTCTCTATCTCTGCTTGAATCTCCCGCCTAACCACATTCCATCCCGCCATAGGCCAAAGCAGGTTCTTCATTAACCAAAGGGAGGAATATACATTCACAGCGTACATCAATCCCACATCAATCATGTTCTACAGTGGATGTCTCATTGAGTTTCTCTGACATTTCACATCCCACATTAGTTTTTTCCCCTCCATTCCCAGCCCCCTCTCATTAGCAACACACCTGATTTCTGTCTTTCCATGTGTTCTCTCTAAATGTAGTCTAAAATCTATGAGCAGCTGAACTCCTGGCATGTGTCAGGCACTGACTTATGTGTTATTTCTGCAATCTCATCGGAAGCTTTGCTCAGACCTCTAGGGAAGGACTAGACATAGCTCCGCTCTACAGACGGTGAAGCCATGTCCAAGTCCTCGAGTGAGCGAGAGCAGAATCATGTCACAAACCCATTCTGCAGGCTCCATGAGGGCAGGGGATGGGCCTCATTTTGCACTGTACCCCACTGCGATGTGCACTGCCCACCAGACAGCAGGTGCAGCTTGAATATATGTCACTGGCGAGTAAATGTGGCAGAGCCACAGTCCTATGGCCAAGGTCTGCCTGGGAAACCACTGCTCTCCTTCACGGTCTCAAACCAGACACTTACAGCTCACGCAGACATGTACCGACCTTGCTAAGTTAAAGCCTTTTCCATCCTGAAAATTCTTATCTCTCAAAGATGAGATGAGCTGAGTCCCCATTTACCAGGCAGTTAAAACAACAGCCGGTGGCAGTGGCACATGCAGAGGCAGACAGATCCTTGAGTTCGAGGCCAGGAACACAAGTTCCAGGACAGCCAGGGCTACACACAGAAACCCTGTAATGAAAAAAAACCAACTCCTCCGCCAAAACCAAGTCAAACAAACAAACAAAAATCCCCAACAACAAAACCCAGCCCCACAACACTCCTCACACACAGTAGCCCACGTCAAGAAAGCTCCGAGTTCAGCTCTCAACTACAACGCTCGTCACGGACCCTGATGTGAGCTACTCTGACACTGTCACCCCTAAAGTATTTCATCCCACTCATACAGGGTGTTAGCGATTATGCAGTTTTGAGCATCACTTCTTCCCCCAGCTGCCATGAAGGCATAATTACCTTGTCCTAAGAAGTACTTGAAATACCATCGGGTGTGGTACTCTGGGTTTTCTAAGTGCACGTCTGTTCTTCGCCAAGTGCCTGGCAGAGCAGCTGCGTTCTGTAATGGAACAAAGCTGTACTGTTAAAAGGTGTACTTAGAAAATGAACATGAAGCTAGCAATAAACCAGAAGCCAAAGAACCAGGGGAAAAGTCACCAGTAAAAGCACACACATAAAGGCTGTAACCACACGCTCTCACTAGCAGTGACATGTGGTACAAAGTCACATCAAAGAAACATTCTAGAAGTCTGCAGGGTGCAGGAATAAGAATGAGTGGTATCAGTTCTAACGGGAGTGTAAAGCCTTTCTTTCCTCTGGTCTATGGAATCCCAATAAATGGGAACTACTGTCCCCTAGGGCACCAATTCTTACCACCCTACTACCAGCACACTGCATTCAGAGGACATCTCTTAGCATCTTACTCAAGTTCATTTGCTTTGTAGGATTTTTAAATGTATCTTAACAATTACCCAGTTGGTGCTGAAAATGTGGGCAAACACAATGAATAACCCTATCAAAAGATAGCTATTGTATCTTTTGATCATTCATCATCAATCAATCATCAATACGATGACTGATCTTGGTTGCCAACTTGACTGATCTGGAATTAACTAAGAGGAAAGTCACTGGGCACATCTGTGAGAAGCCACTGGGTACATCTGTGAGAGAGCTTCTTCATTAGGTTATTTGAGGTGGGAAGATCTACCCTAACTGTATGTGTGTGGGGGGGGGACGCCTTCTGGCGGACACCTGAAAAAGGAGGTCCAAGGGAAAAGGATTTTTGTGTCTTGTTGGGTCAACACGTCTGTTGCTGCCACAACTGCTGTTATTCTTTGCTGATATCAGAACCCTGAAGACCAGTGGCTCTCCAGGAATCTTCTAGGCTTTCAGTACTAGACGGGGATTACTGAGATATCTATCTTCATGGATCAAGCAGTGATTGGGTTCTCAGCCCTTCCAGTGTGAAGACAGCCATCATGTAAGCCAATCTAATAGCTCTCCTTTTTTTTTTTTTTTTGAGACAGGGTTTCTCTGTAGCTTTGGAGCCTGTCCTGGAACTAGCTCTGTAAACCAGGCTGGCTTTAAACTCATAGAGATCCACCTGCCTCTGCCTCCCGAGTAGATATTCATTCCATCACTTCTGTAGCTTTAGACTCCAACTAAACAGTCTCCCCCGATCCATACGCAGGTATCTTTTTTTTCTTAACAACAAAGAATCATACCAAATCATGCAGATTGGAAGATTACAGATACAGTGGTTAGAAGAGGCCATCAGAGCTCCTGGAGCTGGAATTACAAGCAGTTGTGAGCTGCCATGTGGGTACGAGGAACTGAACCTGGGTCTTGTGCAGGAGCAGTAAGTGCTCTTAATCTCTGAGCCATATCTCCAGTCCCTCTTTTCCTGTCTTTATGAGACATTAAACACCCTTACAAAGAACATCCTGATGGCCAGGCTGAGACTGTTAAAGTCTCATATCTATACAATGTTATCATCTGTATTTTGAGTTTGTCAACATAATGCTGATGCAAGCTCCACCCACCCACCCCTTCAGCGTATGATTATTTTGTTGCTGCATCTCATTTAGACTCCCTTCAGAACATTTTCAGATTTTTGTCTTTTGTGACAGTGGCATTTTGAAGCACGTAGTGTCCTCCGTTTCTTGTTTTCGTTTTTTTTTTTTTTTTTCAGTAAAGGATTCTTTATCCTGTGGCTGTCTAATGCACTCCACAAACATATTCAGGGTCTGCAAACCTAGTCAGAATGCTATGTAGGTAAGGCTGTCCTCAGCTCATCAAGATAAACTTGCTTAAGCTGCCTATGTGCCCCGTTGGAACGGTTAACTGTGATCACCCCAAGATGTTTCCTCTGTTTGACCTTTTGGGGTGACTCAGAAGCAGCAAATTGGCTTCTACTCTTTGGAGGCTTTCTGTATGCTTCATTATCTACACTCACTTGCCTTTCACCAAGAATCCCTGGCAGTACTCGTGTTCCACAGACCTCTCCATTATGCAACCAGGTACATAGAGCCAAGGCATGACCCTGGAGTACACTGGCCAGCCTCAGGTCTTAATCCACCCAACAAAGGGGCACCTGGGCCAGGAAGCTGACATCTTCCACTCAGACTCCACAGAGGCTGGAGTCATGGATCCAAGGCCCTAGACCCTAAAAGCTTCAAGAGAGCTTGGAGAGAACTCTATGGCCCTGGAGAGAACTCTATGGCCCTGGAGAGAACTCTATGACCCTGGCACAGTCAGGCTTCTGGAGCTTCCAAGACCCAGCTGGAGAAACAAGAGAATTTTCTTTCAAGCAGAGCCTTAGCTCAGTGCTTCTCGATGCAGTAAATATGCAATCTGGCTCCGCTACCTAGCTGCTGCCCCAGAATGCTCTAGGTGGAGCCTGCGAATCTTTCTTCCCATTGTTTCTTTCTGTCCCTTTCTCTTTTCTCCCACTCCGTCTCTTTCTTTCTCCCCTCCACCCTCCCCTCTCTCCCTGAAGTACTGAGGCCCAAAGCCAGGTCCTCCTTCCTATGAACAAATATGCAGGAGACTCTAGTGACAATGAACTTTGAGAAGCAATGGTCTATACCAGGGACTCAACATTACAGAGTTTCTGAAACCTGCTGCAGGATAGGCTCCCTAAAGCATTAAAAATCCTATGGATCATGGCATGATAAATTATGTTTAAAATGTTTCCCCTTTATCATAGTCTGTGTTTTATTGCATTTAAAAACAAAACTCTAAAAGGAGCCTATAGGCTTAACTGTCAGACCCTTTGAAGCTCCTGCCTTGGTCACACAGGTGCTCACCCCAGGGCTGAGCATGGCAACTGCAGAACAGAATAATTCAGGGAGAGGCAGACAACAGTTGAGAGCAAAAGACAGACGTGGGCAATGTTGTGTACCTCTACTGAGAGTGAGGTACTAACGATGAGGTCTTTCCTAAGGACTGATAAGCTTTTTCACTTGTATCTTCACTGAATACTTAACTGAGATGGAGTGGGGAACCCAGTACCCAATAGCTGTGGGTCCTGCAGAACCAGACCCATTCTGTCCATTGTTAAATGCACACAAGGAGGAGAGACAAGAGTATACATGGGAACTGACAAAAGAAATGGAGGACCAAAGAAAACCCTGTCCAGGACCCTGCAGAAAAGGAACTCTGCATCCTGATGACATGCAGCACTGGCAGAGAGCAAAGGGTACACAGGAGGGTGAAGGCAGCTGATTGTCCTCGTGTCCAACTCTGTAACTGTGACTGAGACAGAGATACAATGTTTCCAGGCAGCCCCCAGCCACAGCTGACTCCCCGACTTTTCTTGCCATGGGTTAGTTTCATCTGCTGCTGGACTTCACAGGAATGAAATGCATCATGTGTGATCACTTAAGCCTGGTTTTTCATCCTTCAGTACTATGTCTGTGACATTCATCTTTTTGTTCATGCAGTGATTCCTTCTTTTTCATCACCACAGGACAAACGCCAAGACTGATGTATTCACTCTCCTATTCCCGGGTGTTTAACTGTATGGTTTAGAGTATACACGATCAAAGCCACTGTGAATAGGACTCTGGCCTTGGTGGAAACACACACTCTTATGCGTTTGGTTCTAGTAGCAGCAGACAGACAGATTTCCAGAGAAGATGCACCACCCTGTCTCCTGTTGGCACCGTATGTCAGCGTTCTCACTTC
This sequence comes from Ondatra zibethicus, assembly GCA_004026605.1. Lineage (NCBI taxonomy): Eukaryota > Metazoa > Chordata > Mammalia > Rodentia > Cricetidae > Ondatra > Ondatra zibethicus. The sequence continues at coordinate 77,129 of PVIU01000949.1, forward strand.
TCCACGGTCTCCAGTTAAGCTCTGGGCATCTCAGGTCTCTTCTTTTCAGACGTTCTGAGGTGCTATGGTGGTGCCTAAATGCATTCTTAGTTTTCAGCAAGTCCTATTTTTAGGTATGACCTGCTTTATTGGAGGATTTCAGAGACAGACAAATAACAGCAGTTTCGGGTGGGAATGAAAGAGAAACACATGATCTGACATCAAAAAGAACACGAAGGGATGATGAGATGGTCCAGTAAAGGCACCTGCTGCCAAAGCTGATGATCTGGGCTTGACCTTCAGGATCCACATGGTGGGAGGAGATATGGGCTGTCTTGTCACCATGTGGTCCATAAACGTAATTAGAAACCAACTCAAGAGGAAATGTCCCAACAAGTCCATTTTCCAGACAACTGGTGCTCAGCGTTATTCCCTTTGAGGAAAACATTTGCTTTAGAGACCTGCTGTAGGAGAACGGACTTAAGCGTCCCATGCTGCACATGTGCCCGGCCAGTCCCATGCTGGCTAGTGAGTTCTGCCACTGAGAAAGCCTCGTTATCTCTGTACCAACCACAAAGACAGGAAAGCTTCCTTTGTGCTCACTGCCCCTCCCCGCCGACTTGTGGGAAATGAATGAGGGGCACTGAATCTGACCCGAGTATTTTGAGAAGAATTTAATCAAAATCCTTATAACACAGCCGATTCTGCTTGAGTGTCCCCAAATATTTGGCATCTAGAAGGAAATTCACACACACATTCAGGCTACAAATGAGACCCCTAGTTTTACATTATGCCTGTGATTCCTCAGAGTCTTCCCATAGTGGGGGTGACAGAGGCCTTAATGCATTTAACTAGCTTTGCTTCACAGGTTAGATTGCTGAGATAACACCAGGACAAGGCAGGTTGGACTTTTTTCTTTTAAAGCCTCTTTCTCTGTTTTTAAATTACTGTGGTGGTTGGCTGGAATGGGAAATGCCTCCCCCAGACTCAGGTATTTGAACACTAGGTTCTCAGTTACCAGCACTGTTTGAGAGGTTTAGACAGTGCAGCCTTGCTGGAGGAAGTCTGTCTCTGGGAGCAAGCTTTGAAGACTATATAGCCTTGTTCCACTTCCAGTTCACTCTCTCTGCTTGGTGCCTTCGTTAGAGGGGCGAGTTCTCAGTGCCTGCTCCCGCCACAATGCCTGCTGCCTGCTGCCATGCTTCCCAACCATGACGAACTCTTGTCCTCACGAACCGTAAACCAAAATCAGCTTTCTTCCTTGAGCTGTCATTGTCACGACACATTACTGCAGCAACAGAAAGTGCTAACACCGAAGTACTACAACGGTACACACAAAGGCAACTCACTTTAGAAAAGGGAAACCAAACAAAACTTCAAATCTTTTCTCCCCCATCCTCCACACCCCAATCCACCTCCTCTCCCCAGGAAAACCATGTGACAAAATTGGCTTGAATACTCCTGGATCTTTGTTATGTATTTACAAAGATGTGTTTCGTATACATGTGCACACATTCACACACTATACGTATGCACTTTCACACATGCATATACACACAGTAGTGGTAGATACACTGACACTTGTTTTCCTATTAGAGAAAAGACCCTAGGGGCTGGGGCTGCAGCTCAGTTGGTAGAATGCTTGCTGAGCATGCCATGAGGTCTGGAATTCAATCCCTAGAACCACAGAAACTAGGCACGGTAGCACAGGGCTGTATCCTAGCATTTGAGAAACGGAAGCAGGAAGATCAGTTTGATTTCATCCTAGGTTACACAGAGAGCTTGAGTCTAGGCTGAAGTACATGAGATCAAGAGATGGACGGGAGGGAAGTGGGGAGGGAAGGAGGGAGGGAAGGGAAAATATCCTGCTACACCATCTGGATCTACTCTGTTCTTGTTGATAACTGCTTAAGCTCTTTTTTCATTTCTTTGTTTTCTATCTCAGGATTTCTCTGTGCAGCCCTGGCTGTCTTGGTGCTTTCTCTGTAGACCAGACTGGCCTCGAACTCACAAATCCAACTGACTTTGCCTTCTGAGTGCTGGGATTAAAGATGTGTGAACTACCATCACCCAGCTTAAATTCTTTTTCTTTTTTTTTTAAAGAGTTAAACACTTGAGCCAGACATGGTGGGGCACACATTTGTAATCCCAGCACTTGGGAGATGAAGGCAGGAAGATCATGAGTTTAAAGCTCCCATAAACTACACAGAGTTCTAGGGTAACCTGGTCTATATGGTGAGACCCTGACTCAACAGAAACAAAAAATTTAAAAGACCTTGTAAACTATGCACAGAATAGCGTAAAGCAGGGAGCTAAGGCACTCCGGCTGCTTTCTGACCTTCCACTGCTATTTCCCAGAGCACGTTATTTCTTTCGTTTGATTGTTTTTACATCCCAACCAAAGTTTCCCCTCCTTTCCCTCTTCCTAATTCCTCCGCCCCCACACCCCCTCCACTCCTCCTCCACTGTTTCTCTTTGGATACAGGGGGGCCTCCCATGGATATCAGCCAGTCAATGAGTTGCAGTGAGACTAAGCTCCTCCTCTTCCATGAAGGCCCGATGAGGTAATCCAGTAGGAGGAGTGGGTCCCAAAGCACGCCATCAGCATCAGAGTCAGAGACAGCTCCTGCTCTCATTGTTAGTCTCACAAGACCACATTACACAACTGTCACATATATGCAGAGGGCCTAGGTCAGTCCCATGCAGATTCCCTGGTTGTTGGGTCAATCTCTGTGAGCCCCTATGAGCCCTGTTTAGTTGGTTCTGTAGGTTTTTTTTTTTTTTTTTTTGTGGTGTCCTTGAGCCCTCTGGTTCCTACAATCCTTCCTCCCCCTCTTCCATAGGATTCTCCAAGTTCCACCTGATGTTTGGCTGCAGAAGCAGGTTTTTTTAAAAAATTCTTTTCAGCCGGGCGGTGGTGGCACACGCCTTTAATCCCAGCACTCAAGGCAGAGGCAGGCAGATCTCTGTGAGTTCAAGACCAGCCTGGTCTACAAGAGCTAGTTCCAGGACAGGCTCCAAAGCTACAGAGAAACCCTGTCTCGAAAAACAACAACAAAAAATTCTTTTCAATGATGTGAAGGTGTGTGGGAGTGCGCATATGAGTGCAGGCGGTGGGGCTCCCGGAGCTGCAGTTTTAGATGTCTGTGAGCTGTCTCATGTGGGCACTGGAAACCAAACTTGGGTCCCTGCAAGAGCAGCAAGCACTCTTAACTGCTGAGTCATTGCTTCAGTTCCCAGAACAAACGGTTTTAAATTCTTATTTGTCCTTTTGGAAATGTTCTCACCGATTGCAAAACACCTTTTCCATTATCTTGGAACTGGCTTTTATGTCCAGTACTCAAACATTTCTTCCATGATAGTATATACCCCTACTTTGCATTGTGTGTGTGTGAGTATGCAGGCATGTGCTCTTGTGTGCATGCATGTAGAAGCAAGATCAAGACATCCAGTGTTTACCTCTATTGCTCTCTGCCTTATTTCTTTTGAGACAGGGTCTCTCTCTGAATCAAATCATATATTTCAGGTAGGCTGGCTGACCAGTGAGCTCTCAGGGTCTATCCATCCCTGTCCTCTCATACTGGGGCTACAGATGCATGCAGTCATGGCTTTGTACACGGGTGCCTGGAAATACAACTTGGGTCCTCATGCTTGCGGAGAAAGTGCTCTTACCCACGGAGTACATCTCTAGCCCATCTTTGCTCTGTCTAATAGCTACAAGTAGCATTCCAGTGTGCAGCTGGACTGTAAATCACAATCAATCTCTAATGACAGAAATTAAGGTTATCCTAGGTCTCCCCCTATTTTAGATATTGTTATAATACCTCCATGATGTGGGATTTCCCTCTGTATATTGTGAATACCATTGATTACTAAAGAAACTGCTTTGAACCTATAGCACGGTAGAACTTAGTTAGGTGGGGAAAACTAAGCTGAATGCTGGGAGAAAGCAGGCAGAGCCAGAGAGAAGCCATGTAGCCCTGCCAGAGACAGATGCTGGATGGAACTTTACCCGGTAAGCCACAACCATGTGGCGATACATAGATTAATGGAGATGTGTTAAATTAATATGTAAGAGTTAGCCAATAAGAAGCTAGAGCTAGGGGCTGGAGAGATGGCTCAGACATTAAGAGCACTGGCTGTTCTTCCAGAGGTCCTGAGTTCAATTCCCAGCAACCACATGGTGGCTCACAACCATTTATGATGAAATCTGGTGCCCTCTTCTGGTGTGTAGGCATACATGCAGGTAGAATGCTGTATACTAAATAAATAATTTTTTTTTTAAAAAAAGAAGCTACAGCTAGTAGGCCAAGCAATGATTTAATTAATACAGTTTCTGTGTGGTTATTTCGGGAGTCTGGGCAATCGGGAAACAAACAAGCAGCTACCTACTACACCCCCAGGAGAACTGCTAGCTAAATGAGACACACTTTGTTAACTTGTCTTCCCCCAAAATTGGGTTTCCATGTCCTCAACAGTAGACCGTCCTTCCCATGCTAGCAAAGGCAGATGTGTAAAAAGCTGGAAGACTGTACCCTCTGTTCTGCCATCAACTAATTGATGTACCGGGGAGCAGTGAGGGAGCTCCCCAGGGACTGACTCCGGGGCAATGCGCATTTTAATTAATACTTGCAATGAGCACACAGATGGCAGGACAAGCACATCTTTAGGAGACACAAAGCTGCTCAGTGGGTGAGCTAATAGGTGACAGAATCAAGATGTCACAAAACTCCTGACAATTAGCAATTGTGGGACATGTTAATGAGATTACAATCAGTGTGGACTATGCCAAGTCCTGTGCTTAAGTACAAACACAAACTGCTCATGGGGAGACCAGGTGCTGCAAAGAAGGCCCCATCTCCCTCCTGGTTCGGCAGAAAGCTGACCCAGAGGCATTGAATCATAAGTTAGTGGTAGGGCTCAAAAATCTGTTTGAGCCTAAAGCCATCCACACTACACCCTGATGCTGTCCCACATCTAAGCAACAGTCCTCTGAGCTAGACTGCCAGACAGAGGCAACTCACAGCCCTCAGAGCATCTCGAGTAAGGAACAGGTGAGGCCAGCTTCTTCTATGGATCTGTGGAGCACACCCAGTGTTCTGCATTAATCTGTGAGGACTTCAATTTAAAAGGTTCAGGATCTTGAGGACAGCTCAGAGCTACAGTGCTACAGCACTTTCCTAGGATACATGAGACCTGGGGCTTGTTCTTAAGCACTGCAAATAAACTATAATAAAATGTCTCCAGTTGGATATGCTAATCACCCTGACTTGATAAGTCCATGAGATATATACGTATTGAAACTTTATATTGTGGGACTGGTGGTGTAGTTCAGGCAGTGCTTGATTAGTATACATGAGCCCTGAGTTCAATGCCCAACACTGCATAAACTAGCGTGGAGATTACACCCATAGTTCCAGTGTTCAGTGGAGATGGAGGCAGGAGGTCTAAAAGTTCAAGGTCATTCTTAGAGAAAAGAAGACTCATTAAAGAGGCTGCCGATCTCCCTCTGGTCTGCTGGGGGCTGAACAGCCTCATGTGCCTACCTGACTTTATGACGATCATTAAAAGAACATACGGAATTACGGCACCTTCTATACCCCACGATGACATTTCCCCTTCATGTCTTCTTGGTGTAAAGCTTTGAAAAGCTCTTATTTGTCCCTTTCAGGGCTCAGCTGAAGCAACTCATCTGTGCCCATGGGGTCACTGTCCACTGCTGCAGCTGAGAACCTGGTGACAATACAGGAACTGGGGGTGTCCTTACCTCATCTGTAGACCCATTTTCCACCCGGAATCTTCCTGCTCTTTGGATGGCTCCATCAGCGTCACTAGAAATGAGCTGGGGAGAAAATGTTCCGTTAGGTAGGTGGGCCTCCATTTGCAAGGCTCCCAAGCCTCCCTCCTAGAAGCAATCCCATCTACCGACATGAGCGGGTAGACTCAGCCTAGAAGGAAAGAGTCTACTGTGAGCCCCAAGGCCGAGCAATGCAAGAGCAAGTCCCACCTAGAGGGAACATTTCCACAAACTGAAAACCATTAAAGCCTATGACTCGTGAGCAAACAGTCTTAATCCACATCACATGTGGACAAGTGGCAGCTTGCAGATGGCAGGACTCAGAGCCAAGCCCCAAGCTCAGCCACCTTCTCAGAGAGCAGTTAGTGGCTGGCACGAGCTCAAGCTCTTCTGCTTCATTCAGTTTTAAACGGTCTCCGGAAGGCCAATGTGGCCCTTCGAGGCCAGCCGTGCAGCTTGCCAGCTGACTCTCTGAAGGAGCTCGGCGCTCGCCAGCAGTGAGCAGAAAGGCGGCTGGAGCTTGGCCCCGCGGTCCGTAAGCCACTCTCAAGATGTTTTCCTCCCAGCCCTCTCAGAAGCAACATGGGAAGGGGTATATAAGGATTTTCAAGTTTTAAAGTCTACCTGCAGTTTGCAGCAAAGGTCTGCCAAAATGTCCACATTTCAAATGTATCCGAGCACACTTGCATGAGGTGGGGGTGCTTCTCACCTCTAACTCAGGCTCACCCCAAAAAGTACAACCTCTTCATACTGATACCTCATACTTGAACTTGTGCTTAAGAGACATGAAGGTGTGAAAGAAGGGACATACTTTCTGAACCACCCCACACAAGCAAATATTTTGTAAAAGATCTGGAAAAAAAAGTTTGGAATATTTTTCTCATGGTTAATATGAAAACAGAAGGTAGGAGGATCTGAGTTCAAGGCCAGCCTGGCCTACATAGAGAGCTCCAGATTAGACAGGGCTACACAGTGAGATTCTGTTTCAAAAACCTGGGGAGGGGGTGCTGGAGAGATGGCTCAGCAGTTATGGGCACTGTTACTCTTGCAGAGGAGCTGAGTTCAATTCCCAGCACCCACACAATAGCTCACACCATCTGTAATTCTAGTCGCAGGGGATCTAGCCCCTTCCTCTGACCTCCACAGATACCAGGCATTTACATGGTGTACAATACACAAATTAAACAAATCTAAAAATTGAAAAACAAAACCAAAGAGGGTCCTAAAGAGATAGGTCACTTGTTCAGAGCACTTGTTGCTCTTGTAGATGACGTGGATTCAGTTCCCAGCGCCCACATGGTGGGTCACAAATGCCTGTAACGCCAGTACTAGGGAACCAGACCTCTTCTAGCTTTGTGGGCACCAGGTATGTACATGGTGCAATACAAACATATGGCAAAACATTTAGATACATAAAATGAGTGAATATAAAACACCCAAAATAAAGAATTGTATCCCGTTTTTTATTTATTATGCACTCCTATACACCGTGTGTTCTGCCTGACAGTCCTACCTCGTTTACCTTATGTAACAACAGCACAGAGTGTGCCCTGGTACTGAGAGGAAAAGGCTGAAAGTCTCAGCTAGGTTATAGGAGTAGTGGACAGAAGCAGAGCTGGGGTGTGACAACGGCAGCTGGGCCTCAGAAGCTGGCAGCTACCCTCGTCTAACATGGCCTCACCTAGAAGGTCTGAAAGAAGCCTAGGTTTTACGACTAATCCTCAGCTGTAACCTCCGGACACAGATGGAGGCGGTCTATGTCTATGGCTGGCTATTGGCAGTGTATAATGCCACACTGTCATAAGGCATAGGGTGAGCAGTGGAATTTCACTTTGTCCAAACAGAGGTCTAGCCAGGCATGGTGGCACACACGTGTAATCCCTCCACTCAGGAGGCTGAGGCAGGAGACTGTTGAGTTCAAGACCATCCTAAGTAAGACTGCTTTTCACAAACAAAACAAAACAAATCCCAAACTAAACAGGACTGGCTTTGCCCCTGGCACTTGGGAGGTGACTTCTTAGTCTAGTAATGTCCTACTTCAATACATACTAGCAAGTATATATACTAGCAAGTAATACAGTAGTTGATGTATGTTAGCTTTCCTTCCGAAAGGACTGAAGGCTAAGGTCAGTCATGTGACTGAATCCGTCTAGAAAGCCAGCCAGTCACTCTGGCAGATCTCTGTATAACAAGACTGGGCTAAGCCAGGGTACCGCAAGAGAGGACATTTGGAAGCTCTATGTTGGGATTCACTTGGATCCTGCTTGTGCTGAGTTGAGTCTGTGTCCTTTGGTTGTCACAAAATTAAGTGTGCTAATGGCTATCAATGAGTTCAATGAGTCCTTCTAGCAAGTTCTAAAAGGGAGGTACTCACAACATAAACTGTGCAGATGGTGCCAGAGGAAGGGTGAGCTTGCGCACTGACTTTCCCTGAGGTCAGTTCTTAACTGCAAGTGGAAGGGCCTGAGAGATGGCTCAGCAAGACTGGCAACCTGAGATCAACTAGAATCCACATAAGTTAGAAAGAGAAAAGAGATTCTACAAAGTTGTTGTCTGGACTCCTGTCCACATGGGTCCCAGGGATGTGTCCCCACACACAAACACACAAAACTATTCCTTATGAGGGAGTACAAGTGAAAGACAAGGCTTGGTCTCCAGGGACTCTGCCATTCTCATAGGGGAGGCAGCAGAGTCAGTGTCTCCTGGACAGTGGACACCCACGCACTGTTAAAAATGCAGGGAACAGTAAAAGAACCTGATATGTGGTGCAGGCTGCTGAGGGGGCTTGGCATGAAGTGTCTGAGGGTCACATCAGGACATGGCAGGAGCAGAGTGTCACAGTCAGTTCACAATGTTTCCTGTGGGCAGGGGAAGGGGCAGGGGCCACTCATTCTCACTCACTAATCCTGAAATGGAAGTTGGTGAAGTCCTGGCCACGGCAGCCTCCTGGAGTACTTGGGAGAAGAGCTGGTGCTCACCTGTGACCCACCCGTGTGTCCACAGGACGAACATACATTGTTTCCCACTATGGCCGGGCACAGGCACCTGTGTCCGTTCCCTTTGCTTAGATTAGAACAGCAGGCACCTCAGCTGGAGAAGTTCAAGAAGAAAGAAGAACACTCTTCACGATTTAATTGTTGAGAGAGTTAGCTCCCTCTGGACTCAGGGTCACGAAACCCAGGCAGAGACGTAACTCAGATCTTACACTAAAGTTCTCTCCCTCTCCCTTTTCCCACCACCATCGCCATCCGAAATGCCACTGTCTCTCACATGCGCATGCATGGCTGCCTCCTAACGAATCTAGCCATCATCCTACCACTGCTTCCTTTCATGCAGTGGCAGGCAGATGTCATAAATCCCGAGTGTTTCTGGCCCGTAGCCCACCTCTCTGCAGTTTCTCCTCTTCCCCCATTTAAAAGCTATTCCTCTCTACCTAGATGTCCCAGCTCCTCTTCCTGATCCACCCAAGTTCCTATAGCTTCAAGATGTCTTCCCTCACCTCCTGCCTGGGCAAAGGTCCACTCGGCAAAGTTGTGTTTTATATTCTTTCCTGTGATTACTTGATTCACTGGGTCTCTCTTTGGGCTTCTTAGCCCTGCTATTTGGTCTTTCCCATGTGATAGGCCAGTAGAATGTCTTTGACATTTCTCCCATGACTAAGGAGCCTACTATGCCTTCCAGGGAATAGCCCCATTTCCATAGGATCTTAGCATCCATCTATTGCTTACAGATGCCCAGTAGACACCTATTCTACAGCACACAGTGGCCTATCTCTGCAGATGCAGCGGTGATGCAGATGAATGCAGATGCTGTCCTCATGGAGTATATTAAGAAACCCAGGGTGTGCCCAAAGAGAGCCCAGAGCTGTCATGGGAGTGACGCTCTTTCTACGGGATCCTGTGAAAGTAAAATGATGCGGACGTGCGTCCGGCCCCTTCTCTCGTCCCCCTGGTTCCCACTTGGCTAGTTCGGATTGTTCTGGATCTCATCTCCATCCACCGTTCAAGCACAGAATCCTGGTTTTGTAAGTTTTCCCTCTAAATAAATGTCTATATCTCAGTTCTGAGCCAGTATAAGATTTCTTTTAAGCACCCACTATCTCTGCCTATCACCTGCAGCCCAGAAGAAGGCACCAGATCTCATTACGGATGGCTCTGAACTACCATGTGATGGCTGGGAATCGAACTCGGGACCTCTGGAAGAGCAACCAGTGCTCTCAACCGCTGAGCCATCTCTCCAGCCCAAATGCACAACTTTTCAAAGCACTTATTCAACTTTAAAATATGGAGCTAATATTGAACAGTAGCATGAACAATCAATCCTATAAAATACTATAAAAGAAAAAAATTGAACTATGTAAAATTGTATAGATCCCATTTCAGTATAATGCAACTGAGTGAGAAATTCAGTTTAAAGGGTAAAGCAACTGGAAGTAAAAACCACACATCTGAGAAAACTCTTGAGTTCAATAAGAAGAGCAAATGTGAGAATTACTTGAGCAGCCACAACAATGAGGACAAGCACAACATGCGGCCACAGGCATTTGAAAAACACTCAGGCATTCGCATCTAGGAGACATGACAAAGGACCACAGAGTACAGCCAAAGCAAGAAGGGCAGGGACCAGTAAAGGTCAGAGAGCAAAATGCAGAACGAGAAAGGACAGGGGTGACAGACTGATGGGTGAGGTGGAATACACCTCTCATCCCAGCACTTGGAAACTGAGGCAGGAGGATTGCAGCACTAGCCTCAACTATGGTGAAACCCTGCTTCAAAAGGCAGACAGATGTGCCTTTTTCAAAAGTATTTTTTCAAAGTGAAGAAAATACAACACTAAGAAGAAAGGCTAATATTAATGAGAGAGACAGTTATCTAGGTAAACAAACAGTGGAAATTAACAGAAGAAAGAAATTCAAATGTGTTAATAACTGTGAAAACTAAAGAAGGTGTCAGGATATAGAGGTGGCCTGGCTCTTCTGAGGTGGTGGGCCTGGTGTCCACACACTGCAGTGACACAGCCTCATAGGGAAGCAGGGCCACTTCCTTAGGGAAGAGCTGGCCAATCGGGGTAAGGGAGTCAATGTATTTATTACATGCTTGATTTCATAGAAAAATTCTATTTAAACAACACACATTTGTAAAATTTTAAAAATTAATTTAAAAGAAAATAAAAACAGGAAGAAAAATGTTATTAACTATCATTTAGCAAAAATGTTATTAGTTTCATATTAAAGGTAATTAAATCTCAATCCTTTTTAAATTAATGCAAATTCTATATTTTTTCAAAACCAAAATCCCTCTCTGTTCTACTTAGCTGCTTTGATTCTCTGGGCTCATGATTCCCGTTAGGCCTGCACTGTGCACTCAGCATTCAAGTGTATAAGCCGTAGGAATACACTGTACTTAGAAAAAACAAGTTTTAAAAAGGTTATGTAAAGTACATTTTTAAAAATAGTATTTCACATTTCTCTTCCTTTCTTTAGAAAATGGGTGGTTGGAAATGCAGGCTGACCAGTTCAAATCTAAGTTTCATATTTGTTGTTTTTGCAGTCCTGGCGGGGGGATCAATCCTTTCTCCATATCTCTAAGGTGAGGACAACAAGGTAGGACAGGAGAATCAAATTCAAGGTCAGTCTGGGCTATGCGGTAAGTCTGGGGCTAACCTGAGCTACCCAGTGAGACTTTGGGAAAAGAATGCAATGTGTGTGTGTGTGTGTGTGTGTGTGTGTGTGTGTGTAAAACGGATGAAGATTATATCTGCATGTAAGCTGGTAGAGAGAACTCAATAATGTAAAATATATCATGAGCCCAGAATAGTGCCTGGACATAGTAGGCATGCAACAAATACTATACTACTATATTAACCTACTATTATACTATATTATCACATCATTGTGATAATGGTTAATATAAGATTCTTCAGTAGCTATTAAAGAACTAATTAATGTATTGTTGATGAAATTGTCTTAAAGCTTGATTTAAAATCTTGGAAGATCTGTTTAAACGCTGGTATATCTGGCAAAATATGGCGACAGACTATTTTTCAAGACCTATAGGAACTGCTGTACTAACAAAGATAAATGCAACCCAGTTCCTGCCCTAGAGGACCACAACCCCACTGGGCACACGTGAGATGGACAGAAACGTATAAACAGATAAATCACAACCCAACCTGGTTAAATACCATAACAACAGAAGCCAGCATAGGGTGCTGTCTAGGGGATGTCAGAGAAAATGGAGACCAGCTCAGCCTGAGGGAGCTTCGGAAGGTTCCAGTGCTATAATGCAATTTATTCTGCAGCTATAATGCAATTTATTCTGCAGCTATAATGCAATTTATTCTGGTACAGGACCTTTGAGAAATGATTTTCAATATAAACAGGTTTATAAAAGTATAAACATTGGTCAAGAAAGCAGACTCATTTGGTATTTTGTATGCAACTCTCTCCTCTTCCTTCTCTCTCTCTCTCTTTCTCTCTCTCTCTCTCTTTCTCTCTCTCTCTCTCTCTCTCTCTCTCTCTCTCTCTCTCTCTCTCTCTCTCTCACACACACACACACACACACACACTCCATACACCCTACACACATATCCTGCTTAGAAGTATTATTCAGAAGGGAAGAAAGCTTGTGCCAACAGAAGTGTAGAGTCTGGGAATGTGGTTGTCTTAGGTTCTATCACCAACACTACCAATAACGATAAATGGAAAGGGGGGTGGTGGTAGGCAGAAGGACCCATGCTGCATCAGTCAGTGGTGCTGTGTGTCTCAAATCCTGTTCTGTTGTAGCTCATGTCCACTGCACGCAGAGAGGGGTAAAGGAGGCCTGCTCTGGGTGGAGGTACCCTTCAGTCCTGTTCTGTTGGGACAAAGGACAAGGCAGAGACATGGGAAGTTTGGCAGCCAAACTTGGTATTTTATGAAGTACCGAGGCATCCTTATGGAGAGACGGAAGGGAGAGTCAGGAGAATTGCCTGAAAGTGCACAGGCCCGCTAGCCTAGAGTCCACAGAACAGCAGCAGAAACCAGGGAAACGGCCTCAACATGCTTGCTGTGGTACCTGTCCATACACAGATACTTACAAACTTGAGAGGTAGTCTTTGCATTACAAGGGTCCTGCTTATTAGCAACTCGATTTTTCCTTCAAGAAAACAGTGGGTAAGGTGTGGAGAAGGCTTTCTAGCTGCTGTCAAAGAGACCCTTGATTGAGGAAAGGTAAAGGATTCTGCAGAGCTGAGGGGTGAAGAGCTAGAGAAAGAAGTTTGCCCAGAGGACACTTTGAGGAGCAAGCAGGAAGGTCATCTGTACAGGACCCGAACGCTGTCACCACGTCGGGCAGGCAGAAGTGAGACTCAGCAGGCTGCAATGGAGGGACCCTGGCATCTGATAGCCGGGTCAGAGGTTGTGGAGGGAAGGTGTGAGCTCAAAGGTCTGAAAGGGGTCTTCTTGGCCTTTGTCATCTCATCCATGACACTTTGTTAAGCTCAACAGATCTCCAGTCAATATGCAGAGGGCCAAGGGATATTTCTGCATAGGGTTCTTGCACCTGAAGTGACATGAATAGACAGGCTACCCACGTGATTGTGGCAAAATCTCTCAAGAGCGAATTGTCTTGAGAGACAGTGCTTTGATTGTAACACGGCACCAGCTGCATAAGGGCCAGAGGTCGGAGGCATATGCTTCTGGAAAATGCTCCAAAGAAGCAAATAAGGAGGCAGGACTAGGAAAAGGACCTCTGTGTTAGGGCTGACAACAGAAGGAACAGTCACGAGAGGATGAACTAAGGTGTCCATGTGGACTTTTTGTAGTCTGGCCAGTTAATGAGTGGTGACCGCTCACAAACTGGAAAGAAGACAAATGGAAAGGTGGGGGAAGGAAAGGGCCCCGCTGCAAACAGGGAACACCACGGAGGGTTCCGTGACAAGTGTCTCAGAGAACAATTTGCCACTCTGGCCAGCAGCTGCCTGTACCAAAGGATGGTTGGAGCAGGGGCAATGCCCTTCATAGTTGCTCTCTTGCTCTGAGCTTCAGATAGCTGGCATTTTCTCAAACTCTTGCAAGAAGCTGAGCAAACACTACTTCCATACTCCTCTTCCAACCAAAGCCTCTGCTGCATGTGTTTCAGATCAGCACAGAAGGCCCCATCCACCTCTCACCACCACACACAGCTACAAGACAGACGCCAGCTAGATGCTGGAAGTTATGAGGAAGCTTTGTGTAGTGGCTGTCCGTGCAGATGCTCGGATCAGAGAAGTAAGAGCGCCAGGAGGTTGGCGGTACCTGAGGGCCAGGTGTGTATGTTCTGAATGCGGAAGACATAAGGTCTGGAGGCTGTTTTGTTTTGCTTGAGGATTCTGCAGGAAGAAAAACAACAGGACAACCCTCTAATGTAGGAGCCATGAAGTCATGCTGCCTATGATCATGAAGATAAAATGGAAGCACACATGCCTGTAACTACTCTTTACTATAAAACTGAAGTAAAACTTTAGGGAAGCAGCTGCTGCCCTGAGGCCCTGAGGGAGACAGAAGACTTGCCCTCTTTACGACAGCATGCTCTGTGGCACATGGATAGGACAGGAGGCTCCCATAGACCTCAGTCGGAGGTTAGAAAACCCAAGCAGCAATCTAGGAGCCATGGCGCTTGCCTGTATTTACAGCTACATGGGAGCACCGTGCAGGAGGATCAAGAGACCAAGATAGTGAGACTCTGCTTCTTACAAAGTAAAAGAAAACAAGGCAGTAGTAACTCTTAGTTTAGATGTCAGCACAGAATGAAAGGAACAAAATGAACCAAAAGTAGGGAGAATGAAAAGCTGTCATGGAGAGTGGAGGAATGGGAAATGCCTGCCGGGTTTTTTTTTTTTTTTTGGTAAATGTTGGGCATGGAACTTAGGACCTTGATTATGCAGCGAGCACTTTGCTAAGTTATTTCCCTGGTACCTTGACTCTTATTTGAAAGGTCACAGCCAACAAATGAAATTAGACATAAATAAAAAATAAGGGCTCTAGATAGGAGACAATGCTGTTTGTGGAAGAGTGTCTATATATTCAAAAGATGGCAATTGTTTCTAAGTAAGAAGCACAATGAAATATAGATGTCTATTTTGTAGCTAATGTAATTGCTAAAGGGACACACACTAAATCTTCCCAGTAATTATCTGCAGGTGGTAGGTGTTAAAGATGAATTTAATTGTCCTCTCTGTTCTTTTCAGTGTTATTTCTTTTCCTTCTTCCTTTTTGAGACAGGGTTTCTCTGTGTAGCCCTGGCTGTCCTGGTACTCACTCTGTAGATCAGGCTGGCTCAGAAATCCACCTGCCTCTGCCTCTGGAGTACTGGGATTAAAGGCATGCACCATCATGTCTGGCCTCTTCAGTGTATTTCAAACTCTCCTGTACCCAGCATATCTTCCTTTTGGAACCACAGAAGGATATAAGAAATATATCCACGTGTATATGCCCACTTGCATATACATAAAAGTAAGAAATGTAACAGAAAGAAACCATCAGACACTGAAGTTTTAGCAGAACTGATGCTCTAGCTAGTATACAGACATCCAACCGTGAGCTTGGAGCTTGTTGGGAGTACAAAGAATAAGGTGGCACCCCACACTAGGCAAAGTAAGGGATGCCTGCAAATAATTACAAGACAAAATATGACTGGCATCTTGGAGAAATGCAACGAGATATAAAATTCCAGGGAGTCAAAGATGAGTGGTCCATTAGGGCAGACAGGAAAGGATGCATGAATAAGTATCCTTGGCAGAGACATTTGGAGATAGGAAGGATGGGAAGGTGTGGGGAGAACTGACAGGTGTGGTAATCATCAGCAGACCCCAAGATCTGAGGTTCACTGATGGATGAGAGCAGGGTTGTAGAAGGCCTGGCACATGGAGCTAAGCATGGACCATCGCCTAGGAGCATGATGCTGATGCTGGTACCTGCTTGGCTAAAAGCATCAGGACACTGCTAGAGCTGTACGTGAGGGCAAGTACTCTGTACAGCAATAAGAAAATCAAAATTGCAGCTTCCTGCTAGTTACAGTGACGTAAAGCTAGATCACATCTTATCGAGAACTTTTCTGGTACAGCAATCACGGAAGGGGACACTGGATTTATTTTGCCATGATTTTTGCAAGAAAAAAGGGACACAAAGGACCACGGGTCCTGTCTCTAACAAAGAAGCACCAAAACTTCCCCAGCTGTGGATGGATGTGTGCGTCCTGTGAAGACCACGCGGAATGGATGTGTGTGCCCCGTGAAGACCACGCTGGGCCCTGACTCAGGAAAACACTGCAAGAAGAGGGGGTTGGCTAAGGGCAACAAGTCCCATGGTGTCTGCCAGAGGTCAGTTAATACACGAAATAACACTTTCATTTCTGAGAGCTCAGTGTCCATGTGAAGAAAGGTTGGCAAAGGGACTGTCCCCACCCACTGTTCAACAGCACCGTAAGAAGTAAGAGTGGGGCTCTCGCTCTGCATGTTTATGACACACTGTCAAGATCTACAAATTTGGTGGCAGATCTGCGCAAACTCAGAAGAAAATGTGGGGCTTTTCTGAAACTTTCAGAATTGAAAACCTTTTTTTTCTCATTTGAGCAGTGTGCAAGGCCATCACATATTTCTGTCAAGTCAAAGATCTGCTTTTACGGGCTGGAGAGATGGCAGAGGACCAGGGTTTGATGCCCAGCACCCACATGGGGCAGCTCACAACCACCTGCAATTCCAGTTTCAGGGCACTGGATGCCATCTCTGACCTCTGCGGGCACTGCATGCAAGTCGTGCAGACTAATAGGTACAAACACATACATATAAACAATTTTTTAAAAAAGTATTTGCTTATGGTCACAACTGGCGATCCATACTTCTAAACTCTGGCCACTGATCTGCAAGTGGACACAGGCATGCAGTGGACATGTGAAGGAGAGAACACATAGGAACAAACGGGAGGCCAAGGCTACACTCAAACAAGCAATACGAGAGACTGTGTTCAGAGATTCATGAGAACTTTGCCACCCACAATCAAGGTGGGAAGCTGCTCTATTCCATTTACCCAAATAAGCAAGGTGTCTGCAGTTTGTATCTTTGGCCATGAAAAACAAACTGTGATACACAGGTCATGATTTGAAAGTATCTTTCAAAGTAAAGCAGGGCACCACATCTTACCACTGGAAGGACCACAAAGGCAAAGAGCACCACACAAGCTGTAGGAGCCAGAGATGGAGCTGAGTCAAGGCAGCCGTGGAAGCAGAGAATAGCGCAGAGGCTCAGAGGGCTGAGGAGGAAAATCAGAACACAGAGAAAACCTGTGGCTTCGGGGATGCGTGAGTGACCCACGACCCACAGTGGGTGGAGAACAGGTGCCGGCACCTCTAGTGTGGAGAGTGGAGATCATACTGTCTGCATCTGCTGGCGTGGCAGCAGGCCTGAGGCTGGCATCCTCTGGTATTCTTATGTGGTGACTGTGCAGCTGCTAGTACCGTTTTGTGCCCCAGCTATCTGTGTCATTAACCAGACCCTGGTGCTCAAGATGGCCGCCAGATGGCTGGTCAGGTGGCGTGCTACCATTCACGTTTTGTTGGTACTAGAAAAGTGAGTCATAGAATCATACCGTAAAGAAAAGTAGGATGGTGCTTGGGGCAATAAGAGCAAAGCCATTTTCCACACCAGACAGGCATCCAGGAAGACAGAAAGACTATCCTGTTCATGGTCGGTGAAGAAGATGCACTTTTGTTTATGCCCTACCTTATCTGTTAAAGAGGATTTGAAGAAACTTATGGAAATATGTCTTATTCAAAGGATAAACTTAGACACAACACACAAGAGAATATCAGATGTGGGTTATCAATCTGAAAACAAGAGGGCATTGTATGTTATAGGAGACAAGTTAAAAAACAAAACAAAACAATAACAACAACAAAAAAACCCAGCTCTGAGCTTCCTGGAGGCCACTGCAAAGAGAGAAGCCCTTCTCACCTAGAGAGTTTCCCGCTGGCAGACTGACAGCGAATCTGTGTCTGAGGAAAAGTGGCTACTTTCTGGTCCTAAGGAAAAAAATTTTTCTTAGGGCCTATTAAAAGAGACACTGGCAGACAAAAAAAAAAAAATCTCAGCAGCCTTTTGCAAGATACTCCACGTTCCACATGGCTGGTTTCCACTGTCCATCACAGGAATTAAAAGGTACAGTGTCTGGGCATAGACCAAGAAATGCAGGTCTGAGAGGGGTTAGGCAAGGTGGGCCAAGCGTGTTCCTAGCTACTGTCTGGCCAGGCTCAATACAGGAATGAAATTTAAAGCATTTCAAGTACAGATATCTCTTGGGGGTAACTCTTGGACAGAAAATAGTTTGAAATTATACCTTTGAGCTCAAACTTGAAGCAGGCTACTCTGCTCTGCTGATTAAGGGCACTGGTGGTCACTCTCACGATGGACCTGGTTTTCTTAAAAAACACCCAATAGGCATCAAGACTTCCAGAACAGAGGATTGCAGACTAGTAGCCAAAAGTAAATCTCTAAAAATCTTTTTTTATTTATGCCTGCCTGCTTGCCTAAATGTGTACCACATGCATGTACCACTCAGAGAGGCCAGAAGAGGGCGTAGGAGCCTTTGTAACTGGAATAACAGTTGTGCAGCACACACAGAGATCTGGGTTAAATGTCACCTCTGGCAAGTATTAGCCGTGGGACCTCAGACCATCAGTGCATGGGACCATTCAGAATTCACAGATGTCTTCTGAGCATCCACAGGATGAGGCACAGCCAGGCAACACCTACCTCATCTGGTTGTCTGTAAGTATTCACTCTCTGCTGCTTCTCACACAGCTCAGCACAGCACATGGTAAGCATTTAATAAATGTTAGAACTAGTAACAACAACAACAGTAAAATAAAGCCAAACAGAAGACGTCTGGCTCCATGTTCATTCGTTAACATGCTGAAGATCCCTCTAGTGCGACTCTCAGAAAACAGCCTGGTAAAATCTCAAAGTCGGCAAGACTGAAGATCCACACAGGCAGGGGAGATCATGCTAAGATGCTGGTGACTTGAGGTCCCTCGGGGAGCTGACTTGCTGCATAAGACGCAGGCACAAGTCACATACACTGAAAAACATCTGGGGATTGCAGTTGTAGAATGTTTAATTCTTGATATTCCTGAGGGAAATATGCTGTCACCTTCTCTAATCTCTCAATTTGGGCATGCCACATGGAATATGATTTTGTCCATAAAATGTCCACAAAAACAGAAGGTACCACCAGCACCAAATGGAGAGCAAAATGTTCTGTTAGGGATGCTGAAGCAGCAGCTAAGTTGCTCATTAGCAAGGGATCGCCTCTGTAGAACAATCCCTCGAGTGCGGTTTATATTTGCGTCTGAGCAAAAGGACAAATGACTCCTTCCTAAATTCTGAGGGGGCTGGGTGATAGCTTGATCAGAAAAGTGCTTGCTACACAAGCATGGGGAGCTGAGCTTTGTTCTCGGAAGCCATGTTTAAAAATCTAGGCACTCATCTAGACTTCTATGTCACCAAGTAAAACTTGTAGTGCCGAGAATGGGTTACATCTTGCTGAGTCACTGGCCAAAGGGGTCCTGCAGACACCCCTACCCCAAACATAATAGGCTATTGCCAAGGGTATTGGTTTCTCTCTACAACCTGATGGTAAAGTCCTACTGCTGAAGAGACTAATTAGTCATGCCTTCGACTATGGAGAGATGGAGCTGATGCCTAACTAGAAGCTCCATCCCTGCTGACAGCGTTCATGGGGCTGGAAGGAGTTTTACACACTACTAGAGAACAGTAACCATCAGTATCACAGACCCTCTGGCTTACAAGAGCAACTGGTCTACAAGATATACTGGTGTAATACTGGCACAATGTTATGGGACTGACCAACCACTCTTTTTGTCTGTTTAATATTGGGTTTAAGACCCACTTCATGAGATGGAACCCACACCTGGACACTGTAAAGTGGTCAAGAACCCAAGACTAGGCAGGTTGTGGGCCCTGGGGAAAACCTACTCCTGCTATTCTGCTAAAGGAACAGTAATAAAATGAGAAATCTACAACTGGACAATGCAAAGACTGAAAGACTTCTCAGCCTTAAACGGGGATGTCTTTATCAAGCCTCCCCCAAGGCTCAGGAATAAATATGGCAGAGGAAGAAAGACTGGTAAGGGTCAGAGGTGATGGGTGACTCCAAGGAACCAGTGTCTTCCAGACCAACAGGGCTGAAGCAACACGAGTGAACTCAGAGAGACTGTCGCTGCACACGTGAGACCTGCACAGGTTCAAACTACATAAAAACTCAGTATGGAGAAAGGGATGGAGATACAAAGTTCTTATCCAAGAAACGATTTGCAGTTGAAACCTGCAGGGAAAGGGAAAACCAGTTTTCTCCAATGTCAGTAGGTATATCAACCACAATCTAGGGCAAGTTCCATGCCCAGGAGTAGCTGGCCAAGACAAATAGGCTCCATTTGTGTGTGTGTGTATATGTGTGATTTCTGTTTTGTTTTGGTATAGTTTGTATATTTTTGGTTTTTTTGCTTTGATTTTTAGTTTTTTGGAGAAAAAAGAAAGAACATGATGTTGGGTGGGCAGAGAAGTGGGGAGAATCTGGAGGAGTTGGGGAAGGGGAAAGAATGTGCTCAAAATATATTGTTTAAACTTTTTATAATGACAGCAACAGCAATAATAACAGCATAATAAAGCCGAGCATGGTGGCATGCGCTTCTGATTCCCATTCCCACTTCTGAATAGACGGAGGCAGGAGGAGTCTTGGAGTCTCCTGGCAGGCCAGCCTGGCCTGATTGCTGAGTTATAAGCCAAGTGAGAGACCCTGTCTCAAAAAACAACGAGTGTGGAACCTGAGGAATGACACCTGATGCTGACCTATGGGTTCTACACACACACACACACACACACACACACACACACACACACACACACACACACACACAGAGAGAGAGAGAGAGAGAGAGAGAGAGAGAGAGAGAGAGAGAGAGAGAGAGAGAGAACCACAACAAGAAACCTTTGAGGATCTTCCAATATGAAAGTTTGCAGATTCCAGCAAGTTCATTGCCAACCATTCAGACAGCACATATGCCAGACATTTTTGAGGCCACTCTGAGTTCCTAACAACAAAACCCTGCCACCTTCAGAGGGAAGCATTGCTGTGCTTCTTTTCTGCACAATGGAGTAGCATGCAGACAGAGAGTGTGAGCTCACCCATTAAGACACGGATGACAAAGGAATGGACAATATTCCAGCCTGATTTATGATAACTTGAAATCACATGCAGATGATAACTTTCTAGAAGATCAAGAAGCAGGGATGAATGACAAACTGCAGCTGGACCGCACTGAGCACAGGGGTGCATGACAATCTGTGACTGGATTGCACTAAGCACAGGGGTGCATGACAATCTGTGACTGGATTGCACTGAGCGCAGGGGTGCATGACAATCTGCGGCTGGACTGCACTGAATGCAGGGGTGCATGACAATCTGTGACTAGATTGCACTGAGCGCAGGGGTGCATGACAATCTGTGACTGGATTGCACTGAGCGTAGGGGTGCATGACAATCTGCAGCTGGACTGCACTGAGCACAGGGGTGCATGACAATCTGCGGCTGGACTGCACTGAGTGTAGGTGTGCATGACAATCTGCGGCTGGACTGCACTGAGTGTAGGGGTGCATGACAATCTGCGGCTGGACTGCATTGAGTGTAGGGGTGCATGACAATCTGCGGCTGGACTGCATTGAGTGTAGGGGTGCATGACAATCTGAGGCTAGACCACACTGAGCACAGGGGTGCATGACAATCTGCGGCTGGACTGCACTGAGAGTAGAGGTGTATGACAATCTGCGGCTGGACTGCACTGAGCAGAAGTCTATATTGTGCTCATCCCATTTATCATTTTTACCACATCAGTTTCCTGCCTATCCAGTCAAAGGGCATGAACAGATCAATAAAAGCTACAAACAATCTTTTGTTGTCCCTGACAGCACTTTCTATAGAAAGTGATGAGGGATGGTTGATGGTGTGATAGTTGTGCCTTGCTTAGACTGTTGCCAGGAGAGACTAGACTTGCAATCCATCAGGAAGAAAAGTGGCATATGTTAAGGCAGAATGCACAGCAAGTTAATGAGTCTAACTGTGTTGTGGTGGTCAAATAGGCTTGGTTCATCTTTTCCTTTATTATTTTTCATGGATTAAACTGCTCTCTAGTTTCTCTCAAGCTAGAACACTCATTCATTCAATCAATATTATTAAGCAACTAATGCTATTATTGTGCTTAGTACTGGGGTTATATGAGCAAATACACAGCTGAGATTCCTATTTGGGGGGAGGCTTAATAATTTGTATCCATTCTTATGGGATCAACGGAAGTGTCAGGAATGAGACTACTAGTAGAGGAAGAAAGTTTCATAGATGCTTTTAAACAACTGACTGCTAATAAAGTATCTTGGGGTAACACTAACCAAGGAAGTGAAAGATCTATTTGACAAGAACTTTAAGGCCTTGAAGAAAGAAATTGAAGAGGATACCAGAAAATGGAAGGATCTTCCATGCTCCTGGATTGGTAGGATCAATATAGTAAAAATGGCAATTCTACCAAAGGCAATCTATAGATTTAATGCAATCCCCATCAAAATACCAACAAAATTCTTCATAGATCTTGAGAGAACAAAAACTAACTTTATATGGAAAAACAAAAAGCCCAGGATAGCCAAAACAATCCTATACAATAAAGGAACTTCCGGCAGCATTACCATCCCTGACTTCAAACTCTATTACAGAGCTACAGTAATGAAAACAGCTTGGTATTGGCATAAAAACAGAGATGTTGATCAATGGAATTGAATCAAAGACCTGGATATTAATCTACAAACCTATGAACACCTCATATCTGACAAAGAAGCTAAAATTATACAATGGAAGAAAGAAAGCATCTTTAACAAATGGTGCTGGCATAACTGGATATCAACATGTAGGAGAATGAAAATAGATCCTTATCTATCACCATGCACAAAACTCAAGTCCAAATGGATTAAAGACCTCAATATAAATCCGACCATACTGAACCTGATAGAAGAGAAAGTGGGAAGTAGCCTGCAATACATGGGCACAGGAGACCACATCCTATGTATAACCCCAGTGGCACAGACAATAAGAGCAACAATGAATAAATGGGACCTCCTGAAACTGAGAAGCTTCTGTAAAGCAAAGGACACAGTCATTAAGACAAAAAGGCATCCGACTGAATGGGAGAAGATCTTCACCAACCCCACATCAGACAAAGGTCTGATCTCCAAAATATATAAAGAACTCAAGAAACTAGACATTAAAATTCTAAATAACCCAATTAAAAAATGGGGTAATGATCTGAACAGAGAATTCTCAACAGAAGAAGTTCAAATGGCTAAAAGATACTTAAGGTCATGTTCAACTTCCTTAGTGATCAGGGAAATGCAAATCAAAACAACTTTGAGATACCATCTTACACCTGTCAGAATGGCTAAAATCAAAAACACCAATGATAGCCTATGCTGGAAAGGATGTGGAGTAAGGGGAACACTCCTCCATTGCTTGTGGGAATGCAAACTTGTGTAACCACTTTGGAAATCAGTGTGGCGGCTTCTCAGGAAATTGGGCATCAACCTACCTCAGGATCCAGCAATACCACTCTTGGGAATATACCCAAGAGATGCCAAATCATACTACAAAAGCATTTGTTCAACTATGTTCATAGCAGCATTATTTGTAATAGCCAGAACCTGAACCTGGAAACAACCTAGGTGCCCCTCAATGGAAGAATGGATAAAGAAAGTGTGGAATATTTACACATTAGAGTACTACTCAGCGGTAAAAAAAATAACATCTTGAATTTTGCATGCAAATGGATGGAAATAGAAAACACTATCCTTAGTGAGATAACCCAGACCCAAAAAGATGAAGATGGTATGTACTCATTCATTAGTGGACCCTAGCCATAAACAAAGGATATTAAGCCTATAGTTCACAGGCCTAGAGAAGCCAAATAGCAAGGTGAACCCAAAGAAAAACATATATAGATCCTCCTGGAAATTGGAAGCAAACAAATCGCCAGGCAAAAGTTGGGAGAACGGGGGTGGGGGTAGGGGTGAGGGTGGGGTTGAGGGAAGGGGAGAGGCGGAAGGAGAAGGGAGAAGGGAAGGACTGGGGAGAGCTTGGGGGAGTGGGAGGGTGGAGATGGAGGAAGGGCAGATATTGGAGCAGGGAAGAAGATAGCTACATTAAGGGAGCCATTTTAGGGTTGGCAAGAGACTTGGCTCTAGAGGGGATCACAGATGTCCACAGGGATGTCCCCAGCTAGGTCCTTGGGCAGCAGAGGAGAGGGTGCCTGAACTGGCCTTGTCCCATAGTCATACTGATGAATATTTGAATATCACCATAGAAATTTTGTCCGATGGATGGAGATAGAGACCCACATCCACATCAGAGCAATGGACTGAGCTCCCAAGGTCCAGCTGAAGAGCAGAAGGAGGGAAAAGATGAGCAAGGAAGTCAGAACCTTGAGGGGTTGTGCACCCACTGAGACAGTGTGCCTGATCTAATGGGAGCTCACCAATCCAGCTGGACCAGGACTGAACGAGCATGCAATCAAACCAGACTCTCTAAATGTGGCTGCCAATGGGGGTGGACTGAGAAGCCATCGATAATGGCACTGGGACCTGTCTCTTCTGCATGTATAGGCTTTTTGGGACCCTAGTCTATTTGGATGCATACCTTCCTAGGCTGGGATGGAGGGGGGAGGGCCTTGGACTTCCACAGGGCAGGGTACCCTGCCCTCTGGTAAGGATGGAGGGGGAGGGAGGAGGGTTAGTGGGGGAGCAGGAGGGGAATGGGAGAAGGGGAGGAAGGGTCAATTTTTGAATGGAAAACAAAACAAATAAAAAAAAAAACCCCAATTGACTGCATGAGAGAATGTTGTTGATCCTTGAGGGTGGATGGGACATCAACACCCTTAGAGTTTAGTATCCAAGGGAGTCTTGGAACCAGTCCCGCCACAGATCCCATCAAGTCGGGGGTGGCTGGTGACTAGCTACACTTGTGATTTCGGGCCCTCAGGTGTGATCTGGGTCAACAGCATCAATGGCAACGCAGGAACTTGTTAGAAATTCTGACTGTGGGCTAACTCTGCTGCATCTGCAGCTCAGCAGTCCATGCCCTAACAGCTTTCCCGCTGACTCTGATGTCTGCTCAGCTCCCCTGCTGCTCTCAAGGGCCATCTGGGTATTCTATGACTTCCACAAATCTGTAGAGCTCACCCGTTATACCCATGCTGTTTCTCTAAGCATCACGCTTGCACTTCACGAAGGCTCCAGACTACTTCTTGGACCCAGTCCAGTCTTCATCTGACTATGAAAGTTCTACTTCCATTATTGAATTTCAGCTTCACTACTGTGGCAGGTTAACATGGCACATGCTAAGTGCTGGGTGCCATTGCCTTATCTCAACCTCATGGCAAAGCTATAGAAGAAAATGTCAGTATCCCGAGTCTTTTTTTTTTTTTTTTTTTTTTGAGTCAGGGTTTCTTTGTGTAGCTCTGGCTGTCCTGGAACACACTCTGTAGACCAGGCTGGCCTTGAACTCTAAGACCCACCTGCCTCTGCCTCCAGAGTGCTAGGATTAAAGGTGTGCGCCACCGCCACCCAGTTTAGTATTCCTATTCTATGGATGAGAAAACTGAGGACAAGAGATGCTCAGGATCATGTCAGCAGTAAATCCTGAAACAAGAAAGACTTAGAGCATATGCAAGAAGTCAAGCTGCTTTACTGATGACTAGTGACAGATCTGTAGAGATGTGAACCAGAGACTGCTTGCTTTGTTACTACTCCCGCCTGCCTCACCTCTGCTAGGCAGGGTCATTTGTTCACTGCTCTTATGGAACGCCATTGTCAATGATCCTGCTGCCCACCATATCTGTTATCTAGTCTGTGCCACTTCCCATAGCCTACTGTCCTTCATGAGGCCTTCCATGCCTTCTCCCTGAGGTTCCCTGCTAGGGCGGGTGGCTCCCTCCCTTCTCTTAGTTCCTATCATGTTATTTCTCTATGTAGGCCTTCCTACTCTGAATTATATTCATGCCCAGGCTCCTTACAGAGAAGCAGTGGTCTGTGTCAGTGAGCTGGGTGTTGACTCTGACTGACAGAGCAGGCACGGAGTCAATCGGCGTGTCTTTGATGTGGCTACACTTATTGTTTAGATGATGTACGGAATCTGCTTAGCCCCTTAAGAACGAAGACTAAAGCTTTTATTTTATACTTGCAAGATACTCAGCCAGGCACACAGTCCAGTCTGTTATGTATGCTTAGAATCAAACAGAGGGCCACTGGTACTCAGCTCTGGTGTAAGCTGCTCTCCTAGTTAAACCCTGTAATGATGCCGCTCATATTAACAGCGGGTACCTGGCTACTATGCTAGTGGACAGAAACAACTCATTTTTAATTAACAGAATAGCAGAGCTAATGTCCTCAACAGTGATCAATAATAACCAGTGCAGTTTACAAGCACATTTTCTGAGAATGGTTCAAATCCCATGCAACTGGAAGACTAAATCACAATCCTATCTTTAAAAACTGAGTCTACCAATGTTTTTATTTTTCCTCTTTAAGAAGAAAATACTTTCTAAAAATCATAACACAAACTATAATGTCTCATTATTAAAAAATTAGATATTTTCATTTTAGACATGTATCATCTGCTACAGTACCAATCTGGCCCAACTAATAGGCTTTTAACAGGAAAATATCTCATATATTCTAACTCCTGTCCCACACCCAGAAAGCAAAGACAAAATCAGAATGCAAATATCAATAATCATTAAACTTTTAAAACTAGATCTGTAAACTTGCAGGAACAAGATAATATAAAAATAAAATGCTACCTTTCTTAATTTATAATTACTTAATTCTATGTACTACTTAATAGAGAAAAATACCAAGCCACAATATATGTTTAACAAACTGGAAGACACAAGATTAAAAGTATGTAGCAATGAAAAGAAATAAAGATGATCAAATAACCATAATCTTTCAGCAGTTACTGATTCCAATTAAATCTTGATACGGCACACATACAGTTTAATAGTAAATATACAGCAAAGGGGTTGCTGAGCTTGGCAATCGCCTCTAAGTCCGAATCAATGAACCACTACTGAACAGACAGCATTAACTTACCAGCTCCACAGATCCATAATGTTTCCTACTGAAATCCCCACGTCTACAGCCTAGGTCTTCTGAGACAGAGCTGGAACAAAAATGCTTCATCAGTATTACACATAGCGATCTGGCTACACACCTTCTGAGAAAAAAAAAGGCTGCTATGGAACAGGCTTGCAGTGCCTGGGCACCTCACTGCAGGGGAACCTCCTTGCAACAGACACCGTCCCCAGCAGCCATTGCAGAGCCAGGCTTTCATGAAGCCCTCAGTCAAAAGAAAAACGTCCAAGTCATCCCTAGAAGTACAGGGAATGATTAAATTAAAAATTTAGTTCATTTGAAATCAATTGAAATTCCCAAAGCTATTGGTGGATTATGATTTCATTCTGTATTACCGAAGGGATGGCAGCCCTGCAGGAACTTGAGGCAAGGGACAAAGCTGCTGAACCAGATCTTGCAATTATCTTTTGCTTAAAAGAGTAGAGTCTCTTTGTCCCAAATATGCAACATAAAAATAACCAGCATCATTTAAAGCTGTATTTTAAGAATGAGACAAAATTCCCAAATCCTCATAAGCTCCCCTCCCCTTCCCTAGCATTTAATTTAAGATTTTTACGTGTTAACATGAGAGAGAGAGAGAGAGAGAGAGAGAGAGAGAGCAGAACTAACAGAAAATATAAAATTCTAACATCTGAGTATATTTATTTTTGACATGGCAGCAACTAATATTTCCCACTCTGCCCTCCATCCCCACCCAAACAGACTAAAATCAGATAAGCAAACTCACATGCCGTGATCCAGGAGCAAATCAAACAAAGATGAAAACTGCTGTTGCATTGCATCTTGCATGCATAGCTCCCCTTTCAGAAGGCCCGTGCCCTACTGGCTACTTAGTCTACCTAGGACTCCACAGCAGAAAGCCCCCCAGTACAAACAGTTTTCATAAGTTTGGCTTGACTATGCATGCAAACAGCTTTCATACAACATAAAATAAAATTCCGCAAGAATCACACGTTTCGTCTATTCAAACTAGTTAGACTGTCACATGCAGAGACAGGTGCACTCAGTACCTTTTCATCCTTTCTTACAAGGTAGCTACATTTTTCTAAATTACAGCCCTCCTGGCACATTTGGAAAGAGACTGATTCTGATGTTCAGCATCCACAGAGTTGATTCTCTGCCAGGACACTGTTTGATAGGCTCCAAGAAAGACAGCATGAGAGAAATGAGATTAGAGTCTAATGGTGTTCTGCCTCCACCATTTCACAGAGATGGCTGAATTCATCTTATATGAGAAAGTTAACCTTTTCTCACCCTCACTCCTTTAGCTGAAAATGTGTGGCATATCAATGAAGATGGCTTAGAAGGTGCGCCTGGGCTACTTTCCTGTTTGGATTGACATTCTTTCTCCCCTTACGCAAAACACAAAAAAAAAAACCTCTAAGAGAGACTAAAACAATTCCCCTACTGGTTTATTCCAGTCCGGCCTCTCTGCCCATTATTAGAATATGGTCTGAGAATGTTCTTAGAGACACTGTCCTGGCCCTGCATTTGGTTCTAAGGTTCTCTTCTGTTAGGCTGGGTTACCGTGGACAGCAGATGTCCTTCAGAGGCAGGTCTCTGCATGGCAAAGCCCAGGCAGTGTGGATGCTCTGCCCAGCTTCGGTTTTTGTTAGGACCACGATTAAGGCAGCAGCGGCGGTGGCACAGTAGCAGCGGCGGCAGCAGCTCACATTCAACAAACCCAACATGAAAAGCAAAGACAGGGGCTCTAAGTCCCCCCACTGAGGAGGTTCTGGGACACGCTGTCAGCTCTTTATCTTTGTCAACAGCCAGAAGCAACCATAGCAAAGATGACAGCTCTCAGTCCATGACTATATGCCACCCTAGAGTATCTACCTTCCCTAGATGTCTCTTAGAGGGGCAACAGCACCCCATGGAAATGATCCAGGATGCCACAGCCATAGAATGCCTGCTGTCGGCTGCCCTTCCCTCCCTGTGACTACATTCCCTCCAGTGCTCCGCAGAGAGCTTGCTTGTGATGAGAACCAGGGTTGGGGCACATATCTGGGCCTGTAAGAGGCATTCAAAGTAGCTATGTCAGAAATCCCTCCTCCCCAGGTGACCACAAATGGGTTTCCAGGAGCAGGGGTCATCTGAAACTCCACAAGGAATTCTGATTGCTCCTAGACTCATTGTTCCACCTACTGTCTGGCACAGGGTGGATATGTAATATACAATCACTCCTGGATGTATATACACATCATCCAGGTCCTCCTGGTCAGTGCCTCACAGCATTCTTGGTAAGCACCAAGGCAGGTTGCCTGCTGCCGTTCTCCCTGATGGGTCTTTCGGTCTCTCCATCTCGGCAGGCCTGGCCGACAGTGAGGATGCAGCTGTGTATACTAGATGGACAGACTTGCTACTTTCTCTCAGACTCACTGTTGGACCATATTTGTTTCATCTTTTGATGAGACCACGTGATCTAGCTCTGGTCAAGACAGGATGGGACAAAAATGGCATATACTATTTGCAGATCCTTGCCCTGGAGGGTGCAATAGCCTCCCTGGTGTAGCGGGGTTGGAGACTCCAAAGGCCTGCAGCAGGGCAGAGTTTCAAGATGAAGAAATCCAGGTCTCTGTGCACCTGTGTGGATGGCATCAGAAGCGGAATGGGAGGCACACATTTACCAAAGTAAGTGTCTTAGAGGCTGTGATCACAGTCACATAATATGTGGCCCTGACAGAAGGGAAAAAGAACCTGATTGGGGTGGGAGGGGGAGGCTAAAACGGCAGTGATCTGCTTTACACAGCTGCAAAATAGTTGGTAAAAGTGAGCTCTACAGCGGTTTAGAAGGTGGATCACGCATCTTCTGAGGCTGCAGCTCCTGGAAACTGAGCTGACAACAGAGTGCAGCCATGTGCCGGCTCCCACCGGCTTTCACAGGGAGAAAGCAGGGTCTGGACAGAACTAAATGGGTGTTCTGGTGTAGCCCAGAATCACCTGGGAAGAGGGTAAAAGGGAACGCATCTGCTCATGACCCCAAGGCCAAGGTCTCAGTGTGGAGGGGTAGGAGATTTACTTGTCCAGAGGAACAGAGGGCAGGGAATAAGAGACAAAGATAGATAGAGGGTGAGGGAGATGGGGAAGGGAACAAGAGAAAGGGGGCAGGGGTGTTTGACTTGAAGGGACCAAAGACTGGCTCTGGATAGAGGAGACAGACGAGGCACATAGGAAAATGGCGGTTTGCCACATAGGTTAATGGCAGTTTGTTTGATCAAACCATATTGGCTTGTAAGGAATCCACAGCTTTCTCTCCTCTGTTGAAAAAAAAGCAGAACTTCTTTTCCAAAGCAACATATCCTTAGACTCAAATTTTGAAGTCAAGATACCTTTAAAATATATAGGTTGGTTTAGCTTAGCAGCCCATACAATGAAATGTCTCTCTGTACTTAGCTCCTTTACAATCAAAAAATTCAAAGGAAACACAATAGCATACATAATCCATACGCTCTGTGTATATTCCATCTTTATGTGGCTTATTTTTTATTCTATTACTTTTTATACAAGTTTAATATTTATTTTATTATCTTTACTCCTTTAATCTATGACTGTATTCTTTTATATTTTAACTGTCTATACCCTTTTTCCTCTCTCTCTCAAGCCTACATACATTTATCTAACACTGTGACCCATTTAGAGGTACAAAGGGAAACTCCATGTTAGGATGAGGTGTTTAATTTTGATTGGGCATGTTAATTAGGTAAGCCAAAGGGGGCTTCTGATTGCTGGACTTCAATACTTTGATAGCTGGACCTTGGTAGTCAGCCTAAGGAGGAGGAAGTGACCAAATAAGGGAACAGACCTTGGTGGCTAGCTTTGGGGATGTGACTTAATGGTTTTTAGCAAGGCAGAGGGAACTGGAGAGAAGGGCAGGGCCTGCCAGAGTCATGCTCACCATGCCCAAGCTGGCCAGAGGCCCTTCAGAGGGAACCTCAACCAACAAATTGCCTCAATTTGAGCAGCCTATGGCCATGCCTGTGAGAGACTGGTGTGGGAGTGTCCGGCCTGCTATAGGAGGCACTGCCTATAGGAAGGTGGCCTGGGCTGTGCACGTCAGCTAGCTGGGCATCAGCCATGAACACGCCAGCAAGCAGCACTTCTCTATTGTTCCTGCTTCAAGTTCCTGCTCTGTCTGAGTCCCTCAGTCATAGACTGTGACCTGGCATTGTAGGCTTTTCTTCCCTTAGGGTGTTTGTGGTTAGAGTGTTTTTCCCTCAACTGCAGAAAAGCAAGCCAAAACAACGGGTAGAAATAGTAAAGATAGAAATACAGAGAGCAAGGGTTTAATGGATTTCAGAAATCAGTTTCTGAACCCCAAGCAAGAAGCTTTCTGGCTAATGAAGTGTGTTGTGTCTGCACTTTATTCGAATTTCAGCAGGAGCATTTCCTGTGAACAGTCTGTGGTCTGTTTCCTTACCCAGTAGCTGGAATGCAGAGGATCACAGAGGGTACAACAACAGGGATCTGAAAGAACTACAGGAAGAGTCGGAGTAGGACTAGCCTCACTGGGCTGTGCTTTGGATGAGAAATAGCACACTGTTTGAGTTCACTAAGCATCAGGTTATCTACTGCAAAAGCATTTCTAATTGATTTTTTTTTTCCTTTTGGTGCTGGGGACTGAACCTAGGGCCTCGTGTGTTCAAGTGCTCTACTGTGAAGCTGAATCCTCAGCACATTTTTTGTTTGTTTTAACTTTCTGTTTTGGAATAGAGTCTGGCTAAGTTACTCAAAATGATCTTGTACTTGGATCCTCCTCCCTCCATCTCCAAAATCGTTGGAAAATAGACCTGTATCACTAGGCCTAATATAGTAACTTTTTGTGCTGGATGCCTGGGGAGGAGGGGCTTTCTGACACAGCTACTTTGAATACCCCCTGCAACCCAGGAAACAGAATTCACCTCAGCTCCCACCATGAGCAAGCTCTCTGTAGCTAACTGGAGGAAGTGCAATATAATTTCCATAGAAGGGAATGTAGAAGATGCACAGACCAGGCTGACTCTACCTCAGGATACAAATCCACTGTCCACTTCTAAAGCAATTTTTTTTTTTTGGAACACAGCCACACCTATTATGGTCTGTCCATCTGCTTTGGCATTACAACAGTGGACTCAACTAATTCCAATAGAAACCCTGATGACTTATAAAGCCCAAGCTATTTACTAAGCAGTTCTCAAAAGAAAACAAAAACAAGCAAACAACAACAAAAAAACCCACACTGCCATGCCCTGTAGTGGTCTCAGGGCAGCCCTTAACCCCACATTCCTAATATCCACAAAAGCGCTCAACTTGACTCCCTGGGAAGCTCTGCAACAATGTGGATTCCCTGGTCCTGGTCCCAGAGGCTGTGCTCAGCCCATCTGCCAGCCAGACAAGCAGCCTGGGGAGCTCGGCTGCAGGTGGTCACAGGTCATGCTTTGAAAACTGCTCTTCGGATGCTTCTGGAGTCTCTGGGAACCTGCTAACCGTGCCACGGCGTGTCATGGGGAAGCACCGGGCCTAGGTCATGGTTTCTGTTACTGAATGGAGGTGAGAGCCTTCCTTCCAGGCACCGCTACAGCCACAGACCTGGGCTCCTAGCCTCCGTGGACATCAGTTCTCTTCTTTTTAAACTGTGGGTTGAAAATACCCCATGTAACAGGATTATAAAGAATCCATAAGGAAAAGCAGCCAATGTGCTAAACTGACACTTACCACATGGACGCTCATCTGAATGCCTGCTATTATTATTGCCTCAGTAATTAATCTCATTTTCTCTCAGGTTTTTAGAGAGATCCAGGTAGGGGCACTTGGCATAAATAATTAACTTTTAAAGGATTTTTAAGTAAAACTTCTTTCCTCATGCATCAGTAAGAGAGTACGGTCCAAGCAGCATGTTTCCTGGAACCAGACTGAGGGGAACGCACCAATTTTAGCACCTGATCTCTTTCCTAAGAGTGTTGGCCCAGCAGGGTGACTTCAGTTAGAAAATACTCAAGACCCACTGTTGACATGACAGGAGAATAGACAAGTGAAGCCTGGTTGGAGTCAGCCACCAGAACCAGGCAGGTGCGGACAGGAACCATGAAGTTTCCAATTCCCTATGTGCCATGTGGTTGAGGCTCTAAATAGCAACCCTTCTGTTTCAGCAAATTGATGTGTAAGGATGCTGGAGCACGCTTTGCAAGCTTGCACAGTGCGGAGGACCTCCATGCTAAATCTCTACATATGGTCTGGGGTGGAGGCAAAGCCTTCCGCTCCACACACAGGCTAGACCAACTGCCATTACATAAGTTAGATTCCTGGAAAGCAGGATGGATTGGGCCCTCTGCAGAGTCAAGAGCTGCTGAAACTGAGTAAGGAGACCAGTGGAGGCTGGTGGTTCCCTCAGCTGGCCCTGATATCAGTGCCAACACTCACAACTGGCCAGATCCATGCAGCCAGGTTCCCATGGGTCTCAGACCAAGATAATGGTTAAAACCTCAGCATCAATAAATACTCTCTTTGGGTCAGTGAAGGGATTCTGTGAGAAACACTAGGCAGTTTCTGAAGCTCACCAGTAGGGAAGTTCAATGTCGAGAGCCCCAACACAGGGCCTTAGACCCCTGACAAGCACACAGCAGGACACAGATGGCAGGGACCCCCACTGAAGGCCAAGGAACTTTTTAATGGTGCCAGACTACAGATTGAGGCTTGCAGGGAGTCCAGGGCTCCCAACAACAGGCACCAGAATAGCTCATGGCATGCAAGAGACCAGTGTCATGCTCTCTGAAATATATCAAGAGACACAGAAAAGCAGAGATGTGACTATAAATTAACTTCTAATGATGACATAAAAGAATTCCTCTAGCAAAGGACTGGACCAGGAAGCAGGGATCAAGGAGGACAGCTTCTGGAGTGAATGGATCCCAAAAGTCAGGGCCCTTTGATTCTTTTACTTTTAATATTTGTTTTTGTTTTTTTGTCAAGGAATGTTGGTTTTTATTTAGAATTTTGGTCAGAACTGGGGAGAAAAGCACCCTCAGCTTCTTTCTACATTGCCTGGAGCAGCAATGTGGTTTCTTTTTTTTTTCCATGATATTTATTGAGCTCTACATTTTTCTCTGCTCCCCTCCCTGCCTCTCCCCTCCCTCCTTTAACCCTCCCCCAAGGATCCCATGCTCCCAATTTACTCAGGAGATCTTGTCTTTTTATACTTTAATATTTGTTTTTAATGTATATGGGTGTTTTGTCTGCATGCATGTATGTGCATCACACGTGCACGGTTCCCTCAGCGACTAGGGCATTGGATTCCTGGGACTGGAGTTATAGATGGTTGGGAGTTGTCATGTGGGTGCTGGGAATTGAACCCTGGTCCTCTAGAAGAGCAGACTGTGCCCTTATAACTGCTGAGTCACCTCTCCAGCCTTCTAGGCCTCCCCCCCACCCTGAACGCTTAGAAATACAATCTTCCCGTATTTATGTGCACACTAAGTTTTAAGAAAGGCATGTATCTAGATCCGACCTGACTCCTTAACACAGAGTCCTACGATAACTGCACAGTTCTGTCCCTGACAACCTCTACTGGTCTTTCGAACTGCCGCTCTGAAATGAGAAGCGGTGGCAGTGACAAACACTGGGGAAGATGTGAAGCTAGACCACTCACTCACTGTGGAAGGGGCCATTTCTGGTTAAACTAAACATGCGGTTACCATATAACCAGCAGTTACACTCTGAGGTATTTATTTCGGAAGAATAAAAATAGTACACCCACAAAAACTGTGTAAAATACATTCAGCATATGTTTATTAATAATAGCTTTAAACTGGAAACAACCAGATGTCTTCACAGGGGCAAAGATAAAACCAACTGCAACTCCCTTGGGATACCACTTACCAACTAGAAGAAAACACAACCACTATGCACAAAAGTGTGGTTGACTCTTTAGGGAGCTGTGGTGCATGGAGTTAGCCATTCCCAAAGGTTTCACTCATTACAATTCTATTTATATAACATTTTTCTTTGTTTGTTATTTTTAGAGACCAGCCTGGGCTGGTTTTGAACTCACTATGTGGTTAAGGATAACTTTAAACTCCTGATCCTCTTGCCTCCACTCCCTGAGTTCTGGGATTATAGATAACACACCACCACTCCTGGCTTTATACAGAATTCTTGAAACAACAGGATTCTGGTTATCACAACTCCCATGCCTGGGGAGGGAATGATCCTGTTTCTTATCTGTGGTACAAAACACAGTCATCTACCCATGAGATCAGACTGTATGTAAATCTGGGGCAATCTAAGCAAGACCAATGGGTTCCATCACTGTTTCCTACTGAGATGCTGCTGTACCGTCATCATGCAAGATTTTTCCAGTGGTATTCTCTGTGTTATTTCTCACCACAGCTGCATACAAACCTATTATTATATGCCAAAATAAAGAGTTTACCTAAAAGTTGGGAACACATCTGTAACTCTAGCTTCTTCTTGAGTGAGCAATTGAAGGTCAGTGCAGGCACCTAACAAAATCCTATTTCAAAGAAAAAAAGTTTAATAAAACAAAACAAAAACCCTGTAGGGCTAGAGAGATAGTTCAGTAGTTAAGAATATTTGCTGCCGGGGCTGGAGAGATGGCTCAGAGGTTAAGAGCATTGCCTGCTCTTCCAAAGGTCCTGAGTTCAATTCCCAGCAACCACATGGTGGCTCACAACCATCTTTAATGGGGTCTGGTGCCCTCTTCTGGCCTGTAGGCATACACACAGACAGAATATTGCATACATAATAAATAAATAAATATTTTTTAAAAAAGAATATTTGCTGTTATTCTAGAAGACCCAAGTTTGGTTCCCAGCACCCCAACAGGTACCTCACAACCACCTGTAACCCCAGTTCCAAGGAATCTGTTAACCTTCTAGTCTAGAAAGGCACCTATAGACATGTGACATACGCCCACACATATACATACATACACATATAAATAAAAAAATTATACCTAAACCAGTGGTGGTGCACGCCTTTAATCCCAACACTTGGGAGACAGAGGAGCTCTGTGAGTCTGAGGTCAGCCTGGTTGACATAGCAAGTTCCAGGTCAGCCAAGGGCTATGTGGTGAGAATCTTTCTCAAAAAAGGAAACCATCACTAACAAAACAGAACAACAAAGAAAGAAACAAACCACTATATATGAAACTGTGTGTGTGGGGGGGGTGCTCAGTGGGTGAAGTGCTTACCACATGAGCACAGGATGTATGTTCACCCACATGAAACACAGCACAGCAGCGCACAGCAGTAACCAGTACTGCAAGGGTGGGTCCCCTGAGCTCATTTGCCAGTCAGGTTCAGTGAGAGACCGTGACTCAAAAAAAAAAAAAAAAAAAAAAAAAAGGTAGAGGAGGACAGCAGCCATCAGGGGAAAATAGCTGGCATTGGCCTCTGGCATCATACCCATGTGTACATACACCCACATGCACACAACCCCCCACATGCATATGTACACGTGAGAAGCAAAACTAAAGCCTGTGTATCTGCACCCACATTTTTTCTCTCTTTCAATGAACAGCTACTGAGCACCTACAAGACACCAAGGAGCAGCCAGGAACTACACCCAAGAGGCATGTGCTCTGTTCTCAGAAGGCTTAGCGTCCACAGCCATAGGCCTTCTCAAGGATGCCTGCCAAGCGCCTGCCTTTAGCACTGCGAGTCTGACACACACTTCTCAGCTCAAGACCCAACTTTACAGTGACAATGTTGGCTTATGTGAGGTCAAGACCAGAGGGATTTTTGGCTCAGAGCCTAATTTGTTTGGGAGAAGCATTGTTCCACATGGAATCCATAAATCATACAACTAAGTGTCAATATAAAAATCTATAATTAGCTAACATCATATGTTGCTGCCTGCCTCCCTTTACTGCCTCAATCTTTGAGGAAATCCCTTTGTCCTGTTAGTTTTTACTGTTAACTGGATACAATCCAAAGTCGCCTGGGAAGAGTAAACCTCAACGAAAGAATTGCCTCAATGAGACTAGCCTTTGACCATGCTATTAGAGATTGTCTTCACTGATGGCTGATGTAAGAAGGGACAGCCTGCCATGGGTGGCACCATCCCTAGGGCCTGGCCTGGGCTGTAGAAGAAACAGTGTGAGTAAGTCAGTCTGCAACATTCCATGGTTTCTGCTTTGGTCCAGGATCCTGACCTGACTTCCTTCACTGATAGGCTATGACCTGGAAGTGTAAGCCAAATAAACCCATCCCTCCCCCAAGTCATCTATGGCCTGCGTGGTTTCATCAGAGCAACTGAGATCAAGCTAGAACACCCTTCAAAGCCCGTCTCTCCAGGTCTCCATGTTCCCCACCTGGAATTCACAAGATCTGCTTCTAATTGACCCAGACCTTAAAGAGACACACACAATCCCAGAGTGGATTCTTCTGTACAATGCCCAGATGGCCAGAACTGTCACTATGCAGGCCTTGCACCTGAGCTAGTTAGACATGCAGAATGCTAGGTCCCACTCTGGACCTAATGAGACAGAATCTAATTCTAACAGCTTTCCCAGGATGTATAATCACACTGCAATAGCAGAAGCACCGATTCTAGGCCTTGCTTCCTAACCCTGTCTTCGTATCATAATCATCTGAAGGGCTGGAGAGATGGCTCAGCGGTTAAGAGTACTTGGTTCTATTGCAGAAGATTCAGGGTCAATTCTCAGAGGTCAGAACACTGACATGGTGCCCCGCAAACACCTGAACTCCAGTTCCAGGGAATCTGATGCCCTCTTCACCTCCATGGGCACCAGGTTCTCATGTGATGTACATACATACATATAGACAAAACACCCATACACATAATTTTTTAAAATCTAATAACTTAGACTTTTTCCTTTGATTTGTTAATTTTGAAATATTTCAAGATAACGAATGATAAAGAATCATATAATGAATTCTATAGCTACACCTGAAACACTGGTAAGCTGCTCCCTGGCCCCATTTTCACCCTCATTCCTCTGCTGCAACATGAACTGATCAGGAATCTACTCCTGGCCCGTACTCTATACCTCCACAGCCTACAGATGCAGCCTGCCACACTCCATTGCACATAAGGATTTTGTTACATAAATGAACATCTTACCACACTTGTAGCCCTAGTCCATGCACCTGACTCTGGTACGGCATCCTGAGTATCGCTTCCAGACAACTCCACTCTCCAGTGTCAGGTACTTCTGTTGTTTGTAACTTTTAAAAATTACATGTACTTATGTGTCTGCTTATGTACATGGATGTGGCGTGCCATGGTGTGTGGGAGATGTCAGAAGACAAGTTGTGTGAGTGGCTTCTCTCCTGCCATCACATGGCTCCTGAAGATTAAACTTTGGTCTTTAGGCTTGGCAACAAGTACCTTTACCTGGAAAGCCATCTTGCTGGTCTTGCTTCTTTTTTTTTTTTTATTGATTTTTATTGAGCTCTACATTTTTCTCTGCTCCCCTCCCCTTCAACCCTCTCCCATGGTCCCCATGCTCCCAATTTACTCAGGAGATCATGTCTTTTTCTATTTCCTATGTAGATTAGATCCATATATGTCTCTCTTAGAGTCTTCATTGCTGTCTAGGTTCTCTGGGATTATAATTTGTAGGCTGGTTTTCTTTGCTTTATGTTTAAAAACCACTTATGAGTGAGTACATATGATAATTGTCTTTCTGGGTTTGGGTAATCTCACTCAAAATGATGTTTTCTAGCTCCATCCATTTGCCTGCAAAATTCAAGATGTCATTATTTTTTTCTGCATAGTACTCCATTGTGTAAATGTACAATATGTTCTTCATCCATTCTTCAGTTGAGGGGCATTTAGGTTGTTTCCAGTTTCTGGCTATGACAAACAATGCTGCTATGAACATAGTTGAGCACATGTCCTTGTGAATATGAGCATCCTTTGGATATATACCCAAAAGTGGTATTGCTGGGTCTTGAAGAAGGTTGTTTCCTAATTTTCTGAGAAATTGCCACACTGACATCCAAAGGGGCTGTACCAGCTTGCACTCCTACAAGCAATGCTTTACTGCACAACCTCTCCAGCATAAGTTGTCATGAGTGTTTTTGATTTTAGCCATTCTTACAGGTTTAAGGTAGAATCTCAGGGTTGTTTTGATTTGCATTTCTCTGATGGCTAAGGATGTTGAACATTTCCTTAAGTGTCTTTCAGCCATTTTAGATTCTTCTGTTGAGAATTCTCTGTTTAGGTCTATTTTTTTATTGGATTATGTGTTCTTTTGGTGATGGTGATCAGTTTCTCAAGTTCTTTGTATATTTTGGAGATCAGACCTCTGTCTGATGTGGGGTTAGTGAAGATCTTTTCCCATTCTGTAGGCTGTCATTTTGTCTTGTTGACCGTGTCCTTTGCTTTACAGAAGCTTTTCAGTTTCAGGAGGTCCCATTTATTAATTGTTTCTCTCAGTGTCTGTGCTACTGGGGTTATATTTAGGAAGTGATCTCCTGTGCCAATTCGTTCAAGTGTACTTTCCACTTTCTCTTCTATGAGGTTCAGTGTGGCTGGCTTTATGTTGAGGTCTTTGATCCATTTGGATTTGAGTTTTGTGCATGGTGATAGATATGGATCTATTTTCATTCTTCTACATGTTGATATCCAGTTATGCCAGCACCACTTGTTAAATATGCTTTCTTTTTTCCATTTGGTATTTTTTTTGCTTCTTTGTCAAAAATCAGGTGTTCAAAAGTGTGTGGATTAATATCCGGGTCTTCTATTTGGTTCCATTGGTCCTCCTGTCTGTTCTTATGCCAGTACCAGGCTGTTTTCAGTACTGTAGCTCTGTAGTAGAGTTTGAAGTCAGGGATTGTGATGCCTCCAGAAATTCTTTTATTGTACAGAACTGTTTTAGCTATCCTGGGTTTTTTTCTTTTCCATATAAAGTTGAGTACCATTCTTTCGAGGTCTATAAAGAATTTTGCTGGGATTTTGATGGGCATTGCATTGAATCTGTAGATTGCTTTTGGTAAGATTGCTATTTTTACTATGTTAAGTCTACCTACCCAAGATCACGGGAGATTTTTCCACTTTCTGGTGTCTTCTTCAATTTCTTTCTTCAAAGATTTAAAGTTCTTGTCATACAAGTCTTTCACTTGTTTGGTTAGAGTTACTTCGAGATATTTTATGCTATTTGAGGCTATTGTGAAGGGTGATGTTTCTTTGATTTCTTTCTCAGCCCATTTATCATCTGTGTACAGGAGGGCTACTGATTTTTTTTAGTTAATCTTGTATCCTGCTACATTACTGAAAGTGTTTATGAGTTGTAGAAGTTCCTTGGTAGAATTTTTGGGGTCGCTTATGTAAACTATCATATTACCAGCAAATAGTGAGAGTTTGACTTCTTCTTTTCCGATTTGTATCCCCTTGATCTCCTTTAGTTGTCTTATTGCTCCAGCTAGGACCTCAAGAACTATATTGAAGGGATATGGAGAGAGTGGACAACCTTGTCCTGTTCCTGATTTCAGTGGGATCGCTGTGAATTTCTTTCCATTTAGTTTAATGTTGGCTGTTGGCTTGCTGTATATTGCCTTTATTGTGTTCAGGTAAACACTGTTTAATTTGCATGTGTTTGTGGGCTTTCTGGAGTTAGTATTGCTTTTGAATTCTAGTTTTAAGCCACAGTTATCTGATAAGATACATGGGGTTATCCAATTTTTTGTATCTGTTGAGGTTTGTTTTGTTACCGAGTATGTGGTCAATTTTTGAGAAGGTTCCATGAGGTGCTGAGAAGAAGGTATATTCTTTGATATTTGGATGGAATATTCTATTGACAAAGAAGCAAAAAATATCAAATGGAAAAAAGAAAGCATATTTTAACAAGTGGTGCTGGCATAACTGGATATCAACATGTAGAAGAATGAAAACAGACCCATATCTATCACCATGCACAAAACTCAAGTCCAAATGGATCAAAGACCTCATCATCTATAGATGTCTGTTAGGTTCATTTGAGTCATAACATCTATTAGTTCCCTTATTTCTCTGTTAATTTTTTGTGTGACTGACCTGTCCAGTGGTGAGAGTGGAGTGTTGAAGTCTCCCACTATTAGTGTGTGGAGTTTAATGTATGATTTAAGCTTTAGAAGTGTTTCTTTTACATGTGAGGGTGTCCTTGTATTTGGGGCATAGATGTTCAGTACTGAGATTTCCTCTTGTTGGATTTTACCTGTGACAAATATGAAATGACCTTCTTTGTCTCTTTTGATTGATTTTAGGTTGAAGCCTATTTTGTTAGATATTAGGATAGCTGCACCAGCTTGTTTCTTAGGTCCATTTGCTTGGAAATTTTTTTCCCAACCCTTTACTGTGAGGCGATGTCTGTCTTTGAGGCTAAGGTATGTTTCTTGTATGCAAAAGAAGGATGAATTCTGTTTTTGTATGCAATCTGTTAGCCTGTGTCTTTTTATAGATGAGCTGAGTCCATTTATATTAAGGGATATTAATGAGCAGTGATTGCTATCTCCTGTTAATTTAGTTTTTTGTTGTTGGTGATATTAATTTGTGTGTTCTTCTCTTTTTTGGGATTTGCTGCTGTGAGATCATCAATTGTCTGTGTTTTTGTTGATATAGCCAACTTCCTTGGGTTGGAGTTTTCCTTCTAATACTTTGTGTAGGGCTGGGTTTGTAGCTAGGTATTGGTTAAATCTGGTTTTGTTATGGAATATCTTGTTTAGTCCATCTATGGTGATGAAAAGTTTTGCTGGATATAGTAGTCTGGGCTGGCATCCGTGGTCTCTTAATGTCTGCATAATGCTTGACTATGACCTTCTGGCTTTCATTGTCTCCACTGAGAAGTCAGGTGTATTTCTGATAGGTTTGTCTTTATATGTTACTTGGCCTTTTTCCTTTGCAGTTCTTAATATTCTTTCTGTATTCTGTATGTTTAGTGTTTTGATTATTATGTGGTGAGGGACTTTTTTTTGATGTAGTCTATTTGGTGTTCTGTATGCTTCTTGTATCTTCATAGGCATATCTTTCTTTAGGTTGGGAAAGTTTTCCTCTATTATTTTGTTAAATATATTTTCTGTGCTTTTGAGTTTAACAACTTCTTCTTCTTCTACACCTATTATTCTCAGGTTTGGTCTTTTCACGGTGTCCCATATTTCCTAGATATTTTGTGTTAAACTTTTGTTAATTTAATGTTTTCTTTGACGAATGAGTCTATTTCCTCTATTGTATCTTCAGCGCTTGAGATTCTCTCTTCCATCTCTTGTTCTGCTATTTATATTTGCATTTGTGGTTCCTGATTGTTTTCTCATGATTTCTGTTTCTATAATTCCCTTGGTTTGTGTTTTCTTTATTGTGTCTATTTCAGTTTTCAAGTCTTGAATAGTTTCTTTCATATGTTTGATTGCTTTTTCTTGGTTTTCTTTAAGGGATTTGCTGATGTCTTCCAATTTTTTGTTTGTCTTTTCCTCCATTTCTTTGAGGGAATTTCTCATTTTCTCTTTAAGAGTCTCAAACATTCTTTTGAAGTTACTTTTAGGTCATTTTCTTCTGCTTCATCTATATTTAGTTGTTCAAGTTTTGCTGTTGTAGGGTCTTTAGGTTTTATTGGTGTCGTGTTGCTCTTTGTGGTGCTGCGTGTGTTCTTACCTTGTCTACTCATCTTTTCCTCTAATTGGTGTAGTTGGGGCTGTCTGTGACTCTGGTGATTAATCTTCCAGGTGTCAGTGGATCCAGGGGTCATATGGCTGTTCCTTGTGGTACAGTCAGTGCCACGGTTCTAGTTACCCTGTGGAGTTTGCTGGCTCAGACCTGTTTCTGTAAATGTCCCTGGTCTGGATCATCTCCTGCAGAGGTCCCTGGCTTGGGGTTGGTCCTGCAAAGGTCTCTGGCTCTGATCTTCTCCTTCGGAGGTCCCAGACTTGGGTGCACCAGGACACACAGAGGATCTGGCTCAGGCCTACTCCCTCAGAGGTCCCAGACTCAGGCCCGGACCGCAGAGGTTTCTGGTTCCTGTCTACTTCCTTGGAGGTCCCATACAGACACCGGGTCCTGCAAAGGTCCTGGTTCAGGCCTATTCCCTCAGAGGTCCCAGACTCACACCCAGCCTGCAGAGGTCCCAGACTCAAGCCCAGACCCACAGGGGTCCTGGCTCGGGCCTACTCCCTCAAAGGGCCCTGATTCATGCCTGGACCTGCAGCGGTCTGTGGCTCTGGCCCACTTGCTTAGCATTTGCTCCCCTGTATCTGCTTCTGTGGAGTTTGCTGTCTCAGGTCTGCTCCAGCACAGGTCACTGGCTCAGTCCTGCCTCCGCAAATGTCCTTGGTCTGGATCTGCTCCTGCTCCCGTGGAGTTCACTGTCCCAGGCCTGCTCCAGCCCAGGTCACTGGATCAATCCTGTTCTTTGCTGGTCTTTCTTCTAACATTTAAACAGTGTTGTAACACACACTCTTGATAACAGGGACAAGTGATCCTTCAGATGCATCCAGGAGTGGAACTGTGGGGTCAGGTCAGGTGCACTCTTACTTTCCCCCCTTCCTCTCTCCTCTGAGAAGCTCATAGGCTCTACTAGCTCTATATCCTAGCCAGCACTTAGGCCGCTGGTGTGAAAGGTAGGCAATGTGTCTCATGGAGGTGTGGTTCTAATTTGCTTCCCCAGGTTATCTGAGAACATTCTTCCTAACCTTACTGGCCACTGTTCTCTCTTTCCTGAGCTCCTTTTTTTACATCTTTTACCCCACACCTTTCTTATTTGTTACGGTCTTTTCCTAATTACTCTGTAGGGGTTTATATGTTTTGAATACCAACAAGTTCTTGGTGAATCAGTTACAAAAATCTTCCAGGCAGTGGTTTTACTTCTGTTACTGGTATATTCATTGATCCAGCTGAAAAATCCTCAAATGTGAATGTAGATACTTTCAATCTCTTCCATATGGTCTTAATTTTTCTGACATATAAAATGCTCTGCCACCATGATGTCATGCAGTCTTATTCTTTCCCTGCAGAAGTTTTAAAGTTTGCTCTAAGAGTATTTTCACCTAAATATAGAAAT
Source organism: Ondatra zibethicus (assembly GCA_004026605.1). Classification (NCBI taxonomy): domain Eukaryota; kingdom Metazoa; phylum Chordata; class Mammalia; order Rodentia; family Cricetidae; genus Ondatra; species Ondatra zibethicus. The sequence goes on from PVIU01000949.1 coordinate 121,150, forward strand.
GCCCAGTTCTCACTGCCAACTCCTTGATATGCAGCTTTAGGAGTGGGATCTATGTACCTGCAATTTTAACAAAAATACACTCCACAATGCTATTACAGCCAGCCTGTGAAACAGTCAGGCTCCTTTCTCACTCACTGGATGCCAGCGCAAGGCACTTCCTCTATAAAAGCCCAGAAACCACCTCATCTCTGCCTTCTTTCCTCGGGTGGGGGAAGAATTCCAGAAACTCCCAGGTACAGAGATTGACATGCATCTGGTGTCCAGCCCAGTTTCTGTGACTGAGTGTCCTTTACCAACTACTTCAAAAAGCTCTCTTCACCCACACTATGCCCCACGGGTCTCCTTTCTTCCTGTTAAACAGGTTTTCTCTATATCAAGTTGCAATCCATTGCTGCTTAATTTCCGCCAGCTGGTCCTACATCGACACCCTTTCATTTTTCCTAAACTTCCTCGCCATCACTTACACCCCCGGCCACCTGTCTAGTCTGGCTCTGCTCCCCTCTCCCTCCAGCCCTTCAGCCACACAGCCTTTCTCTCTCTCTCTTCAACTTGCTGAATTTCTTCTTGCCTTACCTAGAATGTCCTCTCTGAATGTCACCTTCTCCATACCCCCTTCCCCTAGGCTAGAGATTACAAAGAGGGATTTGATTAATACCTGTCTGTCTCTCCATCAGAATTTAACTCTGTTGCTTCTGTTCAAGGCTGAATCCTTAGCACTTGACATAATAAATGCCTGGCACAGAGTTAGCCCTTAGTAGGGTTTTCTGAACAATGGACGGATGGGTCAATGAATACATGTATGCATGCAAGACAGCTAGCCCTTTGGGGCCATACAAAACAAGTTAAGGTCATTTCTACTGCAAAGTCGTTCGTATGCCTGAGAGCTTCCATGTCCTGGAGGTTGGGAATAACACCGGCGATGAGGTCAGCTACACTGCAGAAGTGACCAAGGATGAGACAGGACAAACACACAGACCATTTCAGAGCCCTCTCTAGGGTCAAGCCTGGAGAGACAGCCCCTGTACTCATGACTCCACAAGTGACTGAGGTGAGCCGAGTTACATAGTGTATGTAAGAAATTTGTTTCTGAGTCAGATAAAAAAATTGTAACAGTGTCTTGGGCTAATCTAAAAGAAAATTAAGATTTATTTAATTAAATTAAATTAATGTAAGGCCAGTAGTATGACTGAACAACAAAAAAGTAGTGAGAGCTATCACAATGACAAAATGTCATTGCATGACCAAGTTAGTGTTGAGTTGGTGGCTTTCCTAAGCAGGCCACTGAGACACGGACACAACACCAAAAACTCCAGCACCTGCAACCATCAAAATCCACCCAATGGCTCTCCTTAAAATTCTTGTATTCTATGCATACATATTATAGTTTAATGAAAAATCTGGTCATGCAAAGAAAATAGAGAACTAGGAAATAAAACTTAGATGAATGAATATCTATACATTTAGAGAAGTTATATGCTCATAAAGTTTGTCTGATGATTACTTATCCCTGTCTATTCTACAAGTAACTCTCTTCTTGACTTCTGACAAGAAATAGCCTCTTCATGGGCCTCAGTAATGACAACAGGATCTGATCAACGAGCTAATCCAACAGATGCTGATCGTGGTACTTCCTGCTGGGTGGAATGAGAAGAGGACACATGAAAGTACTTATGATGGTGTCTGACTTGAGCACAATAAAAAGAGAAATAAATGTGTCTGTGCCCCTTATCAAGAGCCACGCACCAGGGCATCCAGCAGCCGGAGAAGAAAATGTAGGAGGAAGCTGACATTCGCTGTGGTCTAAAACTGTGCCCCTTTGGGAAGTCTAGATGTCATGGAGGGCAAAGTTCCATCACCCCTCTTTATTCTTGACCTTGTGCCTGCAGAGTAAACTGGCCAGAGACAGGGTAACAGCACTAGAAAAGGCAAACAGCCATTTCTAATTTTATAAAAATGAAGGCTCAAAAGAAAGAAAAGAAAGTCCAAAGGAACACTTAGATTTGGGGACCTAGTACCACTTTTAACAAAGGGCAACACACAGTGAGGAGACTAGACAAAAGAGAGAAGCTGGAAGTTCCTGGGTGGACACAGTGGAAAGGTGAGCGTGTAGAAGGCGGTGGGAGGAGGGGCTATTTAGCAAGGTTGGTTATGCAGATTCATCTGGTGCCTTCATTTTCCATTTCAAAACAGCCCTCCTCTTGGTTCCAGAGAGAGAGGAGGCCCTGCTGTTGGCAGAGGTAGGAGAGTTTCCTGTGTCTTTCTCCGTTATTTGCAAGCTCACAATGTATGTATGTATGTATGTATGTATGTATGTATGTATGCCAAAATGGCAGACTTTGTCCCCTCATAGTCAATATGAATATGTCAGAAATGTAGTCTTGAACAAACAAACAAACAAAAATCCAGTTTGCTGAACTGACATGACACTTGCCTTGAGGGAACCCAGGAGAGAGATGGCCCAGGCTACTTTTTAAAGTAATGTCTGTGTTGTATTTTGCGTGTGGCCTGGATTAGGTCTACTCTGGCTGATGGGTGCTTAGTTTCCCTCCGGGCACACACAGACCACACTGTGGGGAAGCAGCTAACTCCTCCTTGGTGCTTTTACAGATCTAGCTATGAGCCTAAACTGTCTCCGGAATGCTTGCTCTCGAAGCTGGCGTCTCAGAGACTCTCCTAAGACAATGAAACCATGAAACTCATGGCACAGGGTGTTTGAGAGAAGGGAGGCTGTTCTTTACAGTGAACAGAAAAACTGAACACCCAGAAATAGAGGAGACAAAGCATTAGAATTAAGAGCATGCATTACTCCAAGGGACAACAAGAAAAAGCCGGCCGCTTTCTAAGGTCAAAGCGGGGCTTACAGAAATGAGTGTGGTGAGGTGGATTTGGGCCGGGCCGCTGATGTTTAAAAAGCACGCTACTACACGATCAGCATTTACACTGCGTCCTTATGGTGTTCTGGTTCTGTGTTCTGAGTTGAGCGCCCCAAATGAGTTTCTGGTCCTTACGGAGTATAAAACGGGAAAGAACGACATTTTCCAGTCAAAGGAACGCCATTCTTAGCCGTGGGTAACCTCCTTAGGGAGAAATGGTAGCTTTTGGTGGTTATTCCTGCAGGGGCTGCAGAAATTCTTCTGAGCTCTGGGCATCCAGAAAGGGGCCAGGCTGTCCCCACAGAAAGCGAGGCCATCTTCTTGCCTGTTTTTAGGTCACAAGAAGCAGCAGCAAATGAGTCCTCTTCATGTGCTTCATTTAGCAACACCCTTAACTCCATGTCAATGTCAGTAATTACCTTCCCCCTCCAACTCAGGCCACCTCCCTCCCTGAGCCTTCACTGCTCCTGAGCCTGCAAACATGATCTCCATGTTAACAGAACTCCTCACAGCAAATCCCCAACTCAGATCTTTCCATCTGCAAACTATAACTTCCCACACTGAACACAGTTCCATACATACCCTAGCCATCCCCCAAACATAACACCCAAATCAGACTCTCTCCCGATCTCATGGACCAGGCTGCCACCTTCTGTCCCGCCATTTAGGGTCTCGCCTTTCCTACCAGTATCTAGCTAGAGTCACCAGGCACCATATTCCCCTTCACAGCATCAACTTTTCAAAACTGTGTGATATATCTGTGTATCTGGAATTCCTTCTTCAGAGACAGTGTATGCACCTGCTTCAAAACTCAGCAACACAAGGACGCAAGTGGAACAATCTCCCTTCTCCTGCCCCTCCTTGCCCTGCCCATAGCAACAAGGGTGGCTTCTCGTCTTTCTACCAGACATTCTGATGCACACATTCTCAAAGAGAAGTACAGATCTACCTTCTTCTGCCTCCTTTTAATTTATTATCGGTGTGTGTTTGGTATGTTGGGGGGACAGCATGTGGAAGCGAGAAGAAACTTTGCATCTTTACATGGGCCATAAGGATGGAATCCATGTGCTACTAGGCTAGCATAGCAAACATTTTACTCACTGAGCAATTCTGTCTATCCTCCTACCTCTAATTCTGCATGTGTGGTGTGTGTACATGTCCACAAGTGTGTGAGTGCATGGATACATGTGGGCACACCTGTGGAGGTCAAAGATACATCAGGTATCTTCTTTAATCACTCTCCATATTATATATTGAAGCAAGGTCTCTCAATTGAACCCAGAGCTCATGGATTTGGCTAGCTTACCAAGTTTGCACCAAGGATCGCCTGTCTCCACTTCATGAGTACAGGGATTATAGACTAAACACCATGCCTACATCTGAACTACACTTGTGGGGCAAGTGCTCTACCTACTAAGTCATCTCTCAGCCCACTCTTTCCTTCTCTTAACACAAAGAGCAGCATACTACAACCAGGTTCCTGCACTTACAGGGTCACATCTGTGGGGTCAATCAAACGTGGACTGAGATTATCTACAGCCCTCCCTCCATTCTCTCAGCACTGGCACTGCACACGTGCAGCAGCCCCTCTTCTCTTCTCATTCCCTAAGCAGCACAGCACAGTGCATATCTACACAGCATTACACAGGCGTACGAGTGGTGTCAGGATGATGTGCTGAACAGGAGATGCGTGAGTTGTAAGCAAACTGTCTATGCAATGCAAGGAAATGCATCTGCAGGAGGCCAAGTGTCCTAGAACAAGTCGCCACGGAAAGCAAGTCATACGTGCACACAGCCCTATTCATGCCCTTGTTGCAGTTTCTGCATAGTATACCTCGGTGGTTTTCCTAATCTAGTACAGCTCCTGTATTCTTACACTTTGCAGTACTCCACTGAAGGAATGTGTCATATTTCATCCAGCATGCTCCACTTACATGGCTCTGGCACTTTACTACTAGTGACGACACAGTGGCATCTACCTGTGGACCCTGCAGCACCTGCAGTGTCTGTTATTCCCTGCTTAGCTTTAGCACAGACCTGCACTGTGGCGAAGCCTCCTGACTGTCCTCTTAACTGTTACCTCACAAACATTAGTGGGTACTTCCATGTGCCAGGGACTCGACAGAGACAGGGAAGAACGAATGAATAAAAGACAGGAGAAAGCAGGCTCAAAAACAGAGCCTTCCTCTGCCCCTTGCTGCCTGGAAGAGGAGTGACAGGAGTTGGGCAGGTGGATATAAAACAAAAGTTCCCTATTGTCAGTGTTTTGCTGGCAAAATAGGCCGAGTTCTACAGCTGACCAGGCTCCTCTGCTTTCCCTCAAGTCCAGACTCTTGAACAACCCTATCAGCGAGAGGCCTGTGCAGAGGGGCAGATGGCTGTGGCGGTGGCCAGGGGAACTGTTGCCTCATGACTCTCAAGCTCCCACAGGAGACAGACAGACAGAAGCACCTCCATACCCACCTCTAGAAGACTCAGGTTTTTCAAACGGAATCAGGAGGTGAAATAAAGTCTAAGCCCCCCAAGCAGCAGCAGATCCAAAAGAATGGGGCCACTGAGGGGTCATGGGAGCTGCCCAGGCTCTTGCTGGAGTAGGGAGGGTTTAAATCTAATAAACTCCCCACGCTAAAACCCGTCTGACGCACCCCCACAACTACTGGACGCAGTTCAGTGGACATCCGAGCAGCCGCAAACACACCAGCACACAGTCAGACTCTCCTGACTCTGTCAACAGGACTGCCACTCTCTGGCGAGCCACTCAGGATTAGGGCCATCTCCCATATCCCCCTTTCTCATAAAAACATAAAAAGAAAGGGAATAGAATGTCCCTAATTGTAAACAAAAAAGTTAACCCCAGCACTGGGTTTTCACCAGCAGCACATGTGGTCTTTCAGAGCCTTTGAAAGCTAATTTTTTTTAATGCCTACATAAAATAGTGCTTAGCAGTATGTCTTGGTGACAAACTTTCAAATACATGGCAATTTTCCTCAAATCAAAAGTAAGCCATCATTAAGTCTGGCAGAGAACTGAGTCTGAGCTACAGACTTTTCAAATGCACACCATTATTGCAGGGGGAAGACTACCTGACAGACAAGGATCGGAAGATGATGGAAGGAGTCCAAACTGAAACTCCTTCCCTCCTGACCACCATCCTTTTAGGGAACGCGGCCCAGAATGGCCATCCTTCTGACATCTCCCTTGCTTTCCCCTATAGATTGAACTATGATACCCCCGCGAAGAAATTTTACCTCCTGGTCTAATTAGTCATAGATTTGTTATTTTCTTTTTTCTTTTCCCTGAAGCTGAGGACCGAACCCAGGGCGAGTGCCCTACCACTGAGCTAAATCCCCAGACCCTAGTCATAGATTTGAAAAGCAAAGAACACCCCAGAAAGCTGTGCCTCCTGCATCTTCTCTCAGAGCCGTGCCATGGCTCCTTGCACAGCACAGCCAACCTGCTCTCCACTCAATGCAAGACGCAAGGCTTCTGCTGCATTCCTCACCTCTGCCCAGACTTCTGGCTCCCACCACAAGGAATTCTCAGTAAGCAGATTCCGTGATCTACGGTTTGGACAAAACCTCCCCGGTCATCTTTGTGGTGAGCCATACCACTCTCTTCAACCACTGGCTTTCACGACCCAGCTGCATGAGTCCTCTTGCCTCCTGGCCACTCCTTTTCTTCTCCGAGGCTGCTCTGCTCACCAAGGTAAGGACTATCACATTGGTCCTCAATAAGGGACACTCCCTGGGAGGCCAGAAAGAGTCTGTGACCCAGGCTGGAGAACTGGAGCTCTCCCCAGAGTCTTCACAAAGCTCTAAAGACAGTCTGGGCTGCCTGGGACCACATGGCAGGGAGCAGGTGGAACTCGCGGGTCAACGAAGTAGAGCTGGGGTGCAGGGCGAAAGGCAGGAGGTGGGAGAGGAAGGAAAACCATCCTGACAACAGCACTGGAGGTGGGAGAGAAAGGAAAAACCATCCTGACAACAGCACTGGAGGTGGGAGAGAAAGGAAAAACCATCCTGACAACAGCATTGGAGGTGGGAGAGAAAGGAAAACCATCCTGACAACAGCACTGGAGGTGGGAGAGAAAGGAAAACCATCCTGACAACAGCACTGGCATCCTTGGATCTCGCCATGCCAGAAGCCAGACCCACGGCTGTCACCAGCCTGTCATCAGCTTTCTACCCTCCCTCCCAGCCTACACTGATCTGAGCTGGGATTCTGTGACTGACAGCTGTCAGTCCATCTTTTACGTCCACTTCCTCATTAAACACACGTGGGCTGGGACTTGTTCTCGCACACACACCTCAAACAGTTGCTTGCCTCAAGGCTCCCGGAGCCTCACAGCGCCCCCAGAACTCAGCATCTCACAGCGAGTCCCCACCCTGACTTTCTACACCTCCTAGCACTCCTTGACAACTAAGCTCACCAGGAAAATTGCTCCTCCTGTCTGTGCCTTGCCCATGCTGACCTTGCCTCCTGGAACCCACACACACATCAGCCCATTTATAAATACACTGAAGACAGAGAAGAGAAAGGGGGTCCCATAGCTTTTCAAGTCCATTTCACACTCCTCGAATCTTTCCTAAGGATGCCCTATGCCTACATATGCAGGGGAAAGCCTCGTCAGCCCTGACAGCATCTGCCTCATGCTCTTCGTTTGGTTCTCAGTTTAGACAGGCTTTGTGTTGTCACGTCTTAGGGCTCCCTTATTGGTGACAAGATCCAAAACTACCCTGATGCCAGAGTCAGAACCCTGAAGCTCACCTCCTTGTCTCCCCATGCATATTCAGGTCCATCCTAACATTCCTCCAAAACATTTGGAGCTCATGCCCATCATTCCTGCACCCCTCAGAACACCTGCACTGCCACTAGACCCATCCTACCTAAGCCTAGCTGCCCTGAAGTCATTATCTTCCTGGAAGCAAATCTGAACAGTTTCTGCCCCACCCAGAGAGTCCAGGCCCAGGGTCCCTCGGTGGTTTGGCTTCTGTCAACCTGTCCAGGACCACAGTTCACCATTCTACTGCTATCCAAACCAGCCTGCTCAGGGTATTCTATCACCCAGGGTGTCTTATGATGCTTGCCTTGGGAAAGGTCTCTCCACACTTACCCGAAAAGTCCCCAAATTCCAGCTGCTCATCCCACTGAGAAGGCATTAAATGCCCAAGTTACCAACACCCAGCGTGAACCCAATCACAACAAACAGATGCTCAGGAAACTTTCAGTTTCCCAGAGGCTTCTGCGGGACAAGAACATTAGCAAGCATCCAGCACCATTCTGGTTAACTCCGTGGGCATCTGCCACAAACAGAACTTGATGATGTGGAATGTATAAGGGTTGCTTTTATTGGCTGAGAATAAAGCTGTTTTGGCCAATGGCTTACTAAAGTAAAGCCAGGCATGAAATAGAGAGAGAGTAGGTGGAGTCAGGGAGACGCCATGTAACTGCCAAAGGAGACAGATGCCATTGGACCCTTACCAGTAAGCCACAGCCTCGTGCCCATACAAAGATTAATAGATATGGGTTAATTTAAGATGTAAGAGCTAGTTAATAAGAAGCCTGAGCTAATAGGCTAAGCAATGTTGTAATTAATATAGTTTCTGAGTGATTATTTGGGTCTGAGCGGCTGGGAAATTAAAAAGCAGTCTCTGTCTACAACTTGGTATTACCAAAATGTTCTGGGGCTACTGATGTCCCATAAGCACTTCCCCTGAGGCACCAAGGTTAACTGGTGAGCACTGACTAGACCACAGACAGGATCAAATCCCCAGTCAGTCACAACTGCACAAGTCTCTTGGCCACCCTAGTCCCCTACGACCTTGTGCATAAAGCACAGTTAACAATAGGTAGCTGTCTGGTTTGTGGTGGTTTTTTTTTTTTTTGATGACTAAATAAGAGAACAAATTTAGGCAAATGTTCATGCAAGTGTCTGGTACACAGGTGACTGAGAGTTGCTGAATGAATGAGTCTATGCATGAGCAGCCCACAGCATGGTGGTAGTTCATGAAGAAACATTTTTCTAGCCTGCTTTCCAAAGGACTCCAAGTAGAATCACTTTTGAGTCTAGTCTGTCCCTAGTGCAGTTCTGATCCACTCATTCCGATGTGGCAATGGAGGACTGCCAGTGAAGGCTCTCAACCCAGGAGGTGTCACCCCACAGCTCCCCCAGGGCCCAGGTGCTTAAAGTGATCCTTCCCAAAGGGAAACCAGCCACCCCACTAGCAATGCGGCCCACCCAGTGGCTGCAAACACTCCCCGTCCTCTTCCTTGGCTAGGCCCCGCCCCTTACCATATTAGCCAATAGGGCTGCAGAGGACACTGGTTTGGATGGCTACCTCAGTTGGTTTTCTGACTCTCCAGCAGCTTTGTTCCGCCCCTTCATACTTTACTATGTGGTACTGTGAAATTTGTAGTCTAAGAAAGATGCCTCTCAGGCTCTGCTTGCTAACTAACTCACCTGGGCTGTTTCTGCAGGTCTCTGGTTACCTACTAACTGCATGCCAAATTCCTGTCCTACAGAGCAAGGCAGGGTAGGAGGCCCAGCCCCATCCCTTTGGCCACTGTAGGCAGCTGCAGCCCTGGGTGAATTGAATATTAAAGTACATCTTTAAAGTTCCATTTCAATCAAGGTGACAATGAATTCTCCATTACCTAAGAGGCAACTTATGTGTGGGGCTGGCTTTGAATGGCAGTGGTGACTCACACCGCTTCCCTCTGGATGCACTAGGGACTGGCAAGCAGGACTTCCTCTCTGCATTTGCTTTTCACATTTCCTCAAAGATTCTCAAAGCCATCAAGGGCTCCAACTGCTTAACAGTGTGTTTAGATCCCTCAGGTGGGCACACATAGGTTTCGGGACTGATCGGTGCATATTTCATACATGGTGTCCTCAAAGTTGACCACAGATGAGAATCATCTGGAGCTTGTAACCAATTCTAGACATCAAAACTTTGCAGGGACAGTGGAGACTTCTGTAGCTTCTCCAGGGATGACTGCCCTCCCTACAAAGGCCAGGCTGATGGTAGCTGATTTATCACCTGTCAACACGGCTGGAACACACCTTCCTGGATGTGAGCCTTTCCTGTGTCACTTGCCAATGTTCATAGCAGCCTTGGTACCCATGTCCTGCCTGACACGTCCAGCTCCTCCCACAAGGCTGAGCTCCTCCCTCACCATCTCCAGCACTCGCTTTCCCACTAACACTTTCCACTGCTTCTCCTTTAGACCCCTTTCGTCCTTTCCAGATCCAGAGTCCCTGGAAGTTGCTTCATAGGCTTCCTGGGTGATTCGAATCCATACCCTTCCACCTGTTCTTGACTTCCCCAAATTACTGGCTACAGCAAATCTGATAACTATGTGTTGGACAGACCAAGCATTTCCTCTGTCCTGAAGCCAATCACATCACTGTACCTCAATGTCATTGATTCTTGTGGAGTGCTAAGCTCCCTTTCCCTCTAACACCTTCATTCAATCTTCATCCAACAATATCACAGCCTGTGACAAATGCCTGGGGCTCAGGAGCATACAGGAACACATAGGGCAACCAGGCGCATAAGAGTCCACTGATGTGTTAGTTATTTTACACATAACATGAGGATTTCTTCTGAGTTTTATATATATACATATATATATGTATATACATTCCACATACAACTTGATATTGAAGGGTAAAGAAGATATCTTTGCTTATGTAACAGGATGTTGCAGGCATATACAGAAATATTTCCTAAATGGTTATTGAATCAAGAATCACGGCACGTTTCCTAGCCATTAGAACTCTTCTTTGCAACAACACAGGTAGCCTGCCTATGAGCTGTTAAGTCTCCTAAGGCAGGAACTGGGCCATGCTGCTCACTATGCCTAACACAAGGCTTGGCTGGCATAGATGCCCAATGAATATTGTCAAATATGTGAGTAAGACATCTCAGAAGCAAAACAGTCTCTCAGGCCCCTCACCCCTGTCCCCATGAGAAGAGATGGTGAACAAGATTTCATAGCAAGACACTCCTTTTACTTACTTACAGGTTGACCTGGGACTCTAGTTCAGGGTCTTTTGTTGGCCACGTCTGAAGAGGCTGGATGCCAAAGGAGAGAGATGACTTCGCTTTCCAGAGGAGGGTCTGTGCCAGCTGACTCCCACAGGACCCCTTGGTCAGTGGATCCATTAGTGGGCCTGGAGGCTGAGATGCTGTGCTGAAGCAGAAGGAGATGGGAAAGGGGCTGAGAACCAGAAGATGACAGGTCCACCTTCATCTGGAATCTGCCCCCAAGGATGGCCTGTCTGTTTAGGAGCATCAAGGAGGACCCCAGGTGTCCAGCAAGCCTGCATCATGACCTTTTTGTAGAGCTGCTCAGGGGCCTGGTTCGGAGGAACTGCTTGGGATCAATCTGAATCCCAACACACCCCTCAGCTGTGATCACATTACCCATTCATATGTCAAAAGGGTCTTCCTAGGATCTGGATATGATCAGAGTGTCCCTGAGAGGTTGATCTGTTGAAATTTAATCCCCACTGTGAGTATTAAGAAGGTGGAGACATTTGATTATAGCATGTAAAGGCAGAACTTTTGGGAAGTGATTAGATTATATGAGGTCACTGGTATTGGGTCCCCATAATGGACTCTTGGTTGCCTCAAGGAAAGCAACATCAGAGGCACATGCATGCACACCCACGCACACACATGCACATGCACAAGCCTTACACAATCACAGGATTCTCCCAGAAAGAAAAGCATCACCTTCAGGATCCTCATACTTTAATAGGAACTGTGAGCTAAAATAAACAGTAATTCTGCCAATAGTACTTTGCTGTGGTAATGAACAATTCATATCTAAAGATCTAGTGGGTATTTAAAAAATCACCAGCTTGCAGGGTACGGTGTGCACACCTTTAACCCCAGCACTCAGGAGGGCCAGCCTGGTCTACAGAGCGAGTTCCAGGAAAGCCAGTCTTGAAAAATGAAATAAAAATTACCAACTCATTTATACAAAAGGCAATGTCTGAGCAAGGGAAGCTATCTAGAATGCTTTGGGAGATTAGCAGTGGTGGGGTCTAACACCATCACTATCATCGACCTGCAGTATTCTTAGTTCATCTAACGTCTAGTTTAAATAACTATGAGGAATAGACACGGCTCAGCACTTGCTACTCTTGCAGAGGACATGGGCTCTATCCCGGCACCCACATGGTAGCTCACAACCATTTGTGACTCCAAGAGATCCAGTACCCTCTCCCAACCTCTATGGGAACCATGTACACAAATGATGTGTAGACATATATCCAGGCAAAACATTCGTGCATATATAAAATAAATAAATCTAAACGTTTTAAAGCTATGGACAGCCATAAAAAGGGCTCAAGACTGACAACAAAACTAGAGACACAAAGAACCAAACTCTCCGCTTCACCTAGCGTGTATTCTTGAGATCTGCCTGCTCTTTCTCTCGTGGCACACAGAGGGAGGAGGGACAGCTAGTTTAGAACAGGAGGGTTGCACTGCTAGAAGGCAGGAAGGCAGCAGTGTTCCCTCTGACTGGAATGATTCAACTAACAGCATCTTCGCTCACCTCGACCTCAAATGAAAGACAGACAAGGCAACTGGATCCAATTATTGGAAAGGGAAAAATAAAAAGAAGTGAGAACATGTCATTCAGGTAACCTGAGTCCTTGTTCTGGGGCCATGGTCCTGCACGTTTCGTTCAAAATATACCATTTTCTTAATCCTTTTTAAAAAATAAAAGAGCAATCTTTAGTAGCATTTGGTCAAGAGGTGCTTTTTAAACTATCTTTTCCTGGAAAGATTCTGACAAGGTGGAGGGCAGGAGGGCTAGAGGTTCAGGCAGCGTCATCTGGGAAGGCGAGCTACATGCCTGGAGGCCCAGGGAAGCGCGTCCTCCGGGCATCCGGCTCGCACAGGCATTGTCCACTCTAGGCTGCTCCGCAAGTGCTTAGCAGGTCCCACACTGAGACGAGCTAAAGAAGATTCATTCTAGACCTATGTCTAATGAAGAAGAAATCCAGATCCACCTGTGCCCCACTTGTCCCTTTGACCCTTCTCTTGCTATAAGACCCTCTGGTGTTCCTTCTTTGTAAAAGATGATTCAGCTCTTTCCATCACCTTCTCTGCGTCAGCAAAGCCACCTGCTGTATAACTGACCTGCAAGTCCACTAGCCTCCCCTATTTACCTTATAGCAGCTAAGCAGACATCAAAGGCTAAACCTTTCACCTGTGACAGAAGGCAAAGGGCTACTCTGATATGTGAACAGTTGTGTGTGTGTGTGTGTGTGTGTGTGTATGCACACATGCGTGTGCAGGACTGTATGGAGGCCAAAGGTTGATATCAGCTATCTTCCTCAATTGCTCTGTGGTGGTTTGAAAGAAAATGGCTCCCAAAAGGAGTGGCACTAATAGGAGGTGTGGCCTTGTTAGAGGACGTGTGTCACTGTGGGGACGGACTTTGGGGGTCTTTCTTGCCCAAGCTTTCCTCTGTGTGACAGTCAATTGACTTCCTGTTGCCTGCAAAATGTAGGACTCTCAGCTCCAGCACCACGTCTGCCTGCACACCACCATGCTCCCCGCAATGGTGATAATGGACTGAACCTCTGAGACTGTAAGCTGAGCCCCAACTGAATGTTTTCCTTGTAAGAGTTGCTGTGCTGCTCCCAACTCCAGAGAGGGAGATCAATGAAAGAGATATCCAGGCAGAGGGGGCCATTGGGGGTTAGGAAGAAACTTGGTGTCGGGGAAACTCCTAGGAATTCACAAGGATGACCCTAGCTAAGACTCCTAGCAATAGAGGAGAGGGTGCCTGAAGTGGCCCTCTCCTGTAATCAGATTGGGGACTACTCTGTCATTAGAGAGCCTTCATCCAGTAACTGATGGAAGCAGATGTAGAGAGCCACACCCGAGCACTGGGCCAAGCTCTAGGAGTCCAGCTGAAGAGAGGGAGGAGGGATTGTAGGAGCCAGGGTGATCAAGGTCATGATGGGAAACCCACAGAGGCAGCTGACCTGAGCTAGTGGATGCTCACAGACAGCTAGGAAGCCTGCATGGGATCAACCTAGGCCCTCTGCACATGGCTGACAGTTGTGTGGCTTGAACTGTTTGTAGAGCTCCTAGCAGTGGGATCAGGTTCTGTCCCTGGCACATGAGCTGGCTTTTTGAAACCTATTTTCCATGCTGGAATGCCTCACCAGCCTTGATGCAGGGGGAGGAGCTTGGTCCTGCCTCAACTTGATATGCAATGTTTTGTTGGCTCCCATGGGAGGCCTGCCCCTTCTGAACGGAAGAGAAGTGGATGGGGGGTGGGTAGATGGGAGGTGGGGGGAGGGACTGGGAAGAATGGAGGGAGGGGAAACTGGTTGGAATGTAAAATAAATGAAAAATCTTAACAAAAAAGAAAATGCAATTAAAAAAGTGTCGCTGTGGTCATGGTGTTTCTTCACAGCAATAGAAATCCTAAGACATACTCTATACCACCCCACACTTCTTATAGATTTATTTTTGTGCATAAATGTTTTGCTTGCATGTATGTATATATGAACACCACACATATGACTGGTGACTGCATTTGTGAGCTACCAACTGGGTGCTGGAAACCAAACCCAGGTCCTCTGCAAAAACAGTAAGCAATCTTAACTGTTGAGCCCAATCCCTACACCATATGCTTAAACACAGGGTCTCTTACTGAGCCTGGAGCTCACTGAAAGGCTAGACTGGAGACCCCAGATCTCCTGTCTCTGTCTTCCCAGTACTGGGATTACAGGTTCATGCTATAATGGGTGCTGGGAATATGAACTTGGGGCCCATGCTTGTATAGCAAGTACTTCTGGCTGAGATGGCACCACATCAGAGGCTCAGTGTCACTAGAATTTACTGTTGCTTTAGCACTAAAACAACAAATAAATAATAAATCAGAGCTTCAAAACAAGAGACGCATTTTCTTCTGAGCATCTGAGATTTCTTTCCATTACAAGGATCACACTTGCATGCAAAAGACTAATAAAGTGCTCTCCAAGTCCCAACAAGGGGTGGAGGAGCACAAAAAAACTGAGTGAGGCTTCAGGCTTAAGCAAAGTCCTATAAAGGGACAGCTGGCTGAAGCTGTGTTGCTTGGTAGCCACATTGTCCACATATGGCTACTAAGCAACTGAAATGGGGACAGTCCAATGTGAGCTGTGCAGGTGTAACATTAGCACACAGTGCTTATGGAAGACAGTAAAATTAACACATACAAAACAGCTCACTGATAATTTCTTATACTGACTATATGTTGAATTCTTTGTGTGTGTATGCGTACGCTAGATACACATGTGTGTGCATGTACAGCCCAGAGAAAACACTGAATGTCTTCCTCTGTTGCTCTCCACCTTATGTTTTGAGACAGAATCTCTCACTTAACCTGGACCTCAGTGATTTGGAAAGACTTGATAACCAGCAAGCCCCGGAATCCTCCTGTTTGTGCCCTGAGCTGGGGTTACACGCTTGCCCCGCTGTGCTCGCCTGGCTTTCCTCATGGGTGCTGGAAACACTGCATACCAAATACTTTACTGACTGAGTCACTTCCCTAGCCCCAGGAGTCTTTTTAATGTAGCTAGCAGAAAATGCAAAATTCCATATGTAACTCACTTTATGTTTCAGACAGTGCGCACACCTTTAATCCCAGCACTTGGGAGGTAGAGACGGGTGGATCTCTGTGAGTTTGAGGACAGCCTGGTCTACAAAGTGAGTTCCAGGACAGCTAGGACTGTTATATAGAGAAATTCTGTCTCGAAAAACCAACCAGCCGAAAAACAAACAAATAAAATGCTAAATACCTTCTTATTTTAAGAGTGAAGAAGCTGGGGGCTACAATCTTCAATAGTGTAAATAACTCAGTGTTTGAGGTCTGGGACTCACTCGGGATTCTCTGCGCTACCAACAGCCTGGTACACCTCCATTTCTCCAGTCCGCCTTCCACAGTACACACAACACAGCTTGTCTCCTGGGCTCAGGCTAGCTCCATCCCAAAGCTGCTGTCATCTCGTTGTTGTCCCATGGTACCGCTATCTCCAAAGTGTTGGGGTGTCTACTGCAACTAGGCTGTACTTTCACCATTAGCCTCCCCTAGGCTTTTCAAGGTTAAGGCTTTTAAAGATAAGGCTTTTAACCTTATCACATGATGCCAAGCCTCGATTTCTCTCCATGACTGCTTCAATCTTGGATCTTCAGCTGCACCTGAGGCTGTGCCTTCGCCAGTGGCCTCTCTGGGCACCACGCTTCAGCTGCCCTCCATTCCCCTTTCATGCTTTCAAAAGCAGAACCAGTTGGGAGATCCTTACACATGATCAAGTTTGGCCTCCTCTGGTCCGCAGCTTCTGTGTTCTGACCTTGAGAAAATAGTGCCAGCTTTACGATTCTACATGACACTGGTCTCTTCTTAATCACTGCTAATGTCTCAGCTCCAGCTAACCAGTATCAAACGTTCCCATAAAGCAAAGGTTTCAATTCAGTGGTCCTTGTCTCTTATTAATCACAGCTGACTCCTAAGCCCCAGCTATCTAGACAGCAGAGATTCCTAACACAGATCAAATGCTTCCTATAGTCTTTAAGTGACTCCTAAACTTCCCTCTGAAATTTCAGCCAGGTCTCTAGTACCCCTCAGCATTATTTTTTATGCTTCTACAAAAGCTTATTAAGCTCTGAACACTCAAAGGCTTCACCAGCTCAAACTTCCAAAATCTTTCCAGTCCTCACCAAAACATGGCCATTTTATTATACCAACACCCCACTCCCAATTTCTGCATCAGATGATGGTCCTAATCCTCTGACAAACACCATGACCAAAAGCAACTTAGGTAACAGAATGTTCATTTCATTTTATAGCTTGTAATCCATCAACCAGAGAAGTCAAGGCAGTAACTCAAGGCAAGAACCAACAGAGGTCATGGGTGGGGGTGCTGCTTACTGGCTTGCTTCCTTCCCATGGCTTGCTCGGTCTGTTTAATTATACGCTCCAGGATCACCTGCCTAGGAATGGCACTACCCACAGGCTGGACCTTCCCACATTAATCACTAATTAAGAAAATGCACTACAGACTTGCCTACGGGCAATCTTACAGAGGTATTTTCTCAATTCAGAGTCTCTTTTCCCTCATGACTCTAGCTTGTGTCAAGTTGACATAAAACCAGCCAGGACAGCAAGGTGGTAGTGATGTCGCACTGCAAGTGCTCAGAGCTCTCTGGCATGCAGACCAGGCAGCTACAGGTGAGAGGAGGTACCCTGGGGATGCTGGTGATAGGCTGAGATGGTAGAGGCTGGTGTGGAGAACACAGAAAAGGTAAGGGTTCTAAGGCCCTTGAAGGACTGAGAGTGCTAATGATGCGGCCTTCAGCTAACAGTTTGGTCTCCTTGGTGAATTTCTCAGGTCTTTACCTGACAAAAATGCTTGGCCAGCATCCTATGACTGACTATTCTTGTTTTCATTTACTATGATTGTCTTTCTACCCACACCTAAGGTCTTAGCCATCTTTACACAGCAATAAGATACAGCCCAGTCATGGCATGTCACAGAAAGAGATAAAATTCGACATGGATATTCTCCTGGCTTTTTAATTTTATATACTGGGAACATTCCAACATATTACTTTCTAGCCCCTTGAAGATTCTGCTTTAAAAACCTTTAAAACGGTAGCTCTTGTGAACCCGCACTGACCTGTCTACCCTAACTTTTGCCACGTGAGTTCCTTCGCGGTTCAATTTTCTTTCAGACTGGATTCTGTCTTGTTGCTGCTCATTCATTCATTTTCATAACTCTTTAATTTTTAAAAAGTATGTTTTCTTATCCCTGGAACATAATTTATCTTTATTGTCTGTTTAAAATATTCAGTAAAGAACTTCTTGGAAAATGGGCAGAACTCACAGAAGTAAGCAAGATTGTCCAATGAAAGAAATTTATCAAAAGTAAGAGAACAGCCAAAGTCTACGTTGCAGTTCTGGAGGTTTGCTGGTGTGGACACAGGGAAAGAGATAAGGGAACTTCCCGTCTTAATGTAATGGGAGGGAAATAAGCAAGTGTTTGCCAGCCTAAGCTGCCCACAGTTGCCTGGGACAGGCAAGGACTGGCATGTGACTCAGGCCAGACTGCCTAGCAGGCACCTTCTTCATACCGCCCAGCTGACTAATGAGAAGAGGCAGCTTCACCAGAGAAAAGGCCGAGTGAAAGCTAATCATGACTCGGATCTGAAATTCTTGAAAGGTTCCGAGTAAAAGTGCATGTGAACCCACCCAAAGACGGACCCACCAGTCAAGGAAAATCCTACTCAGAGACGCTCTGTGAAGGGGCTGGCTGCTTTGTGTACATGGGGGTAGTTGTCAACAGAAAGCCCGACAAAGGGTCAGATCTCTATTTCCAAGCCTTCCCACCATTTATTAAGTGGCATTCTGGACTGTTCTCTTCATCCAGGTGGTACTCACAGCCAGGCAGTCATACCAGGCCTGCTGAGGCCTCATGGTGTGGAGAGCTTGATGTCACAGAGAAACACCACTGTGGCCCAGAGGTATCTCTATTGGCAGGAGGCAGACACTGCATAGACAGGGCAATGCGGTACAGAGGTATCTCTGTTGGCAGGAGGCAGATGCACTGCATAGACGGGGCAATGTGGCATAAAGGTATCTTTATTGGCAGGAGGCAGACACAATGCATAGATGGGGCAACATGGCCCAGAGGTATCTCTGTTGGCAGGAGGCGGACACACTGCATAGACGGGGCAACGCGGCACAGAGTTATCTCTATTGGCAGAAGGCAGATGCACTGCACAGATGGGGCAGATGCACTGTATAGACGGGGCAACACAGCACAGAGGTATCTCTATTGGCAGGAGGCAGGCACACTGCATAGATGGGGCAACGCAGCATAGAGGTATCTCTGTTGGCAGGAGGCAGACACACTGCACAGACGGGGCAGATGCACTGCATAGACAGGGCAATGTGGCACAGAGGTATCTCTGTTGGCAGGAGGCAGACACACTGCATAAACGGGGCAGATGCACTGCATAGACAGGGCAACGCGGCACATAGGTATCTCTATTGGCAGCTCAATCTCAGCTTTGCCCTCCAGGCCAGCACACACCTTGCCACACTCATCACTGAGGAACTACAGGGAGCACACCTAACCCACGGGCATCTGTGATCTCTCATATGTTCTGACCATTCACCAAGGAAAGCCTTGACACAGTGTCAATCAGGATTTGTGTCCATCTTCAAACCAAGCATTTGAAGTCTGGGCTGACAGCCATCAAGAAAGCAGTATTCTCTAAAGAGCAAGCTGGGACAGCAGTGGATGAACAGACAACTCCCTCCACTGCCTTCTCCACTTCACAGTCACTCCTCATCGCAGAGTCGCTTTGCTTCGCGACAATGAATGTGCTCTGGTCACAAGCATCATTTTGCTCTGCAGAGGGTGACAGAGTTCTGTAGATCTGGACTTTTTGACTCTGGACATAGCTTACCAGCATGTCATCTATCTCATGGTCACAGAATGTCAGATCTGAAGAGGTGGTGGCGCACACCTTTAATCCCAGCACTCGGGAGGCAGAGGCGGGCGAATCTCTGTGAGTTCAGAGACAGCCTGGTCTACAAGAGTTAGTTCCAGGGCAGGCTCCAAAGTTACAGAGAAACCCTGTATTGAGAAAAGAAAAAAGTTAAAAATTTTCAAAAGCACTGATGACAACTTATGCTGGCGAGAATGTGGGGTAAAGGGGAACACTCCTGCGTTGCTGGTGGGAATGCAAGCTACTACAGCTGCTTTGGATGTCAGTGTGGCGATTTCTCAGAAAATTAGGAAACAACCTTCCTCAAGACCCAGCAATACCACTTTTGGGTATATATCCAAAGGACGTTCAATCGTGCCACAAGGACATGTGCTCAACTATGTTCATAGCAGCTGTGTTTGTCATAGACAGAATCTGGAAACAACCTAAATGCCCCTCAACCAAAGAATGGATGAAGACGTGGTACATTTATACAAAGGAGTACTACACAGTGGAAAAAAAATAATGACATGAAATTTGCAGGCAAATGGATGGAGCTAGAAAACATCATATTGAGTGAGGTAACCTAGACCCAGAAAGACAAATATCATATGTACTCACTCATAAGTGGCTTTTAAACATAAAGCAAAGAAAAACCAGCCTACAATTTACAATCCCAGAGAACCTAGACAACAAAGAGGACACTAAGAGAGACTTACATAGATCTAATCTACATGGGAAGTAGAAAAAGACAAGATCTCCTGAGTAAATTGGGAGCAAGGAGACCATGGGAGAGGGCAGAAGAGGAGGGGAAAGGAAGGGAGGGGAGCAGAGAAAAATATATAGCTCAATAAAAAAAATTTAAAAAAACAACTAAAACTTTATGCTTAAATAGAAATGCCTTCTCCATTCCATTGTAACCTTCATTACATCAAGAATTCATGATATAGCACTGTAGACTTCCTCTTGTTTGAGACTGAGGAGGTTTATTGAAAATGCTTCCAAAGTAGTTTCTGATTTATATATAATATTTAGATTGTTGGGCTAAAATGAATTTTTAAAAGGTTAAAAAAAGAATGTCAGCTCTCTAAGGGAAGGAACCCTGCATTTCTACACATCTAGTACACAGAGGGACTGTGTGCACAATTTGCCCAATGAATCAATGACTAGGTGAATGCCCAGAACACAGAAAATTTCATTTGGAGGAGGAAGAACATGCCAGGATGTTTGGGCCTTTCAAATCTCTGAAAGAGATTAACCATGCCTCTCTGGCTAGGCGGCTTCACTGACTCACCAGTCTCTTGACAGGGAGCTGCTTTGTGAGGACTAAGCTGGATGCATGGAGCAAAGACAGTCTACCGTGGCTCACTGATCCAAGCTTGATGTGTGGAAGAGACGTGAGGATACACTTACTGGCTGGCCATGCTTCCAGACCCACCATTCTCTCTGGCCAGAAAGCAAGGCAGGTGCTCATGTGTTCAGTTTCTTCTGTGCTATTCGATCACTTTTTATGTCTTCTGAGAAAGCCCATATCAGTCAGCCCCATTTTTGCAAGCTGTTGTTGCAATGGCAGAGGACAGATGCTGCCTCCAGTGCACTGTGGTGTGATCTGCTCCATGCCCTCTTCCTTACACTGCAAGAGTGTAAAGAAATGCCCCCCTTTTCTGTGGCTACAGTTCGAGTTTAGGGCATGCTTTAGACTCTACAGCTCAGGGGTGTTCCAGAGAGGCTCTGGAATGCAGCCAGGCAGAACAGAAACACAAGCATCATTTTGCTCTGCAGAGGGTGACAGGATTCTGTAGATCTGGACTCAGTTGCTTTTTGACTCTGGAGTTTTCTGAGGCTGAGAACAACGGTAGAGATCAAGGTGGTGTGGGCAGTGAGGTTCTAGAGCTAGAGATGGCAGCAGCAGCGGCAGCAGCTGCCAACCACTGGATTTAGCTTTCTGTTGTTCTTGGGAGTTTCCGGTGCTGGGGAATCAAATTGAGCAGCGTGTACATTCCTGGAAAACTCCCTGTCCTGCCTGCTGGCCCCAGCTCCTTCACTACTGTTTGTTGTCATGAAGCAGAATCTTTCCTTCCTGGAGACTGCACAGTCGAAGGTCACAAGGAGCACAGCAGGTCCAGGTCACACTCCTCAGCCAGGCCCACCACGGACTTTCTAAATCCCCTCTGCTTCTCCAGAGAAGGCAGGCTTCTGTTGTCTGCCACAGACCACTGTTGCTGTGGCCTTGACAGTGTTGGACTGTCAGAATGGACTTCTGGCTTACCAGCAGATGGAACTCTGTATGGGGTAGGACAGGTTAAATTGGAACAATGTTCAAACCCCACGAGCAGCAGAAAGAGGCTGCGTACTTTTATTGGAATACATTCGCGTGCATCCTTTAAGTAGAAGAGAGACTTTGCTTCAAGCGCTAAGTGCTTCCCCACAGGAAGAAGTGCTACAGGGCAACAAAACACCACACAACAGAGACTTGCCAGTTCACGTAAAGGAGTGCGGTTTGTTCATAATGGTGATAAATTGCCTAGTATTGTTTTGAGTCTTTTTAAGTCTGCTGAAAACTGTTGGATCCAAAAGCGTGCTGAAAAAGTAAAATTGTTGAGAAATAGGAGCCTAGTTTATGATATGCTAACATCTCCAACATTAGAAATTTAACCACATTTTAAGGCCAGTCTAGCTTGGGGAGGCACTGTTAGGAAGCCCTTCATATACTGAGTTCGCTCAGCTTGATTAACCTCACACCCACTGTAATGACAGATGTAGCTCAGGGCTGCAGACCCAGTGGGCCTCATTCCTTTTTCACATGACACCCTTTCAAATGTGGGAAGGCTGCCATTATCTCCTCTATGAATTTTCCTTTTTTCTTTTTATTTTTTTTAATACAGATGAAACAGTTCCCCATCCCAAATCCTTTCCCTTTACTGGATAGGTTTCATTCAATATAAACATCTTCAAAAACAAAAGAAGAAAACAACATAAACAAAACCTGATTTTTTTAAACCACATCCTGCCACTCCTGCAGAGGTGACTATATTGGTTGCTTCCAATAGTTTCCTGTTATCATCTCCTCCCCAGGGCAAGTGAGACAGATGGCTCCATGGGTAAAGGAATCAGCCTTTGAGCCTAATGAGCAGAGTTCAATCTCTGGAATCTACAAGGTAGAAGGGGAGAACCAACTCCTACAAGTTATCCTCTGAGCTGTACATGTGCACTGTGGAACATGCATGTACACATGTACAAATGTGCACACATCCCCATACTAAATAAACAAAATGTAACACAAAACAAAACATCATCATCATCAAAACTACAAAACTGCATTAAATTTTAACTGGCCTGAACTGAGGTATGCTCTAAGTTAAAATGCACACTAGATTTTGAATGAAAAAGTAAACTATCTTGGTATTTTAAAATATTTATAACATCTTAAAATGATAATGTTTTTTATATACTGGGTCAAATAAAACATTCAAGTCAACTTTGTTTATTTTTGTTTTCAATGATATGACCACTAGAAAAAAAATTAATTCCATATGTAATTTATACACTGGTTTTTCCCCAAAGAAGCAACCCTAAACTATTCACTGAAAGAAGGACATTTTCTAGCTAGCTTTCCAAACCAGGAACACAGGATGACAGTGTTCCTAGGGATTCATGTTCTGATACAGTTCTGGCGAACATTTTTCTTTACCAATTTTTTGTCAGTTTGAATGTTTGTGCGCCTCTATCTAATCTTCCCAGTTCACACGCTGAAACTTAAGCGGGGTCGGGTAGTATTCAGAGAGAGAGCCCTTGTGGATGAGTCAGGCACGAAGGCTCTGCCTCCACTGGCTTCACTTGCCGCTCACCATGTGACGAGGCTTCTAGAAGGCCCGTTCTCAGAGAAACAAGCACTCAAACTACAGAGTCAAGTGGTGACCTAAGCTTGGATTTTGAATCCCCAGAAATAGTGAGCAGCACATTTCTGTTGGTTATGAATTACTAATAATGTGCTGTAAACGGCCTGGGCCAGCAAATGGTCCCAGTGAACGGTCTTCTACTTAAGTCTCTTTGCAGGCAATGCCAACTCCCAGCTTTCTGTCCTCTTAGAGGCTAAGGTTTTAGAACAACCTGACCCCCTCCCTGCCCCCAGTCTGAGTGCTGATTTGAGTTTTCCCAGCACGGCTCCCTGTGGAGGACTCAGTTCTCCAATGTCCTTCAGCACCCTGTCAGACTTCAGCTCTCTTCAGATCTTCAGCTCTGGAAACCAGACAACCAAACCTAATTTCTCATATTAACCTTCTGCAGCAAAACTAATTTAACTATTGTCTTCCTCCGAGAAAGGAAGCTGGTTTGCATTAATTTAAAATCTTAGTGAATAATAAAAGTTGGTTTTTTTCCCCTGCCCTAGGAGAACAGATAGGATATGAAAATTCATTTCCTCTGTTGGCCCTCAGAGCTCATTATGTTGGCCCAATGCAAGACAGTTTTTCACAGTCGTTCCGAGAAGACTGCTGTTTAGCCAAAGGAAAATTGACAGTAACAGATTTATTTATGATTAAATACTTAAGGCCCTGACACAAACAAAAGAATAATGGCAAGATATGGAAAAACTAGACAACAAAGAGCACCATTTCAGTGCTCACCGACCAAACTGCTCAAAACGACAACAGCAAGCGTCAGAAGAGACGCGCAGAAGAAGAGAAGGTGGCCGCATGCACGATGGGTAACTGTTCTTTTCAGAAACCAGTTTGGACCGCAAGCAAAGCAACAAGAAAGCATCAGATTGTCTTGGCATCAGATTTGTTCTTAAAGGCGTGGGCTTTCTGCATGACTAATGAGGAGGCCGTCATGTACAGATCAATATTTGGAAAAG
Organism: Ondatra zibethicus; assembly: GCA_004026605.1. NCBI lineage: Eukaryota > Metazoa > Chordata > Mammalia > Rodentia > Cricetidae > Ondatra > Ondatra zibethicus. The sequence goes on from PVIU01000949.1 coordinate 145,392, forward strand.
GACAAAACATGTCTTCCACTCATAACTCAAACTCTTCTGCTAGTGGGGGCTCTGCAGCCACGGGGATTTCACTTAGCAACAAGAATGTAATTACTGAACAAGAACTAAATCACAGCACCGAGCCCATTCTGTGGCCATGGACAGCACCAGTCACCTGGATTCCAGAAAGGTTTCCTATATCCAACAGCACTTTGGTCAACCCAGTGCCCACTTCCTTCTAGAGAGAGCACTGTGACTTTCCTCCAGGAAGTCACTACCTCTGAGTCTCTACGAATGGAGGTTCTGAGCTGAGTACATGCCCCAGGTCTGACCCCAGCCCGTGAAGGTCAATCCAGACATTTGCCGAGAATAAAGCAGTAGCTTTCTGGTTAGAAAGTAATACTACAATACTTAACTTTCTCTGCCTGTGTTGAGAGGAAAGTTGAGCTGCTTAGCTTTTGTCAACTCGACATAAGTTATCTGGAAAGAAGAAATCTCATTTGAGAAAATTCCTCCATCAGATATGCTTACAGGCAACTCTGTGCGACATTTCCTTGATTAATGGTTGATGTTTGAGGGTCCAGCCCTCTGTGGGTGGTGTTGACGCCTGGGCAGGTGGGCCTGGGCTGTGTCAGAAAGCAGGCTGAGCAAGCCATTAGAAGTGAGCCAGTAAGCAGCACTCTGCCTCCAGGTTTCTGCTTGAGTTCCTACCCCAACTTCTCTCAGTGATGAACTCTGACATAGAAATGTAAGATAAATCATCTCTAGCTGGGCAGTGGTGGCTCACACCTTTAATCCCAGCCATCAGGAGGCAGAGACAGGCAGATCTCTAGGCCAGCCTAGACTACAGAGCAAGTCCCAGGATAGGCTCCAAAGCTACATAGGTAAACCCTATCTTGAAAAACCATAAATAAATAAACCAACCATTTCTTTCCCGTGTTGCTTTTAGTCATGGTATTTATCACAGCAATAGAAAGATAACTAGGACAAAAGTCAACTCAGAAAATGAAGACTCTGATGACATTATCAAAACACCTGGACGGGCAGTGGTGGCGCACACCTTTAACTTGGGAGGCAGAGGCAGGCAGATCTCTGTGAGTTTTTCTCTTTTGCTTGCCATTCATGGCCTTTGATGATACTTTAAAATGTACACATAAGGCATGGGCACAAGTCTATCAGTTTGTACCCCATTGGATGGAGTAAAAGATTGCAAAAGAGATCACAGTTGGATAGCCAAGAGTAAGAACCACCTAATCTTTTGCCTGGAATTCAAATCATGGACACAATACTGGAACTAAAAGTGACTACACAGGCAGAAATATGAGTGATGGTGACAAGGATGAGGCAAACTTCACCGATGTTCTTAAGAAAGACAACAAAGCTGCTCACTAATAAAGCAGCTTGGATTAGGGATTGAGAAAAGACTTGAATTGGTAAAGTACTTGTTGAGTTAGGACCACAGTTCAAAGCCCAGAACCCATGTCAAAACACCGGATAGGTAGCATGTGCTTGTAATTGCTGGGAAGGTGGAGACGGGGAAGTTCCCTGGAGCTTACTGGTCAGCCAGCCAAGCCTAACTGGGGATGCCCTGGTAAATGAGAGATCCTGACTCAAAAGAACAGTGGAGGGTTCCTAAAGAATGAATGACACCTGAGGTCGTCTTCTGGCCTCCACAGTCACGTGTGTACAGGCACACAAAACTACACACACACACACACACACACACACACACACACATACACACGTGCGCGCGCACACGTGCTTACTTTAGAATGAAAGACTCCCTGACCTTATATAGAATACGCAGAATGGGGGCTGGAGAGATGGCTCAGTGGTTAAGAGCACTGACTGCTCTTCCAGAGGACCCGGGTTCAATTCCCAGCACCCACATGGCAGCTCACAAATGTCTGAAGATCCAGTTGCAGGGGATCTGACACCTTCACACCAATGCACATTAAATAAAAAGTTAAATAAATCATAAAAATATTAAAAAAAAGATTACGCAGAATCTAAGTGATCAGCCACAGAGATTATTGGAGAAGATTCCTGCATTATAATGGAGGACTGGTTTTTGGGTGGTGGGGTGGTTAGGAAGGGGGATTGAGAGGGCTTGGGAAGAGAATGTGATCAAAATACATTATAGCAAATTCTCAGAGAATAAAAATATTTTGATATGAAAAAAAATCACCTGGTAAATTCAACCCTACTGATAGGGAAAGCTGCAAGCACTATAGTTCACACTAAGCTTGGCCTCTGTGAACTGTTGCAGGCCAAGTGACACAGCTCAGCAACTGATAGATAACTTAAAATAACTCAGGGCCATTACTTGTCTTTCCTGATTGTTAGGAAGTGGGGGCGTGGGGGAGGCAACAGAGTCTTCAAATACCATGTACCTGCCTATTAGTGCTTTTTGCACAAAGGTGGATGTGGCTGAGAACTTGCATAAGAATTCCATCCACCACCTGTCAGTCCTAACACTTCCTGCACTCCTGGGAGCAGCACTCCACGTTAGGTCATTTAAAGCTCACATCAATGCAGCTCACTTTACAAGTTCATTAACCAAGACCAGAGAGGGCTAAGCAACTTTTCTAAGTTCACATGCTTGATTGAAAAAGGATGAAACTTGAGCCCGGGTCCATCTCATTCCAACATCCTTGTGCATGGTACTGTCTGACACTCCCATCTGTAAATCACGGTGAACATTTAGGGCAAGATGTTTAATAGAATGGGCGTCTTCTTTGATGCCTCCAGGTACACAAAACTAGTCTTTCTCACTACTACTAGCCTGATGCCCAGTGCCTAAGCCATCCCTCCATCCTTCACATCCATCTGCTTCTGTGTTTGCACACCAGCTATCAGAACTGGCACAGGCTATTTAGCAAAGAGAACTGCCAAACAAACTGATGCTGGAGAAGTGCATGCTCGTGTGAACACTCATTCTCTCTCTCTCACACACACATGCACACACGCGCACGCACACGCATGCTCACGATAACAAGATGATTATGTAAATAAGGTTAAAACGTATTCTCAAAGGGCCTACCCATGAAGCAAGGACATTTAAACTTGATACAGTTGGCAATGAAAAAATAACTGAGGCCCACAGATGCGGCAAAGGCTTTCACTACAGGTTATGTTTGAAATACAGCTGCAGGCTCTCTCAACCAATGGGCTTGGCATAAGGAGCCATGTACATATATAGTTAAGAGGTTCTGACACAGCCAGAAATGTGAGGTCATTTGAATTACTCAATTAAGGAAGTTGTTTTTACAGCCACAAAGATAATGGAGAACTACTTTTATGCTAACTTTAAAATTTAGTTAAACATGGAGAAATTGAAGATGAATATTCAATCTACTCTAAGTTAAGGGATTCTTTTACATGAGCATAAACAAGAGGAGAAGTCAGTGGATCAAGACAATAGTGTGTACACACACACACACACACACACACACACACACACACACACACTTGAAAACTATCATATAGAAAGTGAAAAGGCAAACTGGAAAAAATATCTGCTACATATTTAACCAAAAATCTCCTTAATAAATAGAGCTCTGAATTCATCATGAAAAGATAAACATTCCAAAAGGAAAATGAAGATCATGCATACAAGTATCTTAAAATAAGTGCAAATTATGAACAAATTATGAGAAAATTTTATTAAATTAAAAATTCAAATTAAAACAAGGTATCCTTTGGCAATATAATGATAATCCTAGGAGTGTTCTATGGCATCACGTTTCAGAAGTCTTAAGAGGTTCCCTTGTGCCAGGGTGTGGTGGCACACACCTTTAATCCCAGCACTTGGAAGGCACATGGATCTCAGTGAGTTCAAGGCCAGCCTAGTCTATAAAGCAAGAAGTTCCAAGACAGCCATGCCTGTTACACAGAGAAATCCTGTCTGGAAAAACCAAAATAAATAAATAAATAAAAGTTTCTTTGTTTTGACCCACAATTCCTATCACTTTCATGATCTTATTTTTGCGCTAGTGATATCTTCAGACAGAAGTGACTACACATGGATTAACTACATCTCTAGGAGGAGTGAAAATAGTAAAAGATGAGCTAAAAATAGTTATATATTCATACAGTAGAAGATCATGCAGCAACTGAAAAGTTTTCTTAAGAACTGCTTAGGGATTTCTTACAATCTTTAAGTGAAAAAATCAATTAAAATGATAAATATTTATGTAAAAGAGGGAGACCACATTAATATACTGGGATTATGAATCAATAAATTATCCACTGAGTGTGGCGAGTGTACTCCTTTAATCCCAGCACTTAAGAAGCGGAGGCAGGCAGATCTCAGTGAGTTCAAGGCTAACTTGGCTTACAAATTGAATTTCAGGTCAACCAGGGCTGTATAATAAGACCTGTCTCAAAAACAAGCAAGCAAGCAAGCAAGCAAAGAACCACAACAACAATCACAAAACAAAAAATTATCCTTTTTATATTTTTCTTGTATTTTCGAATTTCATCTAAGGAATTACTTTTAGCAGATAAAAAGGCTAATCCTTATTATCTTACAGGTCACAGTGTGTAAGAACAAAAACACCCTGGAGGCTTGGAAGTCACTTAGTCCTTGAAGAATCTGGTCGTGAAGACAAAGGGGAGGGAATCTAATTTTTAAGCGAGCGCTGTCCACTGTGGAAAATATTTCTCCTCTGTCCTCAACAAGGTCTCCTTAGTACTGCTGGGGCAGGGTGTGTCAAGCACTAAGAAAGCCCAATGGATAACAATGAAAATCTGGCTGAGGTAGCAGTGCTGGGTGGGGTCAAGGTGGTTGCTTGCTTGAAAGGTGAGCACAACTCAACACTCGGTGTCTTGGTGCTCCCACAGCCGCAGGTGTCTGTGGCTCCCATGTTGGATGGGGTGCGTTATAGAACCAGTCTGTTATCTCTGAAAGATCCATGCAACAACACTGTTCTAAACATTCAGGCCCCAGGCCTGAGAGGCTGCTCTCATCTCTTGGTATACCTCTTCCTAGTCTTCATGCTCTAGCCATATGAGACTGCTGGCTGTCTAGGTCTCCTATCTAGAGGAATGTACCACCAGGTCACCACACAATATTTAGAACCTTCTTGGCAGATGCCCAGATACTGACCACAAAGAGCTAAGTCCTAGGGTTCAAGAAAAACTTTCAAAAAAAATGATGAGCAGTTCTATAGCCTGAAGGAGTGACCTGGCCCATCAGACTTTGTGATGGGCCAGGCCTGAGCCAGCTCAGGTGATGGAGCGGGTACTAGGGCAGCTGTGGTCTCTGTCCTCAGCACACTCTCAATCAGAACTGCTGGAATAGGGTGTGTCAAGGACAGAGTCTGAGAAAGGCCAATTAAGGGCGTCACACCTTCTTCTATTAAGGATCTTGGTTGGTTTGCTCTGTGTCTTAGCAAATGAACTCTCTTATCCACCTCACTGGAGGTTAGAGTCCCACATCTTTTTCTTCTCCTTTATCCCTACCCATGCTATGACAATGGAAAAACTCCTCAGGGGTGCAAGCAGCAATAGGCTAGGAGAAAGGGGCTTGGCTTCGGGGTACCCTTCCTAAGGCCAGTATTACAGAACGATGATGAGAATCTGGACGAGACGGTGGTGCTGGAGTCATCTTGGAGGAATGAGTTCACCTGGTAGAAGGAGACCCACTTGAAGTTACAGGGATGCCTTAGAGGTAGGAGTAAGCAGGGCATAGGCATGGCATTTGCCACAGCGGGAAGGGCGTGTCCCGCAGCAGCCAAGCTTCACCTAGGACCGAGCTGGCTCCCTAGGAGGGCGCCAGTTAAGGAAGATAAGGCCAGGAGGGGCACGGGCAACCTGGGGAAATAGAAGGGACCTAGGAACTCTGCAGGGTACCCCCCCCACCCGCAACCCCAGCCAGAGATGGGCGGGGCCAGAGGCAGCAGGTGTCCAGGCACCTAGGGTGTGAGGATGGCTTACAGAGAGCAAGAGGCGCCTGTAGGGTATCCTTTTGGGGACTTGGGGATTCCGACCTTGTCCTTGAGCATTTAGAAGCAGGCAGATTGCGTTCTCCTGCCTGAGACCTCCCTGAGCGGTGGTGTGCAGGGCCTGTCACAGGGCCGAGGCTTCGGACGTTCACAGCATCTGCTGGCCGGACACAGGTCCCCCCAGCCCTCCCGCTGGGCACTCCCTCAGCGTGGCCCAGCCGCTCTACCAGGCTCCGTGCCGACTCCCTCCCGCGCCGCGGCCTCAACAGGCTCTGTCCCCTCACACCGCCACCCCCCACGTGGCCTGCTCCCCGCTCCCGCCTCTTGAGGCTGCACCCCTCCCCGGCCACGGTACCTGGGACTCTCAAAGCTGCACCCCCTGCGCCGCAGCGCCGCCCTCTTCTGCCGCAGGAGCGCAGCGGCGGCCCCGCCGGGCTCGGGCTCCATCGCCCGGGGCGGGGGCCGACGGCTCGGGCACACTCGGGTGGGCTCGGGCCTCGGCGGTATTCGGCCGGACGCTCAGCGAGCGCGCCGCAGCCCACGCCCCGCCCCGACCCCCTTGCCGGACCCCAAGCCCCGCCCCTGTCCTGCCCCAAACTCCAGCCCAGCCCGGGACCTCAGGCCCCGCCCCGAACGCCTGCCTAACCACTCCCTTATACTCTCCGTGGGGTCTAGGACCCTCCCCTAACTAGCAGGTCCCGCTTGCCACGCCTCAGGCTTTAGGCTCCGCCTCTGACTCGCTCCTACTCTAACTGGTGCCCCACCACCACGCCTCTGGCTTGAGGCCCCGCCCTTACTCAGCTGGTTTTCCCCCCCCCAGCACCACCACGCCTCTGACTTTAGGCCTCGCCTCTGCCCCGCCCCTATCCTAGCAGGTCCGCCTCCTCCGCACCTCCTGCTTTTTTTTTAAAAAAAATGATTTCTTTATTTTTGTAATGTGCATTTGTGTTTTGTCCGCACGTATGTCTGTGTAACGGTGTCAGGTCCCCTGTAACTGGAATTACAGTTAGTTGTGAGCTGCCATGTGGGTGCTGAGACTTGAACTCGTGTCCAAGCCCTGCCCCTAGCCTAGCTGAGCCCGCCTCATTTCACTGGAGCTAGCCTCAGGCTCCGCCCTGGGGCCTTAGCCCCGCCCCTGACCCGCCCCTAATCTAGCAGATCCTCTCACCACTCAGTTAGGTTTAGGCCCCGCCCCGCCCCAACCCAGTCCATCTCCTCAGTTGGGCTCAGGTCCCGCCTCTGTCCCGCCTTTGCCCCACCCCAATCAGGCAGGTCCCCGCTCAGTTACGCTCAGGCTCCGCCCATGCCCCGCCCCATGTACCAATCCAGGAGGCTCCTTTACCTATTATTGGGCTCGGGCCCCACCCCAAGCCCCAATCTAGTCAGTCCCTTTGCCCTTCAGTTTTACCAAGACCCCGCCCCATTTCCTAGCCCAACCCACCCCACGCCCTAGTCTGGGCACAGGCTCCGCCCCCAACCCGTTCTCCGCGTCCCTGGTTCTCCTTAGACCAGTGCAGACCCCACCCTGCCTCCGCCCTGCGTTCCAGCCACGCCCCTCCCGCGCCAGCCTCCGGGAGATCCTCCCCGTCTGTCCTCCGTGCTTCTGTGTAGCGCACCCCAGCCCCCAAGCCCACCGCTCCTCACCAGCCCCACAGACCCGGGCTCTGCTCACCTACCCCTCCGACACAGAGCGCCCTGGCGGCCCTGAACACCACAGCTCCGCCTGCTGGCTTCTCGACCCGACCCTCACCTCAGCGCCTCCTGGTCCTTTCTAGCGTAACACCGCCCTCTTCTGGGGGCCGTCCTTCTCCACGTCCCGCCCACAGGCATGGCCCTCCTCCCCCGACCCTGGAGCTCCGCCTCTTCCCCCTTGAAGCTGGGGTCTGTTGTACTAGCTGCAATTCTGCGTCTCTAGACCCTTGGTACCCCTGTTCCAGGAACCCTCTACTGCCCCGCCCACACCGCAAGCCCCGCCCACCTACCGCCACCTACGAAGCCTCTTCCTCACTTCAGCTGGTGCCTGGGTGATGCGGGTCTTCCTGGCTGAACTGGCGGCCCACGATGAGGTTTGCACTACCTCAGGATCCAGGCAGCCAGCAAAAGGAGGCACTGCTGTCTCCTGGTGGCTGTTTGTGGTGTCTGACACAGTGAGGTGAGGGGGCTGGAGCTTTGGGGCTACCAGTCGTGGGTCCAGGTTCTCATTTATCACCTTCCAACTTTGTGACACCCTCCCCCATTTCCACCTGAGTCACAAGCACCGTCTTAGGGTCCTTGGATACTGCACTGTGCTTAGAAGCAGGAACTCATTGAGTAAAACTAAGGATGGTTTTGCCATCTGTTTCTAGTTAGGTTTCTGTTGCTGTGATAAACACACCGACCAAAAGCAACTGAGGGAAAAAAAGGATTATTTGGTTTACAGTCCATCATCTGGGAAGCCAGAGCAGGAACTCAAGGCAGGAACTGAATCAGGAGCTATGGAGAACTACAGCTTTCTGGCTTGCTTCCCAGGCCCACCTGCCCAGGCATAGCAGCACCAACAGTGGGTTGAACCCTACCACGGCAAGAAAAAAGAAAAAAAGGCCACCCCCCAGACTTGTCCATAGGTTAGTCTGATAGAGGAAACTGCTCAGTAGAGAGTTCCTCTTCCCAGGTATAGTCCAGGTCTGTGTTAAGTTATGCATCGGGCTCTTTCAGTGTGGTCATGAAGTTCTGTTCTCCCTTGATGCTGCACAAGCAGACTGGACAGGGAATAGATCTGTGCCTGGAAAGCCGCCATGGGGATCACCAGCCTAGTTCTCTAGTTCATTATCAATTGATCGACTGATCTATGACACAAACACACACACACACACACACACACACACGGCTTTCTCCTTCTTGGTTCTTGCCACATGTTACTAACTACTAGACAGCCTTATTCCCACATGTTACTAACTACTAGACAGCCTTATTCCCACGTTACTAACTACTAGACAGCCTTATTCCCACGTTACTAACTACTAGACAGCCTTATTCCCACATGTTACTAACTACTAGACAGCCTTATTCCCACATGTTACTAACTACTAGACAGCCTTGTTCCCACATTACTAACTACTAGACAGCCTTATTCCCACATGTTACTAACTACTAGACAGCCTTATTCCCACATGTTACTAACTACTAGACAGCCTTATTCCCACGTTACTAACTACTAGACAGCCTTATTCCCACGTTACTAACTACTAGACAGCCTTATTCCCACATGTTACTAACTACTAGACAGCCTTATTCCCACATGTTACTACTAGACAGCCTTATTGCCACGTTACTAATTTCTAGACAGCCTTATTCCCACATGTTACTACTAGACAGCCTTATTGCCACGTTACTAACTTCTAGACAGCCTTATTCCCACATGTTACTAACTACTAGACAGCCTTATTCCCACGTTACTAACTACTAGACAGCCTTATTCCCACATGTTACTAACTACTAGACAGCCTTATTGCCACGTTACTAATTACTAGACAGCCTTATTCCCACATGTTACTAACTACTAGACAGCCTTATTGCCACGTTACTAACTTCTAGACAGCCTTATTCCCACATGTTTCTAACTACTAGACAGCCTTATTCCCACATGTTACTAACTACTAGACAGCCTTATTTCATACTTTTTCCTTTTCCTCTAATGAAACTGGAGTGGGTTTGCGGTTTGCTTTTTGCCTAGCGTCATGACTTCCTCCCAACATATCTTTTCAGACTAAGAGCTCATGTTGCCTGGAATCCTCCCTCGGTAAGCTCAGGCTGCCTGCTTTTCCCCAGGTACATCCTGTCCTCTCTGTCTCCCTGACCTCCCGCCCCTGCCTACAGCCTTCATGTTCTGCAGCCTCTGATGTGAAACTCCTAAGGCCCCTGTCCTCCTAGGTGTCCCCAGACACCTTTGCCCTCCTCTCCAAGGAGACCCACAGCACTGTCCCTGTTCCCTTCTATATATTTGCATGCTAGTTGCTCTGAGCTGAGCCCTGGGCAGTCTATACCTCCTCCATGTCTGCATGTGACACTGCACTGCCTGCCAAAGTGACTGCATGTGACTCCAATAAATAGAACGATATTCATTGGAAAACACATTTAATTTCAAAGTAAACAAAGATGTCTGTACATTAAAGTATTTAATTAGTGAAACAATTATTATCAGTGTAACAAGCTGAAAAATACAGCAACTTGATACAAGACTGAGGTAACAAAATACTTCACCAAAATCTAAAGAATCCCAAGGGGGGGGGTGATGTTCAGTGGTTATTGCAGATGAGACAATTTACAAATAGTAGAGAAAGTCCTTACACAACGGCATGCAGGGTCTGCTGGGAAAACACAGCTTGGGAGGATGCAGCATATTTAACAAGAAACAAACTAAGATGTAGAAACTCATTTTCAGTTCACTTGGAAGAACACAGAAAGAAACTGAAAACTACTCTCTATGCAACATTTGAATACTAAGTGGGAAACCATGCATTTTGGCACAAAATTATCAAAGGCTATGCCTCACTAATAAATGAATCACTATTATTTAATTACTGAATGGTCATAGTCCTTCCAATAGGCAGAGGGTCTATCACCATGCCACTGTGAGTGGGACTCTGGGACTGTCCACAGGACACACACTTGTGCAGCAGCAGGTTACAAGGTGGACTGAAGTCCAAGTCCAAGTTCTCAGCTCCCAAGGGCACGCAGCGCCCACTCATACTGTATTTGATCTTGACATTGAAGTTAAAGACTAAAAGGAGGGAGCCTGTGAATACTGTGAGCATTCAGACCCTACTCTCTCATTCTGCCTTTGGCGCCGTTCTCCCTGTAACCATTACTGGACACAGCTGTATCTGGCTGCTCAGTCAGCCAGAATCCGGTGTGAGGGATGGCACTCCAGCTAGTCCTTAATGCAACTGACTCTCACAGAAATCCCATGCAGTCTATTTGGGCCTTCTGAAGACTTTCAGCAAGAACCAATGCACGAGATTTGTATTTGGGGTAGCAGAGAGCAGGGCTTGCCAAAGTTGGTGTGTGAGGTGGGGATTATTTGTTCATTGACTGGTAAGATCTACTAAGGGCCAAAATTGGAGTTGTCTTGTTTCTAGCCATTTTCATTCTTGGTAGAGCCTGGTGTACAGGAAGTATTCACTAGAGAGATGAATGTTATGCAATAAATACAATTTCAAATGGGCTTTGTGCTGTCTTTTTTCTTCTTTTTTTTATAACATGAAAGCACCCAGCATATCAATATGACATAGGGCCAACTTAAGGGACACACAGAAGGGAGGCCGTGGCTTTGGCAATATTCAATAGAGGTTGCAAGCAGCCGCAATGCTGGTGCAGAGCTTTGGAACCCACTGGAAGAATAAAGCAGCCTTGGTTTATAAATGGCTTCCCAGTTTTACAGATCATTTTCTATCTGAAAAAAAAAAATGGTATAAAAAAACTCCACACTTTTCTTAGGCTTGGGAGGTGAGAACAAAATGGTGGAAAAAACACTGGCCATCTTGGTAAGAAAGACAGAGAGATCCGCTGGCAAGACAAGGTAAGTCCTTCACCAACAATTCTAGTGTGTCCACCTGTTCAGCATCTCACTCTGGCAAGCGCCCCATGGCATCTGGTCAGGGAAAGGGAGGGGAGGGACCACACTCTCCCACTGGCATGTTTAGGACAATGCTTATGCTGCTTTCCATCAAATCCACCAAATGCACAAAGCCTTTTGCTCAGCAGCATGCACTCGGCTGACCTTGAGTTACAAGACTCACACACTGGAGAGGACATAAGTCACCCCATAGTGAGTGAGTGGGCTCTTCTTCGGACTTCACAGTATTGGCAGTTGTCCACCCCAGTTTTAGATGTCATGCTACAGCTTTCACTTGGGGGCACCACAGTCTGTTTGCATGACAGTGCAAACCTCCAAATTTCACAGTATCTGTCTACTGGGGAAGTCAGGCAAAGCAGAACTGCTTCCTTCCAGGCTAAGAGTCCACCAAAGGACTCCTGCCTCTGTCCCCTGAAGCCTGTGGGACAAGCCAGCACTGGGGATACCAGCACTGAACTCATATGCTTGGCCTAAGGCCCTGCTTGAGAGCCAAATCTTCTAACCCTATCTCCAGAGCTCTTCCACCACCTTCAAGGTTTTTTACTAACAAAGTCCAAGCGGCTTCTTCAAGAGTTCTTGGTGAGGATGCTTCTGGGAGGGGAGTCTAGTTTCAATTAGGGAGATTAGGTGATTTGAAAATAATTGTGATTGTGCTCTTTCAGATTAGGCCCAAAAGAAAACACTTGTGCTGGGTAAGACAGGTCTGTAAAGGGCAGAAAGTTATGAGTAAAGACTGAAATTCTGGGGCTTTTGATGTCTGCTATTTCATGTGTGAGAACCCAAAACAAGCTGAAGAGTGGACAAGCCTAAAGGAAACTTGTAGCCGATGTTCTGGTCTTACAGCTCTATCCAAGCTTCTAACTTTTCAAAGGCGAAAGGGCAGGATCAGGGTGGGTGTGGGTTAAAGTATGACCATGGCATGGTTCTAGTCAGAGGTTTCTGCAGTGTTTGGCATTGCCATTCTTCTAGATTCTAACTGGAAGAGATGTTGGTAGAATCTGGTGAACACGCCTGAACCCCTAGTATGGGCAGATATACAAGGCAGCTGTTGTCAAGTTTTGATGCCATTGACTTTATCACCTGGAGTCTCTCTGACATGAAAATACCCAGGCTCTGTTCACAGGAAGCTTAGCTTCAGAAGACAGCAAGGCTTGACCAAAACATACCTCCACGGTGACGACAACTTTCCCTACCAAGTTGTTAGCATTTTATAGAAGTATCACTGTTTGGTCGTAAAACAGTTGTGGGTTTTCTGGTGGTGAGTTCACGGTTATGGTGTTGTTTGAAGCTTCTTGATTATCGTTGGAAGTTCTTTGGGATGGTTTGATAACTGGTTACTGTGTAAAACCCTGATACCCACAGAACCCAGAAATTCAGCCTTTTGCAGAGAATTGTTTGAGGATTTTCTTCCCAGTGTAGGAGTGCCCAGATTCAAGGGGGAAGAGGGAGAGGGTAAAGGGCATCTGTAATGATAAAGAGCAGAATTAAAATGTGCAAATGAAAGTCACCTTACGTATGGCGAAAGGTGATAAAGATCTTTGTTCGTGATGCAGACGCTGGAGATCTCACTCCCTAGATCTTGGCTCTCTTGTCACCTGGCCATCAACAACTGGGTCCTTGGACTTGGAGAACATGCTGGTGACTACATTTAGGGGCAAGACTGAGGGGGCTTAAGGCCTCCATGTCACTCAGCTCCCTGTGTGATCAGGAATCAGTGTGGCTGGCCCTGGCAGTGGTGGCAAAGGGGTGAGAAGACAGGAGCAAAATTCTGCCCTGTGGGAGAATACGGGGTGGTGTAGCTTCTATCCAACTGACCACTGATCACTGTGGGGGCCTCCAAGCTGCTGGGAGAAAAGGCCACAGCTTCCCACGCCAGTATGGTGGGAGTGGGCGAGATGAGGAAGGCCATAGGTACACTAGGAGAGCTCATGGTAGGGAGCAAGCAGGCCATGGTCCTGAGACTGACTCTGCCTCTGGAGAGCTGACAATGACAAGACCCAGGAGGGCCTGGGGCCCAGGAACCCAGGCCATCCAGATGAATAGCACCCATAGGAACAGAAAACAAGACACGATTTAAGGCATCGTTTGTTTACAGTAAAGGAATTCGAGGGACCCTTAACACAGAGCTTCTGGACTCCTTCAGACTCTTCTTACAGGACAAGGCTGGAACTAAAGCTTTAAGCAGGGCCTCAAAGCCATTAAGTGTGTGATGTCACAAGTCTTGTGCCAAAATGTATGTTTCTCAGAGAGTTCACACTCACTCGCTCACACGCACGCATGTATGGCACACACACGCAGAGGATGCTTTGGGGGTAAACAAAATCTGAGGTGGCCCTGTGGGTGAGCGGCCTGTGCACTTGGGGTGTAACAAGCCTGTCCAGCAGCCTGTCTCTGCTCTCCAGCCCTCTCGAAGGTTAATGCCATCCACTCTGTGTGCAGAAGAAAGCATGGAGAACCCAACGAGGGTCAGATGCTCCCTTGATGCAGAAGCAGCTGGTGGACAGACGACGGCCCAGGGAGGGGGCATAGGGTGCGCAGTTTGGGGTCTGACAACCACCCTGTAGGGTGGGGCTGCAGGATGAGTCATGAGAGTTGCTGTGGGTTGACAGGTGGATCTCACACTGGGGAGCCATCCAGGACTGTGAGGCTACAGGCCATGTTCCTCGAGTCCAGCTATGAGGCTCCAGTGCCTTGGCCCACGGCTTATGCCCAGAGCTGCTCTTCTCCACCAGACCTAGTCCAGGCTCCCAGAAGCCTTTGAAGTCACGCCAAGTCCTGCAGATACTTATTCAAATGACATAAGGTTTGCAGGTACCTAAAAGAGAAAGCTCACTTGTTTGTCAAAATTTCAACCCCCAGAAAGGGACAGGGGTTGTTCCTGAGGTTAGGGCCATGCAAGTGTGGGGAGGGAAGAGCATGGCAATGATAGCTGCCACTGGCCGCTGACTGCCGTGTGCCAGGCATTACTCTGACTACTTCATATGCTGTGTCTTGAGACCCCACATGAACTCTATTAGGCAGATGCTCAAACTATCTCCATTATGGAGATGAGGAAACGGAGGCTTAGACAGGATAAACATAAAATGAGCCAAGAACCAGGGCTGGGGCCTGAACCCACATTCTCTACTACTATGGGCCCTGATGAGGTAGGGGGAATACTGAGGAAAGCAGCCTAGGAGTGGGGGATGTCATTAAGGGATGGTAGGGAGTGGCACAGGAGCGGGAGAAAGTATGGAAGGTCATGAACCCCAATACCTTCTCGCAGAGGCTACCAGCCCCGCTGTCATAGTATTTCCCTGCCCTCAGAGCTGCCTCCAGAACCCCAGCTCGAACTTCCTCCCTTGGCACTCCTGGAATGTTCTAGGTTGATTAGACATGATTGCATAAAAAAACAAAAAAAAACAAAACAAAAAAAAAACAAAAAAAAACCAAAACCCATCTTGGTGTCAGTTTTGCCAAAATGAGAAATCAGAAAAAGATGCATTTCTGTACCGGGAGGCAGTTCTAAGAAAGTTCACAGCCTTAAACCTCATGGGAGCAAGAAATGGGGAACTGGTTCTGAGACAGTCGGCAGAACTGACAGAGAAAAGTGGTACAGCAGTGGCCTGCAGCCACACATGCCAGCATTGCTCAACCTCCAGACTAGTGCAGAGGAGCAAATAGCAGGATGGAACATACAGCCATGGCTCTGTCATTAAAGGAGTTTTTTAAAATTGTAAGGAGGGCTGGGGTGTAGCTTGGTGGTATAGCACTTGCCTAGCAGGTGAGCCCTGGATTCCCTCCCTGGGAATAAAATGCAGCAGGGACATAACACGCTAGGAGAAGAAAAAGGAGGAAATTCAGGGTTATGCCCCTGACTGCAGGGGGCAGGGAAGGTTTCAGGACCTGTGTGTGGGTTCTAGGTTTCGGCTGGGTGGGGGTATATGGGTGTTTTTCTACTGCTGTTTTTGGCTGTTGTTTCATTTGGCTGTTTGTAGCTCAGGCTGGCCCTAGGATCTTCCTGCCTCAGCCTCCTGAGTGTCACCACACTTAGCTCTGCTGCTGTTGTTTGCATCTTACACGTGCATTATAAATAAGCCTAAATAGATTCAGTGTCAGAAAAAAACAATTTTAAGATGTGCGAACAGAAACAGTCTTCATGGCAGATTCCATGCGGAAGGCCGCACCTCCGCAACACTCTTTCTCACGCACTCTGAGCTGTCTCTCGGGCACACAGGCACTGTTCTTTGTTGTCATTGTTGTTGTTTTGGTTTTTCAAGACAGAGTTTCTCTGTATAACAGTTCTGTTGTCCTGGAACTCATTTTGTAGACCAGGCTGGCCTTGACCTCACAAAGATCTGCTTGCCTCTGCCTCCCGAGTACAGGGATCAAAGGTGTGCTCCACCACATGAGTCACAGTGAAGGACTTAAGTAAGCCTCTACTACTGAGTACTGAAGTTGTCTCCATATTCTATACTCCACAGAGTATGATGAAAGTGGATTGGAAATAAAAAGGAAACAAGGCATAAAAAGAAAATTCATTTTCTAGATCTGAAAATTGGACACATACATGGCAAACTTTGCCATGACATGCCATATTTGCCAGTGCATGAAATCCTGCCTATGAGTCCTTTGGACCACACGCCAGCCTGCCACATGGACTTGCTGTACTTTCTTGCAGCTGTTCCTCTCCTGAGTGCATCCTCACTCAGGCTCCCCTTGCTGCTCCTGGCTGAGGCTGTCTCTCCCCAGCCAGGTACCTACCTCAAGGTTGTGAGGTGGGCCTGGAGCCACATGACCTCTGTCACACGGGTTCTGGGCCCTCCTATGTGTGGCTGGTGAGCTTCAGTATGCTCTGCTAGCTCAGGGGTAACAAGGGGGCATGGGGCTAATGAGGCCGGAATGGAAGACCCAGCTTTTCCTCCTGACAAAGCTTGCTGTAGCGGCAACCTTGTTCAAGCTTCAGCCTTGTTCCCTTTGGTTGCCTTGAGATGGCAGTGGCCCAAGTCACAGATCCTCCCAAAACAGAGATGGGCAGTGACACTGATTTAATATGTAGAATACAGTAAGCAAACTGGGCTGCGAGTGTATCTCTGTGGCAGAGCAATTACCTAGAATGCTTGTGGCCCTGGGTTCAACCTCCAGCACTGAAAATGACTGTCTATTCATCTACCTCAGAGACAAATGCATATATGCAAACACTCTAAAACTATAGAATTATGCTCTCTTGTATATCATTGTAGAAATTTTACATGAATATGCTCATATCCATACAGGAAATATTCACATAAATTTAAAAACAAATGAGATCATCATCCGTGCCTATGCCACTGCCATTTGGACCTCCTTAGACCCGCTGCTATCTCGCTGATGGCTATCTGGTGTTGCTGAGGAATCTCTGGCAGGCTAGAGGTCTCTGGTGTTTTGTTTTTATCATGAATGGTGGCACAATGAGCGTGCATGCTTTAACATAGAGTCTTTTGTTTTGTTTTGTTTGAGACAGGGTTTCTCTGGAGCCTTTGAACTAGCTCTTATAAACCAGCCTGACTTTGAACTCACAGAGATTCACCTGCCTCTGCCTTCTGAGTGCTGGGATTAAAGACGTGTGTCACCCTACAGGGGTGAGAACGTTCCACAGTCCCACAGGTGAATCAAAGTGTAGTTTACTTTAGGCCGCCTTGCAATTATCAGTGCTGCACACATGGCATGCAGGAAGCAGGAAGTTCCAACCTACCCCCACCTTGTGCTGAGGCTGGAGGCTGCCATTCCTGCCACAGGCTGGGCCAGCAGGGGCTGTACTCCTGGCTCTCTTGCACAGTGACAGGGACTCTCAAAAAAAGTGGAAGTTGGAGAGCTCAGTTTGGAGCTACAAGGTCAGAGGTGGGAATCAGGTGACCCTGAGTTGGGTCCCAACTCCATACTCATTAACTATGGGAACCTCACTTTTGAGCCTCAGGCTCCTTGGTGTACGATGGAGACAGTAAGAGAACCTATGTTATAAGGACATGGGAAGACTCTGCCAATGGCTGCCTGTGAAACCTTCTGAGTGATGGCTGACAAGGAGAGGGGTAGGAGCGCAGAGGAAGAGGTTAGACCAGTCTTGCCTGGCAAATGGCTGGCCCTAAATACTCTAATTGCTAATAGTACACTCTCCAGGGTAGTGGGCAGAGTTATTTTGGAGTATTCCAATGAAATCAGCTCTGGGGAACAATCTAAATAGATGCTAGAGCTAGATCATTGGATGGTGTCACACTTGCCACTGCACTGTCCCCTACTGAATATGTCTGTGGCATTTTCTTTTCTTTCTTTTTTTTTTTTTCCAAGACAGGTTTCTGCACCTTAAGGGTTTTCTGGTGAGAAACAGGATCTGGGAGGCATTACCTGAGGCCTGTTGCTCTTACACGCATCGTCCAAGTGCTTGTGCCACAGTATCGCGTGAAACCGGGAGCCTGTCTGGAACTTGTAAACATTGCCTGATGGAGAAAGGAACCCCTGGTTAAGGATGACAGGAGGGCTGGTCCTCGTGTGTGGTGGGAGCATGAGTCTGCGCAAGTAAGAGAAGCTGCCACAGTCCAGGGTGAGCAGGTATCTTTGGACAAGGCCCCTTAACCAGGTTTTGAGCACTTCTCAAACCAATGTTTCCAAATGTATGAGATACAAAGAAAATCACCGATAGCGAGTCTTTGTGTGTCCCTGTAACCACATCTAGTACCCAGGGCTGGTAGTGGGTCTAATATTGCGCAGGGATTTCAAGATGAACGCCAATGAGGTTCTGAGATGCCTGCAACCATGCATGCTATAGAAATGCCTCTCATTACTCCTGGGAACAAAACTCATAGTAGTTCTGAAATTCTGTCAACTCATGTTCATATTCATAGTGGAAGGAAGACACCATTATTTGTAACTGAAGACCAAGATGTAATTTTTCATGTCCAGTTGATAGACCTCTTTAATTATATCAGTGGACATTGCCCCCGGACCTCATGTCACATTTCCCTCTGCCTGGAGATACTGCTTTCATCTAAGACAGTGGCTCACAACCTGAGGGTCACATATCAGACATCCTGTATATCAGATATTTACATTACAATTCATAACAATAGCAAAATTACAGTTAGGAAGTAGCAATGAAATATTTTTATGGTTGGGGTCACCACAACATGAGGAACTGTACTAAAGGGTCTCAGCATCAGGAAGGTTGAGAACCACTGCTCTAGGCTTAAACAAGAGTGGCCTGTGGTTCCCATGGCCACAAAGGCTCACAGTGGAGCTTGTGTGGGCATAGCTGTCTTTCTTCCTGATGGGAAAAATCACTGGCCCTGGCCAAGGCTGCTGGGGAAGAGGCGCTCCAGGGCTACCAGATAAGGACACCTGTGTGAATGGCAGACATGCACTCATTTCCCCAAATTGAGAGCATCTACCTGCAGAGCTTCTTGAGGCAGTTGGGTGCCCTTATTTCTCAGCTGCAAGCATATGAGATCATGACACTTATAGTCCCCTGGTCTGTACTGCTATCACCCTTCCCAGGGAACTTGCTAGAACTGCATAGTCTTGGTCTCTAGCCAGATCTACAGACCCCAAATCTGAATCTGAATAGATCCCAGGATGACTGCCTGTGCTTGAACTCTGTACTCAAACATTCCTGTCAGTTAGGTGTGAGCACATACAAAGAGCGTGCTGTTACAGCAAGTTCATGTGCTGTGGCTGTTGGCTTTTTGTTTGGCAACTTGGGCTACCCAGGAAGCTGGCTGTAGACTGCTGGGCATGATAGTGAGGTCCCTGGATAAGATGGCACCAGAACCTCTCCCTCCTCTTAGCAGTCAGGGCCAAGGGAGGATGGAACCAGCAGGGACTGAGAGGGAAATAAGGAACATCGAGTTGGAGCTTTTGGAAGTTGCACAGGTTCTTCTGAGCTGCCCTTGGACCTGGACCCTGTGCAGTCTCATAGTAAAGCTATGCCAGGGGTTCCTGAAAGCCAGGCCCCAAGACTATTCTGGCCCCAAGGTTTTTCCTCATCTAGCATTGGTTGCTATTTACCCTTAGGTCACAGATTGAGGAACGATAGACCTACTAAGTCAAAGGCCAGGCCACTCTTAGGGCTCAATGGGAACATCAATCAGAATTGAAACAGCACCAGAGACTAGACTGGACGCCAGGCAAACCTAGCGTGAAGGGAAGATGGTGAACTCAAAGGTCCCAGAGCTCCAGGGTGTGTATCTGGTCAGAGAGGGAACAGAGGTGCTGGCCCAGTCTGCTGCCCACCTTTGTCAGGGTTATTCAGCTGGAAGATATCTGGGTGTTCAGGGTCATCGGGCAGCTGCACCATCCAGCCTATGATGGAGACCTTCTTTCCAGGTGTAGATTTATACTAGAAAAGAGCAATAAACAGCTGGGAGGCCTGGGCCCATACCTGCCCTCAGCAAGGGAGGCTAGCATGGGCTAGACAAGTGTCCTGCCCACCCTAGCCCTTGCAGCCACAGGAGTCACTCCCACTGGAGGAAGTGCTGCAAGGCAGTCTTTTCAGGAGACTTACGTGTTTTCTGTCTGTGCCCCGCAAGGACTTGGCTCCATAGTATAGGAGGGTGGATCCTGAGAGTACGACCCAGTACCTGGTCCATGAGGATAGCTGCAGAAGTATGGGGAAGGCAAAGTGATGACATTGGGGAGGGGAGTGGCTTCGGGCTGCCTGACCATGGATATGGTTATCCCCATTTATGCCAACCCAGCCCCCGCTTCTCTGGCCCTCTGCCATCACTCTGCGGTGCCATCTCTATCCAGCTCCAGGAGATTATTTCTCCCCTCTTACTCCTTCCTTTCTACATCTTGTGCCTCAGCGCATAAATTCTATGTATTAAGGGAGTTGGGCCCCTGCGGTGCTCCAGGAAAGAAAGGCATGCTAAGCTATGCCAAGCTGCCAACTAGAAATTGAATGCTTGCAATGGGTTTCTCTGGACAGACTGAGAGCTGAATTTTGAGGGCTTTCTGCTGGCTGGGCCAAGCTGAGACCTTCAGGTCAACGTCAATGTAAGCACCCCAGTCTGGGAGGAAAGGACTGTGCCTCCCGGGAGCAGGTCATCTGGCACCATGACTCCTAGTGGGAGCAGCTGTGTCAGCCGTTCAGACCTTAATGACACCACAGGATGCACAGCAACAGACACACATGCTCAAGTGAAAAAGCTCATGGCATGCTCACCTCTACTGTTTGTGAGGAACGTGGAATTCTAGTCTCCTCCATTTCACTTGAAAATGCTAGTCCCTGGCTGATGAGACGGCTGCTAACCTAACAATCTAAGTGGACGATGGTGCTAACCTAACGATCTAAGTGTTATCCCTGGGACACAATTGGTAGAAGTGTAAAACCTACTTGTGTGGTTCGCCCTATGACCCACTCTGTACATGTGGGTGTGGGATGGAGAGGGAGTAAGTCTATAGCACGGGACTGATTTGGGACCCCATGCTGTAGGAGGCTTCAAGTGTGGTCAGAGCTGGGGTGGAAGCTCTCCACCTTATCCATCATCCAACTATCCAACTGGCAACTAGAGACGGACACTCTAGAGTGCTTGCAGGGGGCAGGTGACAGGGCCCTGGCATTTTCACTGCAGGTGGCATCTCCAGACAACTCTGCGGCGGGACAGAAGGGCAGAGCAGATGCTGTGAGGAGAGGCAGCTTGAGGATGAGACTGCCACACAAGGAGCTGAAGCTCTGTCATGTGGGGTCGTGGTGGCTGTGACATATGAGTCCGACATGAAGGCTGGTGACAGACCTGAAGCAGCTCCTGATACCTTGCCCCTTGCTTTTCCCATTGGTGCTAGTATGCTGCCAGGGAGTGAGGGAGTCTACACAGGAACACCACACAGTAACCAAGGTACTGTGAGTCATGCTGCCTCCTGGGGCTGTGCAATCCTCTTCCGAGTGTCCAGGCCTCACGGGCTTTCTAGACCACTACGGCTCTGGCACTCTGCCACAGATGGCCTCCGGGAGGAGATGAAATTTCATCTTAAGTCAGAGAAACTGAGGCCTTTTTCTCCTCAGTGGTACAGTCAGGGATAGGAGTCTGGTTGGCAGGTCTCTAGACCAGGCTACTCCCTGAGCCCACAATGCCTCTAGTGGTTGTATGTGTGACTTACTGCAGGCTTCCGGCCTTCCTTGAGCAGGGTTTTCCGTCTCAGAGGTCCCTCCATAGTGGGCACAGTGGCTGAGCTGCCCACAGTACAGGTGCAAGGGCTCGTGGGGCTGAAGGGAGACTGTCAGTTAGATACAGCCCCAGAGCAGCTGATCCCTCCCACCCACTATGACTCCCAGGTGCCTCACTTTGATGTCCCCATAATCAGAGGTCTCTCCAGGCTGGGTCAAAGCACCTAAGAGCAGGGTGAACTCCCACAGAGAATACTCACCAGGTTTCCATACCCCAACTTGTAGCAGTCTCCTGCCCACCCTACCCTTTGCTTCTTTCTAGCTGCTCCCATACTCCTGCCTGTGAAGCTTGAGCTCTTGCAGTCCTGCTCTGGCAACCCCTCCCTCGTGCTAGCAGGAGAATGCAAAGTAGATGGGCACAATGGAAATGAGGGACAGAAGCCCCACACTGCCACCTGTCCTCCTTTCCTCCTGGCTCTTCTCTCACCCTCTCCCTTGAGACCAGGTGCTGTCATAGGTGACAATATTCAAGTTCTGTCTTGTGCTCCAGACTTTTGTGCTGCTGCTTACTGGATGTCCACAGGCACCTGGCTCAAGTTGGTCACCAAGCCATGTTCTGCAATCTAGTAAATCCCAAGGATGTTCTGGTCCCAGGTCCTAACCATGTCTGATTGTTCATCCTACCTCTCTGCCAAGGCCACTACATCTTCCTTTGGATGACAGCCTAAAAGCTGTCTCTGCCTGCTTCTACCCCTGCCTCTTCCCATACACTCTCCATCCACACAGCCCTTATTCCCCACCACACAGCTCCCTGGGTCCTGCTGCTCCTGACTTGTCCCTACTGAACGTGGCTCTGCCCACCTCCCCAACCTCACCTGAAGCCCCTCTCCTCAGATGTCTCACAACAGTGGTTCTTGCTCTCACTGAGCCTCACAGCCTCAGTGTCTGACTGGGAGCTCTGGCCCTGTGAAGCCCCTCTCCAGTTATCTGGCTAATTCCTATCTTTCTTGCAGTATTATTTCCTCTACTCGTCCCCTCCTCTCTCCCAGGGGGCCCCATACCTCTCTGGAGCAATGGGAGCACCAGGCAGACTTATGATACACTTGGCACAGAGCTTTTCCCCCAGCAAACACTCCAAAGTCAAGTGAGGAAATGAACAAATGTATACCTGTAGACACAACTCCTAGTTCTGGGAGAATTCCGAACTGGAACCCGCCAGTTGGGCCCCAGTGTGGCGTAGAGACGTCCCCTGCTTCAGAGGAAAAGGTGTGAATTTTAGTCACAGTCTGGAAAGACCAGCTGATCCTGAAGGAGGTAGGAGCAAAGACAGTGTGGATCAGCCCAGCCCCTCCCCTCTTCCTCCTTGGGGTCATTGTTCCCACTGCAAACATCACATCTGGAACCACCTGGACAGGGAACCCTTGTCCCACAGTCTCCATCTGGGGAAGCTCCTGAGTCTCATGGGACTACTTCATAAGCATTTTAACTGTTAACCCTTCTTCCAGATTCTCCCATGTGAGTCTCTGAGCTGTTCAACAGAAATGCCATGTTGTCCATGGGGCTCATGTCTAAAGTATACACAGACAGAATGGTGAGCAATCTTGCACATGTGGCCAGGCCACATAAAGCATTCCTAGTCACCAGGCTGCTTCTGGATCATGTTGCTACACTTACTCTCTGAACTGCCTCAGGAACTTGATGGCATCGAGGACTCTGGTTCTAGGGCCTCCCCATGGGCTTGGCCTAGCTCCACTCTCACCTGCTCCTGAACCAGGAGCCTCTCTAGGGGTGTGTGTCACTTCCAGCCCCACCTCTTTGGTGGGGGAGCACTAACTAGCTGTTCTATCCTTTCCTGACCCTGAGGCATACTCTGTCTCCACCTACAGCTTCTCTGCTGGATGGCCAGCCGATGACACAACTGTCTGTATAAAGTCAAAGTCTAGACTTATTGTTCAAATGTGCTCTGTTATCTGCAGCTATCCCTGGGCTGTTGCTTATTGCCAATGAACACCCTCATTGCAACCATGAATATCATATCAGGACTGGGCGTCTGTCCTCCAGCTAACAAGAAACTTCTGATGGCCATGTTGAGTCTACTGGACAGGGGCCGAAGTTCAGGGCTGGTCATCTGTTTGGAGGCTCCAGGATTCTCCTGTTTATCCGCCCCTGCTCTTTAAATGCTTGTTACCCCAAGTCCTCAAGGTACCCCAAGTCTTAGGATGGTCATAGGCTGACTCTGCCCTACTGTGTAGCACTAACAAGAGGAACTGGTACACCCAGCTCCCAGCCCAGTGACTGCACGGTTCCCTTCTCTTCCAACCACAGCAGGCTGGCTACATGTCCATATACCTCTTCCTGAGATCCATGCATCTGCTGTATTTGCTGACAGGTAGAATATGTAGATGTTATCACCACTGACCGTTCCTGACACATGTCCAACCCCAAACCAGCAAGGGTAGCAGCAGGGTAGGGCCTAGACCTTGCTGAACATCCCAGGCTGCTGTCTTCCCTGGCCAGAACAGGAACTTCTTAGGAGCTGGTTCTGACCACAAAAGTTTCTGAAGTGCTGTCCTCTGGAGCTCTCTCTGTTGTTAGGACCTGCACTTCCTCCAATGGTCAGGACTCTGGCAGGAGCAGCAGCCCCCGTCCACCATCCTCTTAAAGGCTGTCTCCCTCCTACTCTAGGGTGGTAGGAAGGTAAGACTATCTGAAGTTGCCAGACACTCAGGAGCAGGAGCCCTTTCTTGACAGATGTTGGAAGAATGAACATCTGCCAGAGAACAGCCTGCAATCCATTTCTTTCAAGTAGTCCAGTCTAGAGGCCCTTTTCAGAGGAGGAGTCCAGTGTGGGACAATGTATGGACAAAGGCTCAAGCGCTGGGTGCTCATATGCGTCAGGCCACTGTGCTCATGCTCACTGAGCTTGTCCAAGCACCATTATATTATCCTTCCCAAAAGGAGAAACTGAGGTTCAGCAATGAGGATCTACTTGTCCAAGGTGTAGTCCCGTAAACAAACATCTGAATCCAGGTCCATTTGATTCTACAGCCAACTCGTCACTTGCCAGGAGACTCGACTTTTTATAACTGAGAGGCTGGGGCTGGTGTGATGGGGCCTACGCTGGGCACTGGGACCATACTACATTTGTGTGTGCCTTGCTAGAACTCTACTCTCCTAAGTGTTGCTGCTTTGAGCATCACAGTTTCCACGGCTGTGCCCGTGTCCATGAGGCTAAATGGCCAAGACAGTCTGAGGTCTGAGACTCTTCTCAGATTGGTGGAGCACTTCTCAATTCCCCATGCTCTGCAGGGGGCTGCCCAGCACTTCAGAGTCGCTGTCTTGACAGCTGCTTACCATGTGCCACCTACCTGCTTCCAAGAGCACATCCACACAACCCTCAGAGGGTGCTGCCCTCATAGCTAAAGATGAGAACACAGGCTTGAGGAGACACTGGCCTGCTGCTGAGATGGAGACGCAAGCGTTCACAGAGAAGGCCTGCTTCTGCCATGGAATGAAGGGCCTCACTGTCCCACAGGGTGGACACCACAGCCTATCCCTGGAACCATGTGGCAAGACCAGGTGAGGAAGGGCAGCACAATGGTGGCCTTTTAGCACCTCTTAGGAGACGAGAGCCAGGGCAGCATCTACCCTTTTCTCCCTGTGAACTGGGAAAGGGGGCTTGGAGTAGCCAGATTCATCTACCACAGGAGCCAGACAGCCTGTTACCTCCCCCACTGCCCTAAAATGACACAAAATGCAGAACGAATGGACAGTAACATCTAATGAGCCCTAGAAATCATAGGCTCTCTCCTGGGACCCCAACTCCAGAGTCATAGGCATCTTTCCTAGGATCATTCTGGGAACATGTAGCTGAACACACATTCAGGATGGATCTGAATGTGAAGTTTGCTCTAGGGAAGATGTAGGCAAGCAACCAAATAAACAAGCTTATCCAACAGGGTTCATAAGACAATGATGATGGCAATAATGATGGTAATTAGATGAGATGATGGGCTGCTGCTGTGGCAATGAGGTGGTGGACAGGATGGTGGTAGTGAAGATGGGATGGTGGGTTCCAGGCAATGCACTCAGCAGTATTCATTCACTGTCTCATTTAACCTACTAGGTAGGCACTGTTCCTAGCCTGCCTCGTGGATAAGAGACTTGCAGATGGGGAGTCACTTGCCCAAGGCCACAACACTAGAAAAGGAAGCCAGGTGGAAGCAACCTGTATATCCTGATGAGCATGTGGGCTGAGCAAGGCGCTGGTTCCTAGGCTGGCATCAGGTTGTGCGTATCTCAAAGTTGAAATTCATAAGGCAGTTGCCCATCCAGAGGGTGGAGGGACAAGAGACATCTTAGATGACAACTGTATCTAGGTAGGCCCTAGGAATCTTGATCCTAGTAGAAGTCATCCCCCACATCACTTTCCTGTCTCAAATACACAGTGCCCCACTGGGAGTGATTTGTGGAAAGGCCCACAGGGTGCTGTGCACCACAGCACTTACTGCTCTGGTCAGCCCTAGAGGAACTGTTAGTTCCATTGTCACTCTCACCTGTGGGTAGGAAATGCCAGCCTGACTCCTGATGAGCCCTGGGATAACCCTTCTTGCAACCCATTTGAAGACCCTCTGCTCTCCTGTTGCACATACCCTTTTTTTGGGTAATGTCTTGGAGTCACTAAATGAGTTCCTAGGAATCATACTGGTAAAACACCGCATGTTCCCATTATTCAGGCAGCTAAGTATAAATCAGAGCCAGCTTTCACTCCTGGCCACTGGGACTTAGGTCAGGCTGGAAATCTGGCTCAGTGGCTGGGTAAAGCTACCCACTTGAGCCTAGCCACTGTAAGGCATCCAGTACCCTCTGTGCTGAGACATTCAGAGATCTGGTCTGCAGTGGGAACAGTAAGCACCACAGAGATGTAGCAGGAAGGACAGGCAGATAGACGGATAGGCTTATCCATTTCTAGTCACTGGCTCTGAAGGAGTCAGAGATGGAGAAGCTGTGGGTTCTCTATGAAGCAGCTGCTGACTGACAGGACCCAGCCTTTACTGCAAAGGCCAAGGACAGGGTCAAGTTCCACATCCAGGCATCTTTGCCCATTCTTCTCCAGAGGAGCCTGCCAGGAGCCTCACTCATCTCTAAAGGAGTGAGGCAAGACACAGTATCTTCAGAGAAGCATATAATCAGCTTGGCAAACCAGCCAACTGGGCAGAGAAGCCCAGTCCAGGCACATAGGCGAAGTCAGAATTCAGGGGTCCCTAGTGAGGGATGAGAGCCTGGGAACCTGGGCCTCTGAGTTCTGTCACTCACACACATGGGACACAGCAGAGGCAACCCTAGTTCCAGAGCTCGTCTATTTCTCTACAGATATTGCAAAGCTTGGGGCTCAGGAAATCTTGGTACACCCGGGGCATCTACTCAAGTCCTCTGACTCTAAGGAAGGACATGTATGTATGTCTATAAACTGTTCTGGGGGTGGCAGATGTGGCATTCTGTCACCACCACGGCTCCACTTGCTGGCTGCTCTTGTAAGGACGGTGGGGGATTCCACTAGCTAAGACCAACAGGAAACATCACCCAGGACAGAGGCTGCACCAATTATCTTCCTTGGTACCTACAATCACCCACAGGCCAACTACCTTCAGAGAACCCTCCCCAGGCCAGTGCCACCTGAGAAGCCAGTCCATATAGACTCCACGAATGGCCACTTGAGGAGTGTCTCCCCATTTGAGCCTTTGCCTCTGTAGCTTTCTTGCTGAACAGGAGCGCTCACTAAGGTGCTCACACATCTACACCAACTCCTCCTGCAACAGCTCTACACATGCTAAGCAGTGAGTCTCCAGCAGAGGGACTGAAATTGTCTAAACCAACGGTGCCAAGGGAACCGACAGTGTAAGTGGCCCTGACATTTCCTGGTCTTGAGAGAGCAGGACATATTAGGAGTTCACCTTTCCCAGAAACCCTGTGCCACCTTTCCCACCCTAGGTCATGACTTAGAACTAACTTTGCATGCTCACAAAGGCTCACCAGGGTCTTCTTCAGCAAACTCTCTCAGGTCTGAATCTGTAGCTGATGCAGGTTACCTCACTGCACAACCACTGTGCTAGAACCATGTAAATGGGGTGAGGTTTCCTTAAGGTTCCATGAACCCTGATGAATCCTGTGTCCCCACCCCCTGCAGGGATGGGAGACAACCCTATGGGGGGGGAGAGGGAGCGGGAGGGAGAGAGCACGAGCTGCACTGCCGTCTCCTCTCTTCTACCCTCTCCCACTTAAGGGGCTCAATCCCTTGAGGGCCCCCCCTCCTAGTCTGATTAACCGCCCATCACTGTCCATCCTTAATATGAGAGCCTACTTCTGACTCCCACATGGCAGTGTCCAGCTGGGAAGAAGGGTTGGGGAGGATTTGTGATGAACTCTTATTCACTTATTCAGAAACAGTCAGCGATCATTTCTGATGACATATCTTCTTTATGAATGTTAAATGCTAGTTTTGAGTAGAAAAGACAGACCAATACATTGTGAAGTTTGGAGACTACAAGGGTGGCAACCCTCAAAAATCCTGCAATGCAGAGATAACCAAGATGAAGGATCCTGCGTGTTTTCATATTTCTGTCTCTATTCACATCTATAACCCATTTCATTTGTCTTTAAAAACCTCCTCTTGAAAAAAGACTTTGATCCTTAAGCTGATATTTCTGTTTTCTTTTTTTTTTAAATATTTCTTATGGTTTATTTAACTTTATTTTATGTGCACTGGTGTGAAGGTGTCAGATCCCCTGGAACTGGATTTTCAGACATTTGTGAGCTGCCATGTGGGTGCTGGGAATTGAACCCGGGTCCTCTGGAAGAGCAGTCAGTGCTCTTAACCGCTGAGCCATCTCTCCAGCCCCGATATTTCTGTTTTCATCTTAGAGCCCAAACTTGCCTTACAACAGTAAGTATAAAAGTGGCCCCTGACCAAGCCCCGAGGCCAGCTGGCCTCCAGAGCCCAAGGCTGTCAGACCTCTGGAGACTGAGGTGGTCTGGAACCCAGCCTAGTGCCAGTCTCCAACCCTACTCTCCAGTCCATTTAGCACTGTTGATTCAGGCTTGCGGGGCTCCCCTCTTCCTCATGGAAGAGGCATGCCAGTGAGGCTTTCCTTCCACCTTTCCCCTGCAGGTCAGAGCGGCTGATAAATCACACCCTCACTCCACTCCCGTGATGAGACTATTTCATTCTCACTCTGGGCCTTGAGGATGGGGAGGAGGCCTTAGCCTGAAAGCTAAGAAAGATCAATGAATACCTCCCTGGCATGGCTGCCTATCTCTAGCCATGAGGCCTTTGAACTTGCCAAGGGCTGGCATGTATGTGGGGTGGGAAGGGGAATAACAGATTAAGTGAGTCCCCCTGGCTCCCTGCATTTTCATTCTGTATACAGCAAGAACAGGGTTGGTGCCTCTGTAGCAGTTCATGGTTCTCTGGGTACTCCTGTGTCTACTTCAGGGACATACTGGGCACATGTGGCCTGGGCTCTGGCTCATCTCAAGAACTACCTCTGGAACCCATGTGTGTAAGCTCACAAGATGGGGCCAAATGACCCCACTGCTGGAAATGAAAGCTCTACTGCCCCACTGCTCATTGGGACATTAAAGGTGACCCAGTTGTGCCCTCAGGCCACCAGAGCCAAGTGTGCGCGTGTTTGTGTGCACGCGTGCGCATGCTGCTCTGCAGTCTCTCTGCCTTTTCCTTTGTTGGTATCTGGCTCCGTTTCCCTCCCCAGCCTGGGCAGAATTCAGAAAATTCACAACCAGTGCTTGGGGGTGCTATGGGATAAGGGGCTAGTCAGTCTGATTATGGCCCCTGAACTCAAGTGCTGTGGGCAGAGCACAGCTGCCCCACACTAGCATGCCCTACCCATCCTCATACTTTTATTCCTTTGAGTGGGCCCAGCCTCCTTCCGCACCTTTGCTCTCACAGGTTCAATACATCTTACAGTATCTCTGAGGACCTGGAAGAGAGGCTTTTTCTGGCAGATGCTGGCCTCTGGTACCAGTCACGGGGACACCTAGAATCCATCCCCCTATTAAGAGCAGGAACATATGGTCTGGAAGAGACCTGGGAGTGCACAGAGGACCCAGTGGGGCTGAGCATTTGGCTTCCTGAAGGTTAAGATGAAGGAGGTCCACGAAGTGACCAGATGGTGACTGAACTGTGAAGAAAGAAAGGTGCTCTGCTGTGCCCAGTCTACAGGAAAGCCCAGACCACTGGCACGCCTTTGGGAAGCAGACTCTTAAAAACAGGCACAAGGGCTGATACAGGGTGGAAGCAGACATATAGCTGGGACACTGGCTGAGGCTGGAATCAGTTAGCTTCTAGTTCTTCAGGCCTGCCTGGGATTGGGTCCTGATGAGAGAGGACATTAAAGTCCCACTGGCATCTTCTAAAGCAAGTGGCCTACCATGCTCTCTTCAGCCAAGATCCCTTCTGTGATGAGGAGGTCAAGGGCTGCTGAAGGCATGGCTGTTCAAAGGCTATTGGAAGCTGGGCTGGGCATATGCACAGAAGAGCCAGAAGGAGGCCAGTGCTCAGAGGAGAGTCCACTTGCGAGCATCTGCTACAGACATTCAGGTGAACAGCGACCTAGACTGCAGTGGTCATGACTGCATATAACATCATTTCCATTAGGAAAAGAATGCTCTTTGCCAGCCACCCTCTTTCTCCTGGCCCCACCCCAGTCACAGCACTCACAGGGCCTATGGGTCTACCTCAGTGGCTATCATGTAGGCAGCAGTGCTAACTAAGCAGGGACTGAGTGACTGATGAGTGAAAGAAAGAATGAATGAGCGAAAGGACAAACAACAGAGGTACACACAGGACCAGGTGGGCTACTACGGATCTTAGCGCCATGCCTAAGTATGCCACTGGATGGTGGCCAGGGGAGGAGCTGGTTGCCTATGGCCTTCTTTTCCAGGGTGTCCCCAGGAATCCCCACTAGGACCAGGAGTTCTGGAGTCTGTCCCTTAGGGCTTGTGGGGTTTCCCTTTCACTGCTATGGACGAGCACCAAGGCTGTGGGACAGCTACACATGGGCAGTGCCCGACAGAGCCCAGCCTGGGCCACCACTGAGCCTCCCTGTCCTGTGGAAAGTGTCCAGATAGGATGATTTCTTCCGGACACTTTTAAATGATAGGGACTGAAGCATTAGCTTCAGAGGGGTGTGTACATGCAGAGGTGCATGTGTGTGTATGTGGTTTTGTGTGGTGTAATGTATCCTTCATGCATGTGAATGCATACACCCATATGAGTATATGAGTGAATTATGAATGTGTCCACCTGTGTGCATGTGTGAGATTTGTGTTTAGTGTGTGTACACAGAAGTGTGACAGTGTAATTGTGCACATGTAACTGAGTATGCACATTGAGTGTAAGTATGTATACATGTGTGAGTATAAATATGTACAAAACAAATGTGTGAATGTTTGTGAGAGAGAGTCTGTGCATATGTACATATAAGACTGTAACCATGGCCATGTCTATACAAAGACTGTGTAACTGTGTACCTGCACACATAAGACTATGTAACTTTGTGTACACATGTACTTGCAAGAGTATACAGACACACACTAACTCCTAGGCATGAGTGGAGACCTATCCTGAAGGACAATGGAAACCTGTATCTCGGGGATGGTCTTCCCTATGTGTCCTCAGACCTCAAGTCACTAGGATGCCTTTCACCACCTGCAGTGACATGTCTTCTTGGATCCCTAATGGTAGCCCAAGAAGTATTAGGACATGGAGTACATACATGTGGGTGAATTACTGGTGGGAGGATAGATACCTGGGGTAGATGGGCTGACAGGAATCACAATGATACATAGAAGTAGGGTTCAAAGATGTCCAAGGCCTGAGGCTGCACTGGTGCAATACTCTCAGATATCACCAGATGGAGCTGCATGCCCATCTCAAGACTTCAAGCAGGTTTTGGGCTTCCAGGTCCCCTTGAGCTGGCTTGGACCAAGGGCTCTGGGTGCCAGCTGACAAAAAGAAGGGAGGGGGTGGGAGGGGGCAGGAGGGGTACTTTCTAAACTTGGGTATACGTCCACATATGAATGAATAAAGGAGTGAATTATCAGTGTGTCTACCTGTGTGCCTGTGAGAGTTTTGTTTAGTGTGTGCACATACAGGTGTGACATATGAAAAATGTGGATGGGGCAGAGACCGCTGACTCCAGCTCCCTGGGCCCTGAGTCTCCCAAGGGAGGGAGGCCTTGCTGAGGCCACACTCACCTTTCCAGCCCTGCAGGCATCTCTTCACTAAACTCTGAGCTCTCACTACTGCCTGGAAAAGGAACACAGATCAGTGAGCATGGCAGCCTCGAGGAGAGGGGCCTGTTCTCCTGGGCTCCCGGTCACTAGGCCCCGGTCCCCAAGCTCACAGCATTCTGACCCTGTGGGTCACAGAAGGACTTGAGTTTCTGTGGTTGTGGCTGTCTCTTCTCTGGTAGGGTCTGAAGAACTTTCAGCTCCACCGCGCTCAGGAGTGTCTTCCGCTCCCTTCCCACTGCCTACCCTCTGGTTTGTGGGACCAGGATCTCCTACAGCAAGGATCCTCAGGTCTGTCTGCCCTACTGCCTACCTGCTGCCGAAGGGCCTCACCTGCTGAGGGCACAGGCTGTGTGGGCTCTTCTGGCCCAGGGTCAGGGCTGGCCTAAATGTATCTGCCTGTACAGAAGAGACCCCAAGGAGCCACTGCAGTCCCCTGGCCCACAGAGACACTGCCAAGGCCTGTTGTGATCCTCTGCCTTCCTAGTTTCTTCCAGGCCCACACTCTGGAGCTGACCATGGTCTGCTGGGCCTGACTGGGGCATCCTGGCTCCCTAAGCCTGTGCCCTGGAGTTAAATGAGCACCCTGCTTCCCTCCAGGATTGTGCATCTATGAGCCCAACCTTTGTATTGTTCTGGACTTTGCAGGCTCTAAAGTTCAGGGCTCTGCCAGAAAGAGCCCTAAGACTGAGCAGTTGGAAAGGCAAGGGAGGAGCCCTGGCCGGAGCAGGGCCCCCATTCCCTGCTGTACGGGCGGGGAGCAGCCCAGCACTGCCTCCATCAGGATACACACAAATGTCTTGAGTTCCCTGTCTTGAGCCAGAACCAATCAAGCATATGACCTCCCACCCAGATATGTGACAGCACAGCCCCTGACTCACTCGTGGGGCAACAGCCCAGACTCAGGCACAACTCAGAGTTTCCTGGATGTCGAGCTCAGGGCACAGGTGTGCACTCATGGGCCCTCATAAGAACCCATGTCCCATCATATACTCTGAGACAATGTCCGTGAGTGGGACCCAGCATGCTGGAGGTATCAGTGCCCAGGAGCATAGCAAAGGCTTGGGGAAGAAGTCTGATTACCTTTCCCCAGCCTGGGAGCCTAAGATGCACTGTCCATACTTCCTACACTGTGTCTAAACATGGTGACCTTCTCTGAAGGCAGAAGGCAGATTTGGGACTTGTCACAAACTTCTAGGAGGCAGCTGTCCTTGACAGAAATTATTCATGACTCCCAAGACTAGGCTAACATCACAGGGACATGTGGCATGACACGCCAACCTGGTGTTCCTCCAAGTCCCTGGCCCTTTGCCTCACTGTCTTTACCAGATCAAATGCAGCTGGACAAATGTCATCCCACTACCAGCCCTGGGGGAACTCACTGGTATTGGAATCAGACGAACATACAGGCTCACTGAAAGGCAAAGGCTATCAATGCTGCACTGGGCTGGTGACAGCAATCACATTTGTCATTTGTCCTAGGTGACTTGAGCTCTGTAATGGAACAGTTCTCTATGTAGCTCCATGCTAGCCCCAGTCCTAATGTTGACATCTCTCTGCTGGCATCAGCAGCCCTGTTTCTGTAACTCCATGGACACAAGCTCCTTCCTGCCACTGTCAATTACTGCAGTGCCATCTCTGACATTCACATCATCATCCTCCCTTCTGGCTCGTCTGGGTAAAGACAAGCACATGGTAGAAAGCAGTGGCTCACCCACCTACTGCTCTGAGCAGGGCTTTAGGCTCCCCCTGATGTAAATGCCACCAAGGTAGCATCTGGCCTCAGGGGGTTGTGGTGGACTCAAGTCCAGCTTCCTTCTTTAACCTGACTGTCCATTTGGGGACCATCAGAAGGAGAAGGTCAACCCAGAATTCTTTCCTGCAGCAGGAGACTCCTGTAGGGAGCCATTCTTTAAGGGTGAGGGGCCACTGGGCACAGCACAGTGACAGAGACAGACACGGAGCACATACTGGGCCTGCTGCCCCTGCCTGTGTGTACAGGCCAGAGACGCTTACCTAGGGAGAGTCCGTTGGTGATGGCGGTGGAGGAGGTGAGGGTGAGGCCCCTGCGGGGGCTGCGGGACTCTAGGACGCTGTCGTCCAGCAGGTGCCTGGCCTTCTCCGATGGGAATGTTGCACTCTTACTTTCAACTACACTCAACTGACACATCATACTGGAAAACGGAGAGGAAGAGAGAAGGCAAAGCTCCTTATCCTGGGAGCAGAGTGGCACACTGGCCCTGGGGGCCAGAGCCAGGGACTAGCTGGTGGAGACACCTCTGCCCAGGTCTGCCCCTTTGCATGGTGTGACCTTGGGCAAGTCACATCTTTTCCCTGAGCCTTAACTTTGTCATCTGTCAATGGAGACTAAAGCTGTTTGCCCTGCCTGTCTCCCAGGATGATGGTGAGGCTTGTGAGATGAGGCCAAAGTGAAGGGCAGGTGCCGGGGCATCCTGAGAGTATCAGCACTTTGTGACCCTTACTGGATCCACAATGTGCATGGCAGCAGCTGCTCAGAGATTCGCATGGTTCAGTGAGATGGTGTCTACAGGTGTGTGGCAATGTCTAGAAAAGGGGAGGTACCAGGGACCCAAAGCAACTTTGACCTCCTGCTCCTGCCTCTGAGGTCCAATAAGCATGACATTTGTGCTTTAGTGCTAGGATGCAGGTTGAAGGAAGGAAGGGAGGGAAGGAAAGAAGGGAAGAGGCAGAGGTGATGGAGGAAGGGTGCACCATTTGGAAACCTGTGGCCAATGCCCAGGGAGTAGGCCCCACAGGGCCAGTGAGTTAGCAGGTACTCTGAGACACCCTACTGCCCTGAGCATAGTCACTGGTGTCTGCTGGACTCAGTTCCCCCTAAATGAGCTGTTGGCCGAGTTTGGGCACATTTCTTCACTAGCTACCGAGCCTGGATCTCTGGTAGAGGCACACAGACCCTGCTGCCAGTCGCTCATCTGCATTCCCAAGCTCACACCAGCCTTAAGAGAGTGTCTGCCAGGAAAGCAAGAGTTCCCAGATGGGGATGGGGAAGGACCCAACACTCCTTCAGCCCAGAAGAGGGTTGCTCAGTCACCCACTTGTTGCCCAGGCTGTGGCTCTTCCTGTGTCTGGGGACTGGTGGTGTGGGGAGGCTGCCAGCCACAGATGTATCAGGACAGGTGGGCCTCCGGCGGAACCTGGCTGAGCTGGAGCCAGCAGAGGGGCCTATGAAAAGAGCAGAGGGAGAATGATGGCAGGGGTTGTGGGGGCGAGAGTAGGGTAGAGGCTCAGGGGAATTGTGATTTGGGGTGTAGACCTTTCCCCTGCTGTCTTGGGTAGGACAAAGATCACACGAAGCCAACAGCAGCTTCCTACTTATTGGATGCTTAACCTTTCGTCCCAGCATCACTAACTCCCAGAAGGAAGGCCTGAGATGCCCAGGTCTAGTAGCTGGGAAGCCAGCTGATGGCCCATCCATAAGAGCAGAACCAGAGGCCCCTCCTTAAAGCAAAGGTCCTACCTGGTGGCTGGAACTGCATCTACACCTGTGTCTACACACGTGTCCCTGGCCAGGACTTGCACACTCTCATTGGCTGCTCTGAGGTTCTTCTGCATGTTCAACACAGGATATAACACATCTGGCCTGATGAGTGGGCCGTCCTCGGAGGCTGTGACCATGTGGTCCCAGGGAAGCTTGGGTGGCCCTGCAGTGCCCTGGGGAGGACCCTCTGGTCTATCCCTGAGGACACAGCTCCTGCAGTGCACTGCTTTGTTTTGCTTTTGCCCTAAGAGAAGATTACAGAGGGTGGAGCCCCTTGTTTAAAAGCAACCATGGGAGGGTGGCAGATGACAACCTCACTGCTTAAATCTCAACGACCCTCTGCAGGAGGCCCAGGTGATCATTAGGATAGGTCATTGGCACACCTGGCACCGTGCCCTGGGTCGAGTCGCAAGTCTTGAGGTATGTACTCTTAGTTGCTGCATTAGACAGAAGAGAAGGCAAGCTTATAGATCTGGAGGCAGTACCGACACCTGGGTGTACAGCGGGTTTGTGGGGTTGGGGAGAAATGCCGGGGGCTCAGAGTACAGGTGCTGGGCGGATGTTCTTGAAAAAGGGAAGAGAGACAGATGCAGCATCCACTATGTGCCAGTTGTGAGCAGCCCTGTACAAACACTCATGCCTCCAGCATACTGGCTATAGGGAGGTCACATGGCTGAAGCCGGCCACTGCCAGAACTGTCACTCACTTGGCTCCGTGCAGCTCTGCCTTCTAGCTCCGCTCACGCTCGCGCTCTTGCAAGCCTTTCAGAATTCTTTTGGCTGCTTCCACTCAACTCCACATTCTCTCTCCAAGGGTAGGCCTGGATTAGATCCTTTCCTTTCTGCTGTGGAGCCCTGGGAGGCATGCCTGGCCTCAGATGCCCCTGGACCAGCTGGGGAGGGTGGGCGGGGGCCCCAGAGGAAGAGCCTTGGCCTCTTGGCCTGTGTCAGGGCTGCTGCTGCTCTCTGGGCAATAGGTCTCCTCCCCCTCCTCCCCCACATTCTCCCAGCATTGTTGATCAACAGCCTAGGTCTGACGCGGAAACAGAAGAATTTCCATTCGGCTGGGACCCAGATGAGGGGCCTTTCTGCCAGTAAGTGACACCCTCTGCTACCAAGAGGCTTCATGCTTCTGCTCCTCCAAATCTGGGGTGGCCCCCATGTGACAGTGCCAGGACACGTGCCTTCTGAGCTGGGTGGCTGGCAAGCTTGTTGGTCAAGTCCTCAGGCAGGGCAGGAGTGGTGATGAGTTGGAGCTCTGGACTCCACAGCAGAGCGCAGGCCCCACTGCCCAGCCTGATATGGCAGGGACAGCTGGAAAACCTGACCATGTGGTTTGACTATCTCAAAGGATTGCTCTATTTTTCCTCAGCATAAGTTTTCCATGAATAATCTTTAAAACTCTTTAAGTGGCTGTTTCTTTAGCAGTTTTATTGGATCATATGAGAGTTGACAGTTTCTGTAGGCAACCAGATATGCTAAAAAAAATTCTGGTTGTCATTACAAGAAACCAACATACCACTCAACAGATCATTGATTGAAAGAGGAAAAACAAAACAAAACACCTGGTGGCCAGAATCCCAGATGATGTATGGTGACAGAAAGGGATACTGATCCTGGAGGCAGGGAGGTCTGGGCTCTCATCTGTGTCTGTGCTTACAAGCTGAGTGACCTGAGTCCTGGATCTACATCTGTAAACAAGGGATGAGGAGCTTGTCCTTTGTTGTCTCCCTGTCAAGAGCTAAACAGACAGTGTCTTTCGGCCACAAATGTTTAGGAAGCCCAGACATTGGGGCTGCCCCTGGCCAAGCACTGGAGCTACATCATAGATCAGAAAAATCATGATCTTCTGCTTGATTGGGAGTAGCAGTCAACCGTCAAGAGGGGAAAGGGGCCACCAGGAGGTTGCACCCCGTGGGAACACAGGCTGATTGAAGGAGAGTCGTGATCAGTATGGCGAGAGCACCAACTCCACCAACGGCATGACATCATCAAAAAGGGGCTACGATAATCTCTAACACCGACTTAGCATTGCTCACGGCCAGAACTAATGATATACACTTTGTCCCTATTTAAGCATCACAGTAGCACAGAACTTTGGGGAACATAAGGGAGGGATCAGAGAAGACTTCTGGAAGGTTTGACACCCTGCCTGGTACAAGAGCCTGGCGCAAGCTGTGACCAAGGCAGAAGGAACAGCATGCACAAAGCCCAGAGGGAAAGGCAGCAGGGGCCCAGCAGAGCCTTGAGCTCACAAGGGGAGGTCTGGTGATGTGCTCAGACTCAAGTCTTACAAAGTTCCTCTGGCTGGAGAGTAACTAGATGTGACTAAGCCTGGAAGCTGCAGGTTTTGAGGGAGAGATATGCATAAGAAGTGTCCCGGGGATGGCCAGGCAGAGATGTGGAGGGAACTGAGAGCAACTCCTCTGTATGGAGTAGTGTGCAGTTGGGGCACAGATCTAGGGGGATATGAAGAAGTCCAGTATGGGCCAATATCTGGAGGCCACTGGTTAGATGGGCAAAGTGATTAGTGCTACAAGCAGAGCACATTGTGGGCAAAGGAACCTCTTCTCATGGATTTCTGGCCAGGCCCTGTTCTGGGCCAGCACTGTCCCATTCCAGTTGGGCTTTCCAAGTCTCACACATTGGAAAATAAATGGGAGGCAGCTGTGACAGAGAGGAAAGTAGCAACTTGAAGTCACAAGACTTGGGTTCCAGTCCTGCCTCTAGCCCCAAGAAGGACAGGGGCTTATGCCATCTCGGAGGCATGGCAACTGTGCCATCGGGAGCTCTGGCCAGTGCGACTCTGAGCCTCCAGTGGCTGGCATAGGCTGTCACCCAACCAAAGGTTCAGAGTCCTTTGCTTCCTACCTGTTCACGTGATACTTCTGTGTCTGCCAGAGCCCTGCAGCTCTTGGGCCACTGGCCCCTTCGCAGGCTTTGTGTGGAAACTTTTCTATAGCCAGGTCTCTGGCAGGGCCTGGGAGCCACTCATTTCTATGTTCACACACATTCTGCTTTTCACACGCACAGTTCTCATGGGTCTCACTGAGAGCCAAGATCTGTCTCTGCGCAGAAGGCCCAGTTCACTTCCTTCTGAGAAACAGTGTTCGTCATCTCTGGGCTGAAGTGGCACTGTCCTCTCCTTGCAACCAGAGGGTGAAGACTCACAGGCCAGAGTAGGAACCAAGGATGCTTGGAAGCTGCTGGTACTCAAGGTGCTTGGGTCACTGCAGAGCCGTGGAGCTGGGCAGATTGGGCTTGAATCTTTGCTACCTACTTCTAGCCCTTGAGTTCTCTGAGGATCCCACCCACCCTGAGCATAGGAAAAGTTTGCAGAGGAAGGGCATTACAAGAGAGAAACCTGGTGTTCCACAGACCATGATGGAGTTGAAAGATGTCTCTCACAGTGGCCCGGGGACTGAGAGCTAGCATCTTACTCAGCCCTGAGGGTGTGAGGATCACGAGCAGAGGGCACTGGTGGCCACAGGATAGTGAGCTGCACTCTCACATGCAAAGAATGAGGGCTACCCTGGCCTCCTGTAAATGAGATGGCTTTAGCAAGAAGACCATATATGGTATGAGGGCATGAGCGGATCTCAGCAGGAAGCTGCTGGTGGGAAGATGGCTCTGAGGGGACTTCAATATCCAGGAGTATATGTTTATCTGCCAAAGCTGAGAACACATGGACTCTTTAGAACAACCGTGGAAGTGTCCTGGGGAAACGACAGGTTTATAACTGCCCCTTGGAAGGTGCTGTGCCCCTTGGAGACAGCAGCGGCACTGATACAAATGGGGCTATGGTTAGCAAGTTGAGGGAATCGGTGAGGAAGAAGGCCACACTGCAGCCCTTGCCACAGGCAGCCTAGCCGAAGCAGCCCTACTGGATGAGGCAAGGGGACTGAACACAAGATAACGACTAGGGTTCTGATTCTGACAAACTCAACATAGCTGTAAGAAATGGTGTGGTGACACATACCTGCAGTCCCAGCACTCAGGAGGTAGAGAAGGATCAAGTGTTCAAGGCCATCCTAGGCTGCATATTGAGTTTGAGGTCAGCCTGGGATAATGATATGCATTTCTCTTTTTAAAAAAATCTATAAGAAAGACAGAGACATGCAGGTCTATAATCCAAGGTAGGTACTTAATCCCCTGAACAAGTAAGTACACAGGATAACAGGAAGAGAGCCCTCATTGCACCCTTCATGCTCCATGTGTTGGATACAGGTGACAGACCTGTCCTGACCCCCAGTTTATCACCTGGGTCTGCCACTTCTGTGATGTGTGACCCTGGGTGAGTATATTGGTATCTTTGCCTACAGAATGGGAGTGGGCTAAGAGTAGTCCAGAGGACTTTTCAGGCAGGGGCTGGGTACACTCAGTAAGCATGTGGGCAGGCTGGGGAAGATGCTCAGTCCAGGTCAGTAGCAGTTGGTGAGGACGATGAGATAGGCTCCCCATGTGATCTGTCTGGACTGCTCCACACAGTCCTTGGCTGCTGCAGTGAATGGCAGGATCTTTCTTCTTGGACCTGACCCAGTCTCTGTGACCCTCAGTGGAAGGCTGGGTGAGGCTGCCTGGCTTTGGGGACTCATGGAGATGTCACTCCACAGTTTTCCAGCTGCCCTCCCCATTTCTGCTCTGGGGACAGCCAGTTGCCAAGCAGGAGTGTGATGACCCTGTGCCTGCTGTACTCCGGGGAAGCCCAGGGCACATGAAGAGGCTCCAGTCAGCAGCAGGTACCAGCTGTGTGAGTCACAATCCCTCTCTGAGGCTCCAGTCCTACCCTGTCCACCCTGATGCTGACGCACAGAATGTAGGTGAGACATTAAGTACTGTTTTCTACACTAAGTTCTGAGGTGGCACTGGAGCTGAGATAGGTCCCCAATCTGGTGCTCAGGTGACAGCCTCACACTGTCTCTCCTTTCGATGGCATCAGAGCCTGCCTGAGAGGGCCAGGAGTTAACATTCCCAAGAGGCACTGTGCTAGTAGCAGAACTTCTGGCG
Organism: Ondatra zibethicus; assembly: GCA_004026605.1. Taxonomy (NCBI): domain Eukaryota; kingdom Metazoa; phylum Chordata; class Mammalia; order Rodentia; family Cricetidae; genus Ondatra; species Ondatra zibethicus. Next base: position 185,884 of record PVIU01000949.1, read on the forward strand.
TGGCCTCAGGGAACTCCCTCTACGCCCTGGGATGTGAGCCAGCCTTCCTGCTCCCACAGCTCAGAGACACTGCAGCCAGGCTCTATGTAGGTCTACACAGAGACAGAAAGGTATGTAGGAGATCAGCCTTTTGGTTGAGAGAGCAGAGACAGAGGCCAGGGCCAGGATTTTCCAGGATTCAAGCATGGCTCTGGAATCTTCAGAGAAAATCTGCCCCCAGTGTGGAAGCTTGAAAGGTCTGGAGCTGTCTTCACTAGCTTCAAGACATACACAAACAGCACTTGCCCTCTGGGAGTGGGGGTGGCAGCACTATGGACATTCATTACATGTGATTTTTTTTTTCTCCAGGAAAATATTAGTTCATTGTATAAATAGCATCACGTGGAGAGGGTAACTGGAAATGTGGCACCCCTGGCTTTTTTTCTCCATAGATCAGAAACTGAGTCAATTTCCTCCACTTCCTTGCTTATAGTCTCCTTGTGGGGACAGACTGCCACATGGCCACTCTCCCTAAGGAAAGGGAGGTAGCCCTTGGCAGGTTCTGGGACCACTGGAGGCCAAGGGAACATTTGTAGCTCAGAGGCTGCTACTGCTGTTAATCAAGGCTCCTGAGGTCATGTCTGCTGCTATCTGTGCAGGGTCAAGGTCTCCCAGTCCCTGGCAGGAGCTGGTTAGAAAACAGTCATAGAGAGAGATAGCCCCTCACATACACACACCATCTTGATCTGCTCACATTGGCTTCTTTTTGGCTCCAAACATGCCTGTCCTTGCCTGTCTCCCCAAATAAGACACGAGTTCCAGGAGACTGGGGCCCCTGTCAGGTAACAGGTTCATAGCAAGTGCTTGTGACACACAGACCTGCAGCCTAAGTGCCTTGTATAAATGCAGGTGCACACCTAAAGGCTGTTCCTTGCCAAGTGTGAGGATGTCTAACTGCTGGGCACAGCTCTGAGCTGGAGCCTGGCCCCTCCTGAGGAGGAGGGGGAGGCCACGTTCCTCCCATTCTTGGATCTGCAAGAGGCACATTCCTGTCCCTGAGTCCTGTGGAGTTCCTGCCACGCAGTTCAGTCTAATTGCCAGAGCCCAGAAAGCTTCCTTGGAGCTACCCTTGCCCTGTAGGAACCCCTGGGATTCGATGACCTAAGCTGCAGCATCACTCCTTATCTTCCTCTGAGGCTTCAAGGAGGGGAAACCCGAGCCACTGAATGGCTATGAGCTTTCTAGAAAGCCACTGGCTCTCTGGTGATCAACACGAACCCTGACATCCTGCTTTGGGGCTGAAGCCAGGGATTTGGAAGGTTGGTGGAAAACACGCGTAGGAGCTGAGTTCTCCCCACAGTGCAAGAGCTGCTGGTCTCAGCACTTCTCTGGAAGGTTCTACAGAGTCAGCAGCCAGCCCACGCTGGAGCTGTCCTCAAGGACAGGTACCCATAGAGCCCAAAAAGGAACTCTAGGGCTAAGGCTGAATGGAAGGCAGCTTATTCATCTGGAGATCTGTAGGCCAGGCTCTAGGAATTCCACACCAGACCTGTCTCTCGGAGGGCTTTTACTCTGCTGGAGAAGACAGGCACAGGGCAAACGCGTACAGAGACAACTGCAGGTGAGGACACGCTGGCTACCTGCCACATAAGGGTGTGATGTAGGACCTACAAAGTCCTGGGAGAGGCCAGGCAGGAAGTAAACTCATGAATGTAATATGTCACACTACCCAGAAACAAGGTGGGCCAGTTGGAGGTCCAGAGCTTGCTGCCCGTCACCACCACCACCATGAAACCAGGCCTGATTGGGGTCTTGGGCAGGGTCATTTAGCTAAAGCCTGCAGTTAGCTAAAGCCTAGTTCAGTGATGGAATCACACTGACAACCGTGTCATCATGGCAAAGTTGCCTGTGATGAGAAAGCTCTGGGCCAGATCCTGCATGTTTTGTAGCAGCCCTGTGAGTGACATGTGTACTGCACCCATTTTACAGGTGGAGTGGGCAGTGCTGAGCATCTCAGAGAGCAGTTTGCTTGGGGAGAGTTCTAGAACAGGGACAGATTGGAAAGGAGAAACTTGCCCAGCACCATAGCTGTCTGGACCACTCCTGACAAGGGCCATCTGACAGGGAAAGACAGTAGGTTGTTGAGGAGACAGCAGGAGGCACTTAAAACAGGGTCCCGGGAGATGAGAAATATACTGTAGACAGCACTAACTTAAGCACTAACTTAACAGTCCCCATAGTTCCAAGGGCCACACAGCAGCATCTTCCAAGGCTCATGAGCAGGGGAGCCCAGAGGTGCAAGGAAGAGTCTAACTTACCACTCAGAGACAGCAGAGGCTGGCACAGATAAGGAGCAAGGACAGAGATGCTTCAGGGTGCAGCTAGAAGGAAGCTGCCATACTGTTTCCTGAGAGTTCTGTGGGTCTAGTCTGACCAATACACATCCCAGCTGGGAGTATGGAGAGGCTGACTTGAGCAGCCCAAGGAGGGGGATGGAGTGACACCAGGCAGTAGTTTCCCACCCACTCCCTAAACACTCACTGCAGAGTGAGAGATGCAGACTATGCTGGGCACCTGATCTCAGTGCCTCCTTGTTGGGATGGTGGCTTCATTATCTCCATTTTACATATAGGGAAAACACAGCCCAGACTGATAAAGCGATTTGGCTAAGGTGCAGCAGCTCAGAAGCCAGGTTGTGGTGACAGAAGGGTGACAGAGCTGTAACCAGGGTGACATGCTGCTGGAGGCCTCTCTAGCCTCTCCCAGACAGCAGTGCTGCTCAGCTTCCATCTCTAAGAGCTGGCTGGACGATGACTGAAGGGCCGCAGTCATGACAGTAACGACAAAGCAGCTAACACCAAGCATACTCTGACAGGTGTGAGCAGAGCATGAGACAGGCCTGTGGTCACCCAGGCATCACGGCAATCCTACAAGGGCAGTATGAATCTTCACTCCATCCTGTAGATAAGGTTATGGAGGAGAAAGATGGAGAGACAAAGCTAGAGCCTAACTCTGGCAGCAGATCCTAGGATCCCACTGCTGGTGACACCGTGAGTGCTTCCCTCAGAGGTGATAAATCTAACCTCTCTGACGCATCTTGGGTGCCCCCTTTTGGGGGCAGGTTGGTGGTCAAGGGTGTAGGTGGTACAGGGGAAGATGACAGAGTTCTGTACTTAGTACATGCTTCTAAGTTGAGGATCTGATCTCTTGAGGTCCCACATTATCGGGATTCTGGCAGGATGGTGGAGGGGGCTTTAAGCAGGGACAGTTGAGCCTGCCAAGCAATGAACTCAACTGTGTTCTTGAGCTCCACACAGGGCCTATTTTGGCAGCCATGTCTGGGTTGTATGTGTTTTGTTTTTTTTTTTTACTATTCGAGGTAGCTACAATACCTGCAAGATCCTCCTTGGAAGAGACTAGTCTTGGAGAGCTGCTTCCTGGTTCGATTCTGAGTGACAGCCTGAAACCAAAGATTTTCACAGGTCAGAGGAGCCCAGGTCTATCATGGGATGAGGGAGGGAATGAAGGCTTTGTTAAAGAGTACATGGGTCACAGAATACAGGAATACTGTGAGATCTGATTCAGGTCACAACCCTTCTGTCTAACACCTCTCCAGGGTTTCTGGGTCCAGTATGATGGTTAAGGAGGACAGGGTGAAATAACGACTGGTCCCTGCTTGTTTACCCACAGATCTTTAATGGAAGCACATTTTAGAGCCTGAGAAAAAGAGGAAAAAGAGGCTGTGCAGCTTCTAGATCCAAACTCATGACACTAGTGAGTGCAGGCAGGGATACTATGATGGGATGCAGGTTCCGCAGGACCAGACTGTCAACCTGAGAGCATCCCTTTAGCCCTGGGAGATGACAAGAAGCTCTTGCTTTCTTGGGGGAAACGGAAAGATAGGTGATCCTGGACCTCCTAGGCAGTAGGAGAGGAACCAGCCCCTCTGCATATGTGAAAGGAGAGTCAGATGTCTTTCTGAGGAGCATCAAGGGAAGAGTTTCTCAAATGGTGGCGAGACAGTGGTCCAGCAACACCACAGACTTTGTCACCTCACGGAAGAGAAATGAAAAGGAGTGACCCCAAGGTCAGCCCAGGAGGTAGCCCTTGAGCAGAGGAGCGACTTGTAAGAGCATGAGCTGAGTTCAACAAAACCTGAGCATCAAGGTGATGAGACAAAGGAATGAGATGGGAGACTCAGGACGGGAACAAATCAAAGATGAAACCAGGTGGCTGTACACCTCCCTCCAAACAGACTGCCTGGGGACCGCTGGTGGCTGAGGTGCCCATCACAGCTGCTGGGAAGCAGCTCAAGGAGGAGGGGGGCAGAGAACATCCAACACAGGAGCCCTGGAAGGTGGAAGCCAAGAACGGATGTGGAAGCAGTTGAAGGCATAACCAATGGGGGCTGGCCTGCAGCCGGGAAGGCACCCCAAGGGACCTGGAGGTCAGGGAGCACGCTCCTCTGAGGATTTCTATTGCCGAGCTTCTGAATTTCATGGACTTCTTTATCCATCAGGCAAAGCAAGGGGGAAGAAAAAAAAAAACCCCAGGCAGGTTTGAGACTGTCAGCAGCAGCACCCAGTGTTAGGAGATCACAATGTCCGGTCTACAGACCAGGGGAGAAGCAGAGGTGGACCCAGGAGGCCAAGCGCAGATTAACCAGCTCTCCAAGAGAAGGGAGGCCCCAGCTCCTGATGAATCCTGCTAAGTAAGGGACTGATTTAAAATAAAGGCCCAGGGGATGAGGAGCAACAGGTCTTAAGAACCAAATTCCATTAAAAACACAGAACAGCAGGAATTGTGATTTCTGAGCATGCACTTGGAGTGTGGGGTCCACGCATAGCACAACTAACAAAATCCTGCAGGTGCAGCCCAGCTTGGGACAGGGACAGCAGTGTCCTTTTTATAACCTGAGGCAACTGACAGTCACAGTAATGACCTGGTCACAGGAAACACCCAGACTCAGGCCTCTTCATAGATTTCCTGTCTCATTCATGAGTCTTATATAAGATGCTTAAGAAATATATTTTTATTCTAACTTTTAATTATGTATATGTGTGAGTCTCTATGTGGTAATGTGTATGTGTGTGCAGGTGCCCATGGAGGCCAGAAGAGGGTGCTGAATCATCTGCAGCTGGAGTTACAGGCAGTTCTGAGCTGCCCCATGTGAGGGCTAGGAACTGAACTCTCCTGCTGGAGGAGTAAGCAAGACCATTAATCACTGAGGCATCTGGCAGACCCAGGAAATAATACATTGTAGTATTATAGTAAATAAACGTTAACTTAAAGAGTGATCATTCCTTGCCTTTTACTTCTGTTTCCTTTTTATCTGGTTGAATTAAAAGAAATTTAAGATTTTTAATCAAATAGCAAGGATAGTATGATCCAATCTGAGTAAATTCTGCCCTTGCATCCATTCATCTACCCACCCTTTTCTATATGTAAATAAAGTTTACATGCATAGCCAAGTGTTCAAAGTCCTGTTTATTTCATGCTAGTGGCCATGTTTCCTAAGTGGTGAGAACTTGGGTCATTTTTCTTAAATTGATAACAGACTAACAGATGAGAAAGAAAACACTGCTTGGGCCGTTTGGTAGAGTATCTATCTCAAGGCAGATGTACTAGAAGTACGAGGTCACCAATGTCCTAAGTTCTTGCATCCTTGGCAGTGAGGAGCCCCCTCTAAGTGTGAGCTGGCCACATCACTCAGCACTCCAGGAGAATCACAGGCCCTGCCCACCTTATCTTGTTCAGAAACAGGATATCCTTGGAAAGAGGGCCCTCCATGGTTGGGGGCCTGACGCAGGAAGGCAACCCTCCTCCGTGGGTGGCCCCTCCATGGTTGGGGCCTGGGCAGGAAGGCAGTTCTCCTCCCCAGGCTTGCCCAGTTTGGCTCAACAAAGAGCCTTTAGGAGCCTCGGGCTGACTGTTATTTAGCACGGAGGGCTGGGGGCGGGGGCAGTGCTCTACTTCAGAATGGAAGGAGTAATTATTCATAATCTGCAGCTTGTCCAAGGATTGTCTCATGTTCACAAGTATTTATAGGCCATTTTTCTCCTTAAAGCATATTAGTGTTAATGAAAAACTACTGTCTCTTTAATGGCAAGACTGGTACATGAATGGAAAACATTATACCAGAACTTAAGTGGGAATAGTTTCACTCTTCAGGAACAGCAAGCGCTTTGTAAATAAAATGAACCCCTTTGTAATAGATGCCATTTTAGTGGTGACCTCTGGCCCTCTCTTGTGCTTCCCATCACTATGCGCTACATCACATCTTTGCACCTTCTTCACTGTGATGAATGACGGGAGAGCAGCAGTAAGGACAGAATGTCTCTGTTCCCAAAGACAACCGGTTAGAGCCTCAAGTGCAGTGCGAGAGCAGGCCACTCTCCATGCCCCACCCTGTGACCCAAGTCAGAGTCAGAGCTTTGAACCACTGCTGCTGCACTGGACAGGTGGGGAATGTCCCAACAACTGCTCCCAAAATCTGCTAGGTTACTGGTTCTGGATCGCTTTCACAGACCAAGATGATGCAAGAGCAGGCTTTCAGACATAAAGCTGCAAGGGATTAGACGGTACTAGAGAGCAGGGTCAGAGAAATAGTGTACAGAAGCAGTCCGTGAGATGAGACGTCAAAGAAGTTTTGTAAGGGTGACACTCAGGTGACGAATGATCAATCACAAGATGGCTGAGACTTGCCTTGATGCCAGGTTATATGAGAAAGCACTGATTGAGAGTATGTTTGGCCCAAATGGGCAGCCAGATTTGACCGAAAAATAAAGCCCTCTTCTGCCTTCAGATACTAAGCATGCACATCCAGGGGCCACCATGGAAGGTAGAACTGCAAACCGGAGCAGGGAAATGGAAGATGAGCTGAGGGGCCTTTGGGACCTTTCTGAGAAATGCATCTGTTCACAGAGGCACAGAGGTTGTGCCTGGGGCCCTTGGCTAGAGCCAGATGGAGAGCCCTGCGGGGTTGAGAGACCCAGAGACTGGCTGTTTCATCCATCTGTGAAACAGGACCTTGGAGAACACTGTCCTAAGAATATGACCAGCTGACCTTCTATCCAGTGCCAAGAGTCCCCGTGAGAGCTGAAGTGTCAACCTTGCTCCATGCAAGGCTGGAGTTCACAGGTGTTTCCCAGGCCACATGGGAAGGTGAGCATACCACCTCCCTGGATTGTGCAGCCTGAGGGGCTGGGGCAAAAGCAGGTATTGAGGGCTGTTCTGGGGGGGGGGAGTGTGTGGAAGCCCTGCAGGTTACTACTGACCCCTGCAGGCACCTGGGTGCTAAGGACAGCAGTGGCAAGTGGGCCTGGCTAGGGAGAACAGTGACTTACTTGTAGTTATCATCCTCCACAAACTTCTGGAGCTCCTCAATGTAGCGTACAGACTTCAGGTACTTCTGCACATGTGGCAGGGTAGTGAGGTGATCTGTGGAAGTAGGGACAAAACTCAGAGGCTTGACTCTTTCCCCTAGCCCAGAGAATGCCGACACAGACACACCTGGCATCTTGAGGCTGCTTCACTGTCCTTGGGGCAGGTCCTGGAGGAGTGGTCAGGTTTGGCTTCTGCCCTATGTAAAGTGAGCTCGAGCATTTGGCTGAGGGAGAGAAGCTAAGGCTGGGGCAAGCTGGAGCTCTGGTCCCCAGAACAGACCAGGATCACATGTCTGTACCTCCAGCACATTTCCAGTGATGGTGGTGCACCGTCTCCTGTGTGCCATGAATTCAAGGCCACCCTAGCCAGTGCAAAAGTCCAACACAGATGGTGCGCTCTCTGTACTAGGCGACAGACAGCAGACATCTGTCTTGTGTAGGAAAAGGGCTGGTCCCATCATATGATGGAGAGATGGCAGCAATATGCAAACGTCATTATCACCAAGAGGTGGCCAGGCCAGGTTCTACTGCAGACTCTGAGGCCTGAGCCACACTGTCACCTCTGTCACTCTCCTCAGACCTGCACTGTCACTGCATTCCTCCTGAGGAGGGGGCAGACACGAAAGAAGAGAGGCTGGGGAGAGGGAAACGTCTTAAAGAGCAGCAGGGGCCATGACCTTCAGGCTCCAAGTCTGAGGCTCTGAAGGTCATTTCTGCTTCTCTAAGTCATCGGTGGTGTCATCATCTCTGAAATGAGGACAATGACATCTGTTCTCCAAGCTGAGAGCAGCTGGCACAAGTCTAAGTCTAGAGCACAGTGACAAGAGTACACCTTCTCTGGGTTCTGGAAAATTCCGGCACCTGCTGAGGGCCAGGAACCGTGTGTGGCCCTATTTTCACACAAGCAATGGAGAGGAGCAAGTGACTTTTCAGGATGCAGCTTGGTGTGTACTCTGAGGTCTGAGTCTGCAGCTGCTCTGCTCATCAGCAGACAAAGCTGGGGTGTCTGAAGGCTCTAGGACATGTAGGCCCTAGAGGAGAGCTGGCCTGCACTGCAGACCCTATCGTGCCCTGCGATGACATGACCTGTGGCTTTCCTGTGGTCCTCCCAAACAGAGGTGGCCAGCTGTCTCCCAGCCTGTGTACGACAGGTAGGGGGGGGCTTTTCTCACAGTCCTCTGGGGCACCCAGGCTTTTATTCCTTTATCCTGTTGTGTAAACTGGCAGCAGAGAGGCCAGTTTACAGCTCTGCTCTCCATTCTCCCTATCACTGCTGACTCCCTGCCTGGATCACTGTTCCTTCTCACAAACGACTGGGGCACCCGACTCCCATTTCAGCTCCACACCAAGTTCTGGTCTTACATGAAATCCGCATCCAGGTGGATGAGGCATTCGGCATGCCAACTTCTCAGGGACAGGAAGTCCCCAGTAAGCCTGTGTACTCCACGCACCTGGCATCATGCTCACCCCTTGCATTTGGAGCCTGGCCAGTTGCTTACCAAATCACTGCCCCATTCCATCCAGGCCCACAGTTAGATAACATGGCCTGGCCTCCCTCTGTAAGACTGGTCAACAAACTACCCTTGGCAGCTTCTTTCTTGTCTCTGCTACCCTAGTGCAGAGCCTCTGGGAGGACCCAGATGGAGGGGCCACAAATGGAAGGAATATGGTCCCAAATTTGCTTGAAGAAAAGTTATCTGGGAGCTTCCTACCAGGCTTTTCAAGGATAAATGACCCAGAGCCAGCCAGACCTGGGACATGCCTCTCACGGAATGTGTAAACAGCTCCCCGTGTAAGGAAATGACAGAGATATCTAGTTTGCAGAATCTGTGGAGATGCCTAAAAGGCCAAGCCCATGTCTAAAGCTCAAGACAGTTCCACAGGGAGCTCTGTGGGGCTAACCTGACTCCTGGAGCTTTCTTGTGACCAAAGCGCTGGATCCAGATCAAGGCAAGCTCTCACAGTCCTAGTGGTGAGATACTAACCATAGCTGCAGGACACTTGCAAGTCAGCAATAATCCGGAGGATGTTGTTCATCTGGTTGGATCTTTGTTCATTTTCCATGATGCTGCCAGAGGCAGGGTATGCAGAATCAATGTAGATCAAATCCAGAAGGTAGATTCCTAGGATTAAAGGAGACACTGAGTTATGGTAGGGTGCATCACAAACCCTGGGGTTAAACAGTGGCCTCTGCAAGAAGTTAGAAAGAGCAACTTGTGGAGACTGAACATGCTAGTTGGACTTGAATTCTAATTCTGATTAACTCATTTTTCATGCTCAACTATATGTTAAACATTTGAACAACAACCAAAATGGATGCTGGCAGATTGTAGCATGTCTAATTTGCATAGTTGTCAACAACAAGGTTTTGTACCTATAATCCAAATGGAAAATAACAGGTGGCTATGCCTCCTAGTCATTAATAACTAACTCTACGCTGCTATGCCCAGGAGAACAGCTTTTGTGGTTTTACTTATTTAGATATTTGTCTAACTTCTCCCACACACATGCATACATACATACAATTATCAATTAGTGGAGGTAAAGAAGAAATTAAGAATGAAATATTTCTCTGTACAAAAAAAAAAAAAACGAATGGTAGACAGAGATGTCTTCTGAGATGTTAACAGGAAATAAGATGTAGTACAAGAACAGGACTCCAGTGGGCTAGTGATAAGCTGGGGGTAGGCTTCAAGACAACCCAGCAGGGGCTGGCTCTGTGGGCTGAGCCCCTCCACAGTTCTCAGCTGACTTGACACAGAGTCAGCTGATTATCTGGAAACATGAAAGAAAACTGGATGGTGTGTCCTTCCAGGAGTACCCCAGGAGCACTGACAATACTGTACCCACCATACATGAGGGACTAGGCAGGAGTGGCAATGCAAGGCAGAACTGGAGACAGAAGAAAAATGATCAAGGCAAAGAGAAACAACTGACATGGATGGAAACATACTTGATGGGGAAGAGTCAGTGACTCCAAATTTCTATGCATGAAACAAAACCACATTTAAACACATAAAGCAAGAAACCACCAGGGACAAGAAGTGAATTTAAAAAATGCTACACAGAGAAACCCTGTCTCAAAAAGAGCTACAGTCATCCGGGGGGGGGGCTACAAACCATAACTAGGAAGCCTTGGCTTGCCTCTTCTGCATGTATGAATGTGTATGTGCATACATATAAAGATGTATATATCCAGGTGTGCATAGATAACACCGTAACAAACCCAGAAAGCCTAGGTTTACTGTGCACACGCATATGTGGAGGATGTGTTTTTCCATGAACATGGATGTGGCGGCCACAGTGTGACGTCAGGGTGTCTTCTGTCCCTCTACACCTTATGATTTGAGACAGGTCTTGCACTGAAGCTGGAGCTTGCCATTTTGGCTGGACTCCAGGTGGAGGTACACAAACAGCACGCTGCCTCACCAGGTTCGGTTGGGTTCTGTTGTTGTTCACATGGGTGCTCAAGGTTCCAGACTCAGGCCCTTATGCTTTACCCAAGCAAGCACTTCACTCACGAAGCCATTTCCATAGTCTCTGTGAGGTTTTTCTTCCATAACTAAAAATACAGTTCTTTTTAGGTACAGAACACAGACATTGATTTACACGGTATAAGGAAAGGCCAGTGAGTTCCAAAAACTCAATGCCATGTTACCCACATTCTTTGACTTTACTGTGCTCCATCTAGGAGTGAAGTACAAAAAAAAAAAAAATTCCAACCACTGGAAGTGCACATACAAGAAAATTCTAGGTTAAAAATAGACCTAAAGTTTTTTTTTTTTTTTTTTTAAATCTGTCTGCATAGCTTTAACACAAACAGTGCTTGTACGAAATACAGTGATCGCCAAAGCTTTCCACTTGAATCGGTCACCTCTAGGCTGGTATATGATGTCCTCCGTGCCCATAACCCAGGATTTCAAGGTTCTCCCCTTGCTTTCAACATTTCTGGGGCTGGAGATGGATAAGAGTGTGCACTGCTCTCGCAGAGGACCCAAAGTTTGGCTCCCAGCACCTATGACAGGTAGGTCACGACTGCCTGTAACTCCAGGGGATTCGACACCTCTGGTTTCTGTGGATGCCTCCACACATGCACATGCCCCAACATGTGCACACATACATCTAATTTAAAATAACAAAATAAATATTTGAAAAAAATGTAAGATTTCTACATTTAATGACTTTAAATGTAGTAAATCCTAAGGGGACCTTCATAATCAAAAAATAACGTTAGCTTTATAAAATTCAAGGTAACTGTATCAAAATGCTTATGCACTAAATCCTGACCAATGTCAACTATTAAAAATGATAAATATACTACTATATAGTTATATTTTACATGCACTGTATATATTTTCATATATTATATAATTGTGTTGTAAAGCGATCTGTTTGAAAAAAAATGAGAACACTGTATTTCAAAAGTATGGTTCTGGCCAAAGTGTCCATCCGAGAAAAAGTTGTAGCCTTAGGAGTTTGTATTAATAGACTAAGTGTTGTTACAAACACAGACTCAGTCTGGTGCTTCACGTCTGAGTTTTGTGTGGATGGACAAGCACTGGGCTAAGTCTCACATCTTCATTTCCTTTTCTCCTTCTTTTTTTCTTTTGTTTTTGTTTTGTTTGTTTTTTAGAGACAGGGTTTTGCTGTGCAGCCCTGGTTGTCCTGGAACTCACTCTGTAGACCAGGCTGGCCTCGAACTTACAGAGATCTGCCTGCCTCTGACTCCTGAGTGCTGGGATTAAAGGCATGTGCTACCATGCCAGGCACATGCTCATTTTCTTTTTTATCCTTCCAAATGTCCACTCTGTAAGGGAGGAAAAGGAAGCTCAGAGAGGATGTGAAATTGGTCTAAGGTCACACAGCTGGTAAATGATGGGGATGGGAGTGGAACCTAGGCTTCCTCCTCCTGCCTTCCTTCCTTCCAAGTTTCCTGCCCCCACAGAGGACCTTGAGTACTGGGTACCATGAGTCATTCGTCTGCTTTTAAAATAGCTTCACATTGTTCCGGGAAACCATTAAATCACAGAAGCATCTGCTGTCGCTCCTCACAGGAGCCATGTCTGTTTCCTTCCCTCCTGTTTTCCAGATTTTAATAATTAGGAATCATTTTCCTTGAATAGGCATCCTAAGTGTAGAGGGTTTGAATTCACAGATTTATTCTTTCTCTTGAACTTTGCTTTTCCTCCTCTTTTTCAAAAAATCTAACTCAGTTACCTCCCTGAGGATTCCACAATGGCAATCCTGAAAATCCCATTATGGCTGCAACCACAACAAAAAGCATCCCCCAGTGCTGTGTGGGGGTGGAGGGATGTGGGCCATGGGGTGAGCTGGTTCCAGATGCCGTGTGCAGATCCAGCTTGGCTGACTCAGAGGCTGGGCAGCAGCTTAGCCCCGGAACAGAGAAGCTACAGAGCGGAGGTGGGGGTAGGGTGGAGGAGAGTGACACTGAGGTTTCCTAGGGTCTGCTGGGGAGCACCGTCCTTTCTGAGAGAAGGGGACTGAAGAGATGACAGCTGCACAGGGTCTCCCCACTGCGTACTGGATCCCCAGCAGCTCTGCCTAGCTGCAGCTCCCATGATCATTCTACTGGCCTCCAAAGCACAGAGTGGCCTTTGCTCAGACAAAGCTCTACTTGGAGATTTCCTTGTGTTTCACCAAAAGGACAGCGTGACCCTGAGCCTCATTCCCGAGTAGTACTCCACAAACCAAGGCCAGAGGAGTTAGTTTGGCATACCCTGGGAAGGGGAAGGGGTGGGGGCTCATTAGGTATAAGGCAGCCAGTCCCTGAGTCCCTTCTGCAAAAACACCCAAACTCTAGCACCTGCCTGCACCTCAGGCCCTGAGTATTTAGACTAAGGTCATGGTGGTGAGGACAGGATGAGTAAATGGGGAGACCTGAATCTTGTAAAGCCAAGACAGAACCTAAAGCGATACATGACGATCTGGCACTCCCTCAAACATGGCTGCAGAAGTGGTGTATTTCTGTGAACAGTGCATGAGTCCAGGGAAGTCCTTTCTGTGTTGTATTAGCCAATCAAGAGTGATATTTCTATATCTAAAACATAAACCAAATGCTTGTTTGTGTCCCTTGACTCCTGATGACTGACTCTATCAGAACTCAAGGCCTGGGAGCAGGTCTCCCTGCTCCTGGAGTGGGTCCCCAGAGCAGAACACATGTAGCTGCTTGGTGACTGTAAGAATGGAAGTGTGTTTATGGGACCCAGCCCATAGCCTCGTTTTGTAGCTGAGGAAAGACATCAACTCAAGAGAAGATCACAGGGGTGGGGGTGGCTGGGGCTGCAGGTCAGATGGCAGAGTGCTTGCCTAGAATGCATGAAGCTATAGGTTTGGTCGCTGATACCACATGAAGTGGACATGGTATCCTTAGCTACTTAGTGAGTGTGAGGTAAGAGCAGCCTGAGTTTCAAGGGACCCTGTCAAAAAAAGAAAAGAAAAAAAGAAAAAAGACAATGGCTCATGTTTATTAAGCACTTACTACATCCCTGGTCCTAAGCTCAGAGGTTGGCCAGATTGTTGCTGTGTAAGGACATGTTTCCACCAGCAAACCACTGTCCCTCTCCTATAGACAAAGGAACAGAAGTCTGAAGAGGCCACATTGCTTTCCTGAGGTCATACAGTGGGAAACTGACCAAGGCAGGATTCACATACAGCTCTGTAGGACTTCCATGTTAGTCTTTGTGTCACTGTAGCCAGCAGCCTGCAGTACCTGGAAGCCAATGAGGCAGGATGGGGACACATAACAGCTGACCCAGGGGAGGGGGCACTCACGCTATGGCTCTCTCCTCTTTATTTCTACTTTGGGATTAACAGTCTCCAGACTGTGGCTACTCCCTCCTATTACCCATATCAGGCTTGCCTGGGCACACGTCTCAGGTCTGCACGTCAGCAGCCCACCCAGACTTGGGGGCCCTGCCAACTCTACCACATAGTCCCACTAGGAGTAGCAGTGGGATGTCCATGGGCGGGATGGTCTGGCTACAACTGCCATAACCATGGATGGTAGGCACCCAGACACCAGCCACATGGGACCACCCTGCAGCTGGACCAGTGCTGGGAGTCCATCTGGATTGGGATAGTACCGCTCCTGTTCTTATTTAGACAGTGACTGCAGCAGATGACACTGCTGGTTGGCCCACCACCACAGACAGTAATTGGACCAGCCATTGGCTTGGCTGCCGTGGGGATGAGTGGTGCCAGGGACTGGGCTAGACTGTGAGGCACTGACACGGGGAGGGAAGCTTGAGTGATAGGAATAGCCACTGTCTATCATGCAGGGAGGAGGGGCTGCTGATCTCAGGGCCCTTCACAACACCTCAGGACGGGACTCTCATTACCCACACTGTGCATGTAAGAAAACTGAGGCTTAGGAGGAAAAAGAAGTGAACCAAGTTCCCACAGCTTGAGAGTAGTAGATCAGGGTGGGAATTCAGGCCTACCTTGATGGCAGAGCTAGGGCAGGGACTGGGAGGCATGGCTGGCAACAGGAAGAGGGTCCCAGTTTAAGCTGGGGGTATAAGGAATGCAACTGTAGCCCATCACCTGAGGGCACCGTGGCCAGCCAGCATTATTCCACAGCCATGCCCACTCACAAACCAGCCCTCTGTTGAGGCAAATGGTTCCCTAGACCTCGTTTCTGCCCTGTGCCACCTTTGTACCATGCCACCTGCGTACCCCTGACGAAGGAGATGTTTTCCCACAGCACTGGGCTTAGTGTTGTGCAGAGCCTTCTGCAAGCCGGGGGCTGGGAGCCCAGCTAAGCCAGGGCCCACAGCTGGCCCAGCTCCCCACAAGCCCAGGGACGACTCACTGCCCCCTTGTTCTCTCATCCCTGTCTTGTCTCACTTCCAGCCCAAGGCTGGTTTTGGTTTTTCTCACATGGCTATCTTTTCAATATGGAAAATTCTGCTGTGTCGAGGGGAAATGAAACCTGCCCGGCAGGAGAAGGCGCCACTTTTCCATATTACCACTTTCTATGTTCTCTTTTTCAAAATCTGAGATGAAAGACTTTTTTCCATGCTCTTTTTGCTCTGCCTGAAAAGATGACTTTCAGAATCCAGAAATGAGGAGTTGGCACCGGGGCTATACTTGTGTGGTTGCATCCCATAACCATCCTGGTAAGTTCCAAATGAAACAACAGCGTGCCTGCTCATTAGACTTTGTGTGGTTTGGTTTGGTTTGGTGTGTTAAGACATCACCAAGCAGACCCACTGTCTGCGGGCAGCCCTGGCTCTCTGAGAAGTTGGATATGATTGTATTAATTAATGCCTGCCAATTAACATCCATCATGCAGAGCGGGAACTTCAGAATAGATTTTCATTTAAAGAGTAAGCCTTATGGGAAGTTTGTGGCTTCTGACTGCCAGGGAGAAAAATGTTTCCCAGGCCTTCAGCAAGGGGCCTGAACTGGAAGTCACGTGTCAGGTGGGGAGAAGCCATGGTTTCCGGTCGAGCACATGGTCTCATTAGTGTCTTTTTGTTTTGTGACTCATGATCGCAAAGGCACGTGGGCAAAATCCTGTAGCCTGGACAGAACTCTGAGGTCCAGGAGATTCAAACCCCTCCAGACGTCCCTAGGAGAAAGGAAGACAAAGACTCAGGCTCCTCACTCGGAACCTGCAGATATACAGGTGTGAGGAGGCAGAGAAATCCCCCAGCGGGCCATGGGGCACAGATGGGCCAGGGTGCAGATGGCAGTCAGAAGGTGAGGCGCACATCTGTTACTGTTATTAGCCTTGTTTTGCACTGGACACTGTGCTGTGTAAACTGTCTCACTTGGTCCTCCAATAACTTTATTGCAAAAGAAAAGAAGCTGACATGTTGGTGTACCCAGCCCCACGTGTCCTTTGTGAGAAATCATACTTCCCACATCAGAATCCATGTGGTTGGGGGTCTGGAGCAATTCCATTCCCTCCTCTGCCCTGCGGGGGGGAAACAATTTTTATAAAATAACTATGCTGAAGAAAAAAAACTTCACCAAATTTCTCAGAGAAGAAAGAAACAAAATCACAAACTGTCCACATATGACTGAGAGAAAGGAGATGTGGCTGTGAATGCCGACATCACACTTCAGATACACGGGAACGACAGAGATAGGAAGACAAAACAAAAGGAGCACAAATACAAACACAAAAGCAGAAATAATAACTTTAAAATTTAAATTACATTCATTTCTCTGTGTGTGTGCATCTGCACACTACGATGTGCGTGAGGGAGTCAGAAGACAGCTTGCAGACGTAGGCTCTCACCTCCTACCACGGGGTCTGGAGCTGGAACGAGGTGGGCAGCCTTGGCGGCAAGTGCCTTTCCTCACTTAGCTGTCTTGTTGGCCCATGGATTTTTAAAATCAGAAGTGATAAATAAAGGTGAAGTTTAATTTTGAAAACAAAACAAAGGCTTAGTGGTGGTGGTGGTGGTGATGGTGGTGGCGCACGCCTATAATTCCAGCACTTGGGAGGCAGAGGCAGGCGGATCTCTGTGAGTTTGAGGGCAGGACAGCCAGGGATACAGAGAGAAATCCTGTCTAAAAAAAAAAAAAAAAAAAAGAAGAAGAAGCAGTCGAGTCTTTAATAAGTATGATTGAAGGGGGAAATGAAGTTCAAAAGACTTAGGGATGAGAGGGGGAATATGATTCTAAGCATAGTAGAAGTTAAAATAGTTGCAATTCCTTTTTAAAGGTGTTTTCTAAATATCCATGTTTTTAACCATAGGCCTGAGCTACTTTCAGTCTTGATCAGAAAAGGTCCTCTTTGCAGTGGGCAGCCATCACTGGAGAGATGTAGAATGTCAAAGGGCTGAAAACAATAGACTTCGAGATCAGCCCCTCCCCCTGCTCCACCCTCCCCCCCCGCCCCCCCGCCATATCCATCCTGCAGCAAAGGTTCGGGGCACACCATGGAAGAGGACAGAGAGGAGTTCTGTGACATGCTGTCTTCTGGACATAAGCAGCTATGGTCCATGAACTCACAGTGGCTGGAGTTGCCTACACATGATCAAGCCACCTAAAATCTTAGCACATACAGGATGGATGCCCTCCAAGCTCCACACCACCCTGAGAAGCAGTGGGCAGTTGCTGGGGAGGGTGAATTACTCTTTACTGAGGATGTCGTCACTGGTAGGTTTCCCATGCTCCAGGGTGGCCCACACCACGTACATGCGGGCAGCACTGCATGGAGTCGGTAGATTATTAAAAAAAAAAAAAAAAGGCGTGAAATTGGAAGGGATTGTGTTGAGGGGAATAAAGGGTGGAGCTGAAGGCAGGAAATGGAGTAGATATGATTATATTTCATTGTATATACGTATGAAACAATCAAAACTAAGGAAAAGCTTTAAAAAGTAGATGAAATGAATGCTTATTAAAAAAAGCTGTCTACTCAAAATTGTGTCAAAGAGATAATAAACTTTTCAATAACCAAAAAAGAGAAAAAATATTAACATTGAGAAAGTTGCCATAGTTGAGAAGTATGATACCACATGTTTCATAGCCTCGAGAGGAAACTGGACACTATCTGAACAGTTCTGGAGCACAAAGAAGCCAGAAGTACTCGCAGCCCTTTCTCAGAACTAGTGTATCTGTTGTAGCAAAACCTGGCAGAGGTGGTATAAAAAGGAGCCACAGTGGCCACCCTTGAATGAAAAGAGGTGGGTGGACAATGTTCCCCACAGTCATAGACCGTCTAACAGAAACCCCAAACAACAGGCATCGGAAGACCTTTTGGAGTTTTTGGTAAGGGTTGTCTAAGAGACTTCCAAAATATTATAGGCTACTGCTTTTGCCCTTGGTAGTCCCTCAGAGATGGAAGGTAAGTCCTCATTGTTGAAAACAACATGTACTTTGGAAAAAAGGCCCAGAAGCCCCTGAGCTGGATCTGACTTGAAAGCTTCCTCCCCGAGGACTAGCTTTCCTGGTACCAGAAAGTGTCATACAAGCTTCTCAAGTAGGAAAGCAACCAGCAGTTGCTTATGACACTTAAGAACTACAACAATGACCAGCATGGCATGATAACCCTTAGGGTGCAGTAGTGGACATATACTGGGGGTAACCAACGGCTCTCTATTTGGACTTAAGACCAGGTCAACAGGAGGAAAATCATGCCTGGTCCTGGAAACCTAGTCAACTTCCCCAGGGCTAGTGGAGTCAAGGATCTCGGAGGAGACTCTACAATCACCACTTTACTAAACCAGCATAATACCTAACTGCATTCTAAATATTTATCCTTATACACACAGATAAGTGTAGTTCTCACCCTTCATCAAGGAAACTTCTCTTTGCAACAAATGGAGATCATTATAGAGAGCCACGACCAATCAAACTCAGAGTTGTAGAGCACAGTCCCAACACCTGCTATATCTAAGGCTCAGGGATCACTGTGGAAGAGGGGCAGAAAGACTGTAAGAGCCAGAGGATTATGGAGTTTTCTATGAGGGTGTGTATCCATAAAGTCTTAGCCATACGGCTGTATGAACAAGGACAGAACCAACAAACATGTTAACACGGAATGGGCAAGCTCGGGAAGCCTCAAACCTGGATAAGAACCACAGGGCAATAAGGCACGTGGAGAGTAGGAGAAAGTCTCCCGAGGGAAGAGCGCCAGCCGGCCATCCAAAGGCCCCAAACACACACAGACAAGTAACAGTATAAGAGCTGATCAGGGGCTGTGCTTATGTATTTACACACGTAAGTATACAAAATGTTTATATGCATACATATATGTGCAAACACATAAATATAATCTATGCTCAGTTCATATAATGTTACTTGTATGTGTATGCTTCGAGGGTCGTGTGTGTGTTTATGTAACAATAATTAAGGAAAAAGAGGCCATAAAATTGCGAGAGAGAAGGTGGGGAACATGATAGTGGCTGGAAGGAGGAAGGAGGGAATGGAAGGGGAAATGATATTATAGTATCAAAACATAAAAAATATTAAAAAAAAACAATGAAAAGAGGGGCTGGGAGATAATTCAGTCAATAAATGTTTGCCATGAGAGTGAAAGAACCAGCTTAAAAACTGGGTGTAGCGATGCACATCTACAATTCCAGCATGGGGGAGGCAGAGGCAGGGGTATCCTTGTAGCTCGCTGGCCAACCAGCCGAGCACAATTGAAAAGTTTCTTCACATTCCGAGAGAGACCCTATCTGAAAAATGAGATAGAGAGCAACTGAGGAAGCCATCTGATGATGACCTGACTACCATGCATACCCACATACACATATACACACATCAACATGAATATGTCTCAACATACATGCAAAACGATTTCCAAACAAGTTAATAAAATAATCAACATATTAAAAAAAAAAGCCAGGCAATCTTACTACATCATTTGATCTCGAGAGACGGTGAAACAATGTTGACAGTTTTAATATCGATTCCTAGTGATACACACTGTAAAGCAGACTTCTGGAGCTTGATGAGAGGTGAGAATTAGAAAACTCAACAGTACAGTTAATACTGAAGTCTGAGTGAGTAGGTGCAGAGTGTCTGCCACACATCAGCGGGATGAGACAACTCAAACACACATGGAATGATGAAAGGTGCACCAGCACTGCCACTGTTTGTGCGTGCTGTGATTAGCTACCACAACAGCTATACAACGAGACAACTTAGGATAACCAGCTGGATCCCCATCAGCCCTAGCAGAGTTAATGTCACACTGGACACCAGTACCATTCTCACATGCCAATAGTCACCATGTGGGAAATGTAACGGGAAAACAGAGCAGCAAAAAAATACCAACATCTGGAAGGAAACGCAGAAAGAAATTAGTACATCCACACACATAAACACTAGAGAAATTATACCACACTATTAAAATAAAATATGAGAAAATGTCCAGACTTATTATTCCTTTCTTTGAATAATCCATTTTATTGACATAAACGTGGGGCTGGCAAGATGGCTGGGCGGGTAAGATGCTTGCTGCCAAGTCTGAGTACCTAAACTCCATCACTGGAACCACATTCTAGAAGAGGAAAACAACTGCTGACAGTTGTCCTCTGACCTTCACGTGGGACTGTATGTGCAATAAAATGAGCCCATGTTTTCTCTATGTCTTTGCTCTGTATTCCTGTGGTTGACTTCTCAGGTGAGAACATAAAACTTTCATGATTAAAACCAAAACTAACAAAGTAGAGCACTCTTAAGACCCACAAACGGTCAATGAGAAGAGAACAAGACTGTGGAGTGCTCAGCCCTGAATGGCACACTCACATAAGATTTCTCCTTCCAAGCTCAGAGGCCATCTCAGAGAAGAAGGCAGAAAGACTGCGAGAGCCACAGGCGGCGGATAACCACAATGAAACAGTGTTTTCTGACACGACAGAGTTGTTGCACACATGAAGTCACAAGGGTTATAACAGCACGCCCAGAACCCCAGCAAGCTCAAGCAGAGAATCCTGGCATGGGGGGGGGTGGGCACAGTCCTATTCCTAGCTGCAGAGTTACCAGCAACCGATGGCTGCTGAGGGTTGGGGAGTCAGGTGTTATGGTGGTGTGGCCCTGGGTAGGTCAACCACATTGGATGGCTCCATATGCAAGAGTATTTAGGCAGCAAAAACTAGATTTGATGGATTAAAAAAAAAAGATAACAGAGTTGGGTGGGGAGGGAGGTGGGGGCAGATATGGGAGTAGCTGGACAAGGTGGCAAGGGGGGTAAAAACACACTGGAGGAAATTCTCAAAGAATGCGAGTATTTTGTAAAGACTCTCGAGGATATAAAATAAGATGTAAATAAGTGATGAGATAAATAATATTGCTTAGATGAGAAGGCTCAGTTTTATCAGGCCAATGACTGCCCGGTTAATGTTCAACTGTCATGATTCTTAAGTTCCCCTCGGGTTACAGCAGAGCAGTTTTTAAAGCAGAGTGAGGAGGAGGGTGTGTCCTCGTTAATGCACATATTTTACAAAATCTGAAATGCATCCTAAAGTTCACCAGGAAGAGCAGACACTTTCTTCCCTCCCTCCTTCCTTCCTATCAATAAGAGAACAAGCATATTTTGGCAAGTGATTTTTTTTGAGCATCCTCAGCTCTTGGTTGAGGGCTTGGTCATCAGGGTCAGGATGGAAGACCACTGTCATTTGCTGAGAGGCACCTCTTCATCTCCTTCCCTATCGCCTGCATCTGGGCAATCCAACAACAACCCAGTCTGCACTCTGATCTTCCTCACTCACCCGATGATTTTCTATCCTCAATAGAGACTAAGGTTTTACTGCCCCCTAGGACACTCCCTCTCCCTCCTGTGCTCTTGGGTATACTGTCCCTTCTTCTGTCACAGCATGGAGACCATGCTCATAGGTCAAGGCATGTGTTGGCTCTCCATTCTTCAGGCTCACCATCAAGGCACACAGAGTAGGGCTCAAAGAATTGGGCTCAACTGGAGCCAGAGTTGAGGTTTTGTTTGCACGCAGACAACTCTTCAATCTGACCCTTAACTTCTACTGTCTGGGGGAAGAGACGAGAATAGCTGTCACTGCCAGGCACCCCTACTCCACCGTCACCCTGTTGGGGGCAGCGTTAGCCCTGTCATCTCCACGCTAACCACCTCATTTCTCTGAGTGCCACAAAGAGTACCCAGAGGTGCAAACGCCATCAAGAGGAAATGGAAGGTGGCCCCCAAAGTGAAAGCCTCGGAAGGAAGCCCGTGTCTACACCGGGAGGACGGACATCACGTGCCAAGGAAAACACTCCGGAGGTTGTCTTTCCAGTGCTGGCTCCGAGATCTGCTACTGTGCACAGAAAGGCTCCCCAAACGTCCCAGGCCACCAGGCTCCCAGCCAGAGAGTGAGCTCACAGACGGCTGTTTTAGTCGCCAAAGTATTTTCCATTTCCCTAATATACTCAGATCTGTGGCCACTCAGTGCCTAGTCTTTGAGTACAGCAAAAATAACAAAGATGACAGCTTTATTCGTGACTCAATGGAGACTGTAACCAATCCCATGTTCTGGGTCTTCGTCATCTATTTCCCTGCATTCTCTGGGAAACGGGCAGCAGACTTTTGGAGATCAAGGTAGATCCAAACTGATCCCTACTTTCTTAGAGCAAAGCCCCCCCCCCCCGACCTCACAGCAGAAATGTCCCAAGGCCTCCTTAGGCCTCTGCTCACCGCTGGCTTACTTGCAGCTGGTAGGTTTAGGGATTCTGAGTGCCCATTTTTCTTCTTGGTGAAAGGACACATGCAGGCCCTCACCAGGAAGTTCTAGGAAAGCTACTTTTAGTGGCTGGAGGTACAGTTTGGCAGGGCCACCTCTGTGAGCTCCATCCTTCTCTAGGGTACTGTGTACAAGAAGATGCCACTCAAACAGGTCTGGCTCAGGCCTGGCTTTCTTCCCAGCCCATTCTTATGGGCAGAGTCTGCAACCCAACCAACAGAGGGCACCAGAAGAAACTAGTGTTCTGGCTGGTCTGCCACTGGGCCACCACTGGCTAGGTCAGGCTGCGGACTAAAAGGTCCAACCACATCTGTCCTTCTGTATCAGAACTCAATTCCCTTGTACAGTGGGCCCAAGACACTTGAATTCCTGGGCCCTGGACTCCTGGTCACTTGGTTGAAACCTGTCCTATTTCTTTGTCTATTTGTTCAGTGCCAATTTTATCCCATTCTACCTCCTCCTCCTTACAGCACACTGCTGTCCCAGTAGGACTTGGTGTCAACACTGCTATCACTAGGATGCCCTCGCTAGGAAACACCATCACAGGATGTTTCGTGTGAGGACAGTGGCCACAATGGTAGGGAAGCATGGCTGTTGGCAAACTGGAAAAGGCCAAGAGCCTAAGGGTAAGTGACAGATCACTGTGGAGAGGGCAAGTCACAAGGACACAGTTCATTTGGGGATGTCCACTGTCACTGGGCAAAGGTGTTGGTGCTATAGATATTTACAGAGTGCCTCCCATATTCTAGACATAGGTGTGGCGCACCAGACAAGGCATGGCCCCTGATCCCAGCAACCTGATGAAGAGAAGTATCTGAAGCATATAAAATGAAAAATTGATACCCTAATATCCTTAGAGGAGGCAGAAAATGGATTAGTTGTGTCCTTGACATTGCAGCATGTGCTAAGGTACCCTTTCCTGCCTCTGGGTCTCCTTAACTCTAGAGATGTTAGGTGGCCCGCTTCAAGTCTCTGGTCACTTCGGATTCCAGTACAGGAACCTGGTGGTTGCAGTCATGTTGACACTCAGAGGTCCACATGCACACTGGAGTGAAGGTGTGGGAGCACATGGTACATGTAGTCAAGCTTTAGCATACTAACTTGTGATTGGTGCAGGTGCTGCCCATAGCTCTCACAGGCCTCCATGGAGACTCAGGAAGGGGCTGTCAGAGCATCTGTACAGAGTGGACATTCAGCAAAGCTACTTGGGAAAACAACAACTTCAAGAGGGGATGGAGATGTGTAACTAATACCTTGCGAAGCCCTCCCCGGGGTTGTCATTAAAATTCCTGTAGCTAAGAGATGGAAGATTTGCATTCACTGAGCAGGAGTAGGGTCTACAGACAAGCTCAACACACTTTAGGACAGATGTACAGGACAGAGACTGAGCAACGCCGGGCTTTGTCTCTTTAAAGGGGGATCATTTGGGCTTGTCCCTAGTCTCAGGGGTTCAGTAACAGTAGGCTGCCCAGCAGGAGCTGACCTGGGCTTGTGTAATGCTTTGTGCTCCCTCTTCTCACATGTATTTGTGGTTGCTATTGGCAGGAGAGGATGGGAGTGTGCCCAGAGGGAAACCCAAATGCCTACCTGATGATAAACCTCAAAGCCCAACAGATTTCCCACATCTAAGGATACAGTCCATGGAAATTGAAAACCCAACAAAGGGCACATGGAAAAATCCCAGTAAGTCACGGGCTGCAGCGACACAAGGTTGGAGAAGCAGAGCACATCCCTCCCCCAGACAGTTTGGTCCAAGGTCTGCGACAGAGTGTTAGAGACAAGGCATAGATGAAACAGTACAGCTGTGAAATGGTAAAAGAACTAAAGGAAAGTTAAACCATAGGTAAGAATTAAGGCTCAGTGGCACAGTGCTTACCTAACATGCAGGAAGCTTGGGGTTAAATCCCTAGAACTGCAAAAACAAACAACCTCTAAAAAAACCAAACCAAACCAAAACCAAAACCAACAACAATAAAACAAAACAAAACAAAAACCCAACCTATAAATTGAAACATCAGAGGCAACAGGAGCCAAGTGGTCAAGTGGGCACCATGGGAACTTGCATGCTGGGTGTGGAAAGCAAGCTTGGCAAGACACTCCAGTGCCAGGAGAAGAAGAGAGAAGAAGCCTGTATGAGGAAATGGACAGCCGACCAGAGCATGGCCCTTCCCCAGAAGAACCCTACCCCTAGACACATCCTGGCTAAACATCTGAATTAAAATAAAATAAAGAAGTCCGGAAAAAATGGAAAACCCCAAAGCCATGAAGGTGACCCTTGGACCTCCAAGCAAGTTTTGGGGCTCTCTTTGATCTGCTCCAATGGAACCTCATATTCTACCAGACTGGCTGAGATATGAAATAGTCTGTACTGATCTTTCCAGCTGTTTCCTGTGTGAGGCGAGAGCAGGAAGAACAGTTTACTTACAAAATGTTAGTACTTGTCGGGTGATGCACCAATTGCTTCAGTTCTTTGGTTTATTTATATTTTTATTTGTTGGTTTTGTTTTAAGACAGGGTCTCACACAGCCCAGGCTGTGTCACAGAGAGTGACCTTGAACTACTAGCACTCCTGCCTCCGTGTTCCAAGTCCTGGGATTGCATCCCTGTGCTACCATACCCAGCTTGATTTTTTTAAAGAAGAAAAATATTTTTCCTTACTAATTGTGATGCTTAGGTATAAAGACCCAAAGAAGTGCTGCATGATTTCCGATAGCATAAAACGTGGTCAATGCTCATTTTTTCCATATAAATTCATGGAAGTGTTTTGTCATTGCAGACCAAGGCAGCTGATGTCAGCTTCTGAAGTCCCCATTAGTGGATCCCAACTGAGGTCCGCTGCCTGGCCAGAGGTCTGTAAAGGCTGGAAGGCTGCCCATACCACTGGGTCATAAAACAAGCACTTGGGAGCTCTGAAGATTGCATGGGATCCAGTGCTAATTGTAGGCTCTGAGGACAAATACAGCTGCCATACAAGGCAGACCATTTCTGTGAAGGCCAGCTTCTGGTTGGGCAATGGTGCTTTATCCCTACTTCATACATGTACAGCAAGCATGGAAAGCAAGAGCTGTGCCTACTGCTGCCCACTCCTAACAGGCAGCATCTTTAGAGGCTGACAACCATGGCGAGGTAAGAGTATTGGCTGTACGGGGCACTGAGCTGGAAAAACCACAGTCAACACACAGCAGCCCCAGGGGAGTCAGGGCTCAAAGGAGGCTCCCACACCCAGAGCACAGTTAGCCTCAGAGAACAGGAGGAAGCACTGCTGAAGGCTAGCAGATGCTAGGGCTGGTGATAATGGCCACTGAGCTTTGAGCTGAAACCCATGCATGATCTCATGGAGTCTTGATTCTTACAGTAGAGGAAAAGGAGGCCCAGAGGGTCTAAGTTGCTTGTCTAAGGTTACACAGTGAGCGTGTGGCAGAGTCAAGACTGTACCTTAGGTGTGATTCTGGAGTGTAAGCATTGTCTCACAAATACCCCTGTTTACCCTGCTTGTTCCCAGTGATCTTAGGACACCTCACTGGCCTCTGACCATGCTTGGACCTCAGGAACAGGAACAGAGGTAAGATAGGCCTTCTCTCCCACAAGGCAAGGATGAAATGAAGCATTGTGTGGACCTCCCCGTCACTGCACAGCTCAGTAACGCCAGAGTGATGCTGCTGACATCATTAATGGCAGGCCTAGGCTGCAGAGAATGGATGCACACCTTAGCTTCTGCTCCCACACCAAGTCCTTCCTTCTCCAGCCCCACATCTCGTTATGTTCATAGGAAGGACCAACTGAACCATGCCTGCCTGGACAGCAGCTTGCTCCTCCCTACCCCACCTCCTTGAGATGTACCAAAGCCAGGGCTGGGTCAAGCCCAGCAGTTCCAGGAAGGAGAAGTCCCTGTGGCTAGGAGCTCTCTCTATTCTTCAGGGCAGCACAAGCAACCGGGAGACCTGAGATTGACCAGGGTGACCAGAAGTAACTTCACCCTTTTGGGCATCAACTCACCTGTTCCCCACCTCCCTTCCCCCAACAGTACATTCTGAGTGGGAAATGAAGTAATTCCAGTACACTGACAAGGTGTCTGGCACACAGTACTTCATTCATTCATTAATGTATTAATTTTTTCATTCACTAAATAGTTGGCTGAACTAATCAGACTTCACTACATCTCTGCTGAGTTATGTACCATCTCAGACATAACAGTGAGGACCACTAGACAATGCTGAACAGTCATGACATACCTCATGTATTATTCCTCCCTTCCGTGGAAGCTCACAGCCAGGAGAGAGTTGGCCCCATAGGGTATACATAAAGAACTGTATGGCAGGTCACAGCTGGGGAGTCCTGTTGCATAAGAACTAAAAATTCTAGTCTCTCAAGCAAGAGAAATTCTGTAAGCACCAAACCTGGGTGAGAACTGTTCAGCCTCTCACAAAATATGCTTATTCTTAAGATGCAGACTCTCATAAAGTATCATACCACTAGCTACTGGATTCTTAGGGGTTGTTTCTACGAGGTGGCTTGGGCAGTAACAGGCTGGTAACCAGTGTTTAAATGCACCATAGCACACCAGGGCCTCTGTGCTCTGTGCTTGCAAGATGAACATCTTAACCTTGCAATGCTATTTTGAGAGTCAGGACTACTTTATGAAAGTTTTCAATAAATCTATAATATGAGAACTATAGCAGCAGCAGAAGCAGCAGCAGCAGTGGAGAGAAAGGCTGAGAGCCTCTCCCTTCTTTACTGAACAAGTGTGTGTTAAGGAGCCCACTGTATTCTCCAGGTCAGCATAGGCCCTGCTTCTGTAGGGCCTAGGGAGGTGTCGGTTAGTAAATAATGGCATAACATGGATCCTTATTTGACTAAACTGTAATGGTAACAAGGGGAAACCCATGCCTTGTCCCAGTTATTACATATATTTTCCAGATTAGGAAAACAAGGGTTCGGAGGTTATGTAACATGCCTGAAACCACAAACCTGGCAAGTGACAGAGCCAGGCCCCAGATCTCATTCAGGAGGAGTCATTATACCTGTGATGGCATCAGAGTTCAAAAGCATTTACAGAGAGCCTGCATCTCCCAGAATTTCCCTTCTAGTACGAGAGTTGCTGAACAAGGCAAAGGTGGGATTAGAAGGAGGATGCCTGAGCTGGGCTGGGGATGTAGATCAACTCATAGAGTGCTTGCCTAGCATGCAAGAGACTCTGGATTCAATCTCCAGGACCCCAGAAAACAGGCATGGTGGTGCATGCCTGTAACCCTAGAATTCTAGGAGGCAGAAGATCAGAAGTTCAAGGTCATCTTTGGCTACAGAGTGAGTATGAGACCAGCCTGGGACACACCAGACTCTGCCTCAAAATAAAAGAGGCTGCCAGAGAGCAGGAAGACTTGCTTGCTCACTTATGGTCAACTCACCCTTGAAGCAGGAATCAAGAGTACTCTGCAGCCTTCAATAATAGCCAAATGAGTTTAGGAAAGTTACTGCTCATGTGTGGGGAACTCCAATAGGATGCCTTGGAGGAGTCTGGGTGCCAGATGTGGGTATCACAGGGCCTGGTGGGTTAGTGTGCCTCCTGGCTCTCAGGTCAGCTTTGTGGTCTGTGAAAGTGGGAGGCTGCCAGGAGACCACTTTATTTAGTGCTGGGTGTGGAGCAGGTGTCTTATTGCAGACTCGGAGCTCCATCTCCAGCAAAGCAGATTTATGGGCAGAAGCAGAAACCATCCAGAGTGTAAGATTTAGCTTGTGTTCTTTTGATATCACCGTTTCTGCTTCCATTCACGTCACCTGCATTACTGTACCCTTTAAAAGCATTCTTAGATTACTTTATGTGGCTGGTGCCCACGGAGGTCAGAAGAGGAAGCTGGATCCCCTGGAACTGGAGTTACAGATGGTTGAGTCACCATGTGGGTGCTGGAAACCAAACCTGGTCCTCTGTAAGAGTAAGAAGTCGTTTGTTTGGCTTGGTTTTGGTTTTTCAAGACAGGGTTTCTCTGTGTAACAGTCCTAGCTGTTCTGGAACTAGCTCTTGTGGACCAGGCTGGCCTCGAACTCACTCAGCCTGCCTCTGCCCCCCACCTGCCCCCAGTGCTGAGATTAAAGGTGAGCACCATCATGGCCCACTTCATTATTGTATTCTTAATGGAGGCCAAACACACACGCCATAAAACTCACCACTAGTGGCATTTACCACATCCTAAGTGCTGGGTATTTCATGCTTCGGACACCATGAATAGTGCTCCCATGAGCAAATTGCTTGTGTTTTTGTTCAAACACTGAGTTTTTATTCTTTGGGGTATAAACCCAAAGCTGAAGTGTTGGCTCAGCTACTACTGTCCTAGTTTTTCTTTGTAAAATTGTGGATTTGACATGATAATCACATTAAGAAGCCAGTTATCAAATTAAGAGAGCTTGTAATATCACCTAAAACCACCAGGACAAGAGTTGGGACGGTGTACACCCTGGGAAGTTCAGCGTGGATGCTCATGTGGGATTCTGCTGAGCTGAGGCTACCTGAAGGTCAAAAGAGGTCTTTTGAGAGGGAGGGGGCAGCTTGCAGTAACAAGAATATGAGGCATGGAAGAGAACAGACACATAGAGGTGGCATGGAAGGAGTAAACTCCTGTCCCAGCATCCATAACTTGGGAGGCCCCTGGGGCTAGTCTCAGGAAAAACCTTCCCCAGTCCAATTCATCTTGGTGTTCAAGAGCCAACTCTGGGAGGACTGATGAGGCAGGGGACTATCTCTAGCAGGAATCTCAACCCCCTGCTTGGAGATCTCTGTCTGGATAATTAGGGAGTGCCTAGAAAGAAGAGAGCTGGTTTTGGTGGGGACTCTTCCATCTCTGCCTTAAATCGTACATCATGTATTAACTCTGATGGCTACTAGAATTCAAATGAGACATCAACACTCTCCCAGAGTCAGAGTCTGCATTCATTGCTGGAACCATCTGGACCAATAAGAGATGTCGCCAAATGTATTTATAGTTTAAACATATTTCAACTGTCTTTCCCTTAAAATGCCTTGTAGTAGCTTCCACCTAAACAAGGAAGAATGTCCATCATTTCTTAGGGCTCTGTGTCTGGGGGTGCCAATGGCATCATGATATGTGGCCAAAGAGGAACAGCATAGCAACTCTGAGCAGAGAAAGGGACAGAGAGATGAAAATGGAAAAATATAACCCACCATGTAAAAGCCATTACATCATTAACTGAAAACCAGCCCAATGCAGAGAGCTAGGGTAGCTGTGGTGAAATGGGAAACCCAAATACAGCTGACAGCAGTGTGAGTGGGTGAGACCTTTGGGGAAAGTTCTAGGGCTTCCAAAGCCAGAAAAACATCATTATCTTTTGACTAAGTAATCCCATTCCTTGGAACTTATTCCGAGGAAATCATTCTAAAAAGATGTGTGGGTAAAGAGGGGAGAGGAAAATATTTTAGACACAAAGGTAATTTAATGCAGGAAAATTTACCAACAACAACAAACAAAACAGAAACTGGAGATGTTCTGGTGTCCAAAGCAAAGAAAATTAAAACACATGGGGGAAGGTGGGAACACCAGGTTCTAGGGTGGTGGAATTTTCAGTGCTTTAAAAATTTTTATAGCACTGGTGCACAGCTGCTCGTGCATCTACAAACTGTATTCATCTTTAAGATGAACTTGTTTGTAGTCATTGATATTTACTGTCCAGACATAAGCCTAATTCTCAACAGGTGACAATGCACATCTACATGCACACTCACGTATGTTTATGCATTTATACACGCACGCACACAGGCGCGCGCGCGCGCGCACACACACACACACACACACGCACACACACACGCACGCACGCACTCACATGCACCATGCTAACAAAGAGCCTACAAGCTCTAAAGAACCATGGTTTTCTCCCTGAACACCATGGACTGAAACACCCCTGTGATCTGTTAGTGAACTGGCTGACCGTCATATCCCTGAACCACCTGTGGCCTACAGTAACTCCTGGATGTGTGGATGGACCCCAGCCCGCCACTGCCCCAGGTTGGATCTTAGTGGTATGTGACCCTCCATGGTAATGCTATACAGGAGATGATTACCAACTTTTCTGGACACTTTGACCTTACACTCAGAGGTTGGGATCCAGGCTGGTCAGTCAGGACAGCTCATAGTCTGCTTACTCTGCACCCCCTTCCAGGTAATGGGGGTTTCATCTTATGCTCTCCACCAGGAACACCCCAGCCCCTGTCAGCCTGACTCCTGACTCTCCCTAAGCTGACAGTACTAAGAGACACAGGAGGGAAGGCCTGTGGCCTGTGTGTGCCAGGCTGTCCTAGGCAAACTGCTGGTGCCGAGAGTGGCTCCGAGTTGGACTTCGCAAGCAACCTGACAAATACCAGGTACTAGAGTAGGCTCTGATCATGCACCAAATGACGAATTTGGATGGACAGCTTCTCTTTACCTTACGTGTAAGGTAAACATGGTAAAATTTTTGTTGGATTTTCTAAATTTAAAATATCTTTAGGACTGCCAAGATGGCTCAGCCACATGGGCCTAACTACCTAAGTTCAATCCCCAGAACCCACAGAGGTTTGAAAGGACAGACCTGATACCACAAAGTTGTCCTCTGACATCACGTGCTTTCTATTGGTACTTGTGTCCTCCCATAAGGAAAAAAATATTAAAAACAAATATATTTTTTAAATATATTAAGAAAAACCTTTAAAATGTGGTAGCAAACGGCTGTCAGTTATCCTCATGGGGGAAAAGCCAATTGTATTTTTCAGATTATGCTGTGTTTACATTCTGGGGTCAAAATATTCCTTCCTTCAGGAAATGATACTGAGAGTTGAGAGTTGGTGTTCTCTTTCTTTGACAGAAAAAGGAAAAAAATCCTGGCAGCCTCTTGAGAGTCCCCAAAGTTTCTTTTTGAAGTCTCACTGGCCCATGAAACTCCATGTCTGGGACTCTGGCCTGAGATCACACAGGGCTCTCTGGCAGTGGGCAGGGTGTTGGATGGCACAAGGCAAGCTAGAGCTGGAAAGCCCTGAGGGCTGCTGAGCAAGGAGGCAGCTTTGCGTGGCTACTGACTGGCTGATCTTGAAGATCTGAAACCATTTCGAAGGCTAAGTTAGTAATCTCAGTCTAGCTGGACATCTCAGGGTTAATGTCACTTTCTGTTTTTCCTCAACGGAGCTTAGGAATTATGGCAGTCTCATCACCCAGTCCCAATTCAACTGTCACCTTTAAGCCTGGGCACTTCTCCTGTGATGGTGCCAGCCAGCAAAGCCCCATTGTGTGTCTATGAAGGGGGGCATAACCCAGCCACTACACAGAATGCCAAAGGGCGGCAGGAAGAAACACCACAGCCAGCAGAGAACTGTGGGGCCCACAGTCCCCTTCTGCACCCTCACCCTCTTTGTGGGGGTTGGTTTCCCCCATCTGCCTCCACCCACCACCCAGCTGTTGTCTCCACAGGTGCCTGAACCTAATGTACTGTCTCCAGGTGCCTGAACCTATCTGACTGTACCAGTCTTCCCACCCCCCCCCTCCACTACCTGCCTCTGATCCCTCATACAATACCAGTCCTGGGTTCTCCTCAGCTGCTCTTTGCTTGTCTACCTCAATGTTTCCATCATAGATTTTTAAAGATTCTTTTGTTTTGATTTTTGAGACAGTGTTTTTCTGTGTAACAGCCCTGGTTATCCTGGAACTCAACCAGGCTGGTCTTGAACTCACAGAGATCTGCCTGCCTCTGCCTCATAAGTGCTGGTATTAAAGGCATGAGCCACAACTGTCCTGCTAAAATTTTTTTAAAAGGCATTTTTTGATGAAATGGAGAAATTAGGGTCATTCCAGAACATGTAGCACAGGGCAGCTGTCCTCATTCTACCGCCGAGGATGATGAGGCTCAGGGTCTAGGGAGTCCTTCACAGAAGCACACATGGCTACGAAGTGCTTTTTGTGGTCCCTGAGGAAGGTGCTGGAGGAAGGACGCGTGCCCTTCAGTGGAGGCGAAGGGCCCAGCCTGGGTAAGCAGTGCAGCCCAGGCAAGGCTGTGGTTATGGACTGTGGGGTCTCAACAGGGCCCGTGTTGCCAGTGTGCACAAAATGGACCACTGGGTCCAGAGTCTGAGCCCGCCAGTCGGGGACTGAACTGCCTCCCTGCCCTGCAGATGTTCCTACACAGGAAGAAAAGAAAAAGAACAGGGATGTCCCCCAGCCCCCAAAGAAAGAAAGGAAGAACTGGCAAAAAAAAAAAAAACAAACCTTCCTCTCCTCCTGTTGACTTAGCGCCATGAGAACAGCGATGAAAGCAATAATATACTGAGGTGACCAGAGTGTGGAGTCACTATGCCTTCAGTGTAAGCGCATTCTACTAGATGGCAGGCGGACTCATGTCTTTTTTAATATGCATTAAAAAATCATCAATTCCTTGAGGAGAAATGAAAAAAAAAAACAGACTTAAGGAGACAGTTACCAGGAACCACAGGGGCAGCCATGAACACTGCAGTTTTGGAGTCACCATGCTCCTACCGACTCCACTCAGAAGCTGCTCTGCCTATGAGGAGGCCACAGGGCGGCAAGCCTGGCACTACACCTGAAAATGGGGAGCAGGGCCGTCTGCATGGTATCAGAGCTTGGGTCCCCACTGCCCAGGTCACTGCGGAGGCAGGACCTTCTTTTCTTTATCTTTGGTCTGCTGAGCCACCTGTCTTAGCCTATCTACCAGTCACAAGTGCCTCGGGAAAGATTCCCTGGGCCCGGCCACTAGCCACCTTCTCCTTGCAAGTCTGGCTTGCTGGTCTGCTGCTCTCAGCACCTGACGCGTGGCTGCTTGTGTAGCAGGCTGGGATCAGGAGTGCTTGTGTAATGTCTCGATGGGGTCCTGTCTGCGAAGGGGCCTAGGTAACATGGCACCAGGGGAGTGGGCCTTGGCCCTGGCAGTGAAAATAGCCTAGGAATGGCAGTTGAGCCATTTCTTATGGCCATAGGCTGTGTCAGCAGCTGCCTGAGGACAGGAACATGGAGTGGCTTGTTGATTCTTGCCTGCCCAGCCTGCCTCATGTCATCAGAGGACAGTGTGACCCACCTCCTGGCCAAATTTTCCTGTGAGGCAGGCAAGCCCAGACATCACACTGCTGGCTCTGAAGTCTGGCCTCGGCTCTCAGGGAAGGATCTTCTTCCATCCCTTCTGGGGACACAGTGCTAAGATGCAGGGAGAGTGCTGTAGCAGGAAATTACAGAAGGGACAGAGGGACCTGGGAGCCTAGGAATCCCAAACTGGGGATCTCATGTCTGCCAAGGACCACGCCAAGGATGAAAAAGATTGAATGAGATTCACTTTGAGTTAAAACTTGCAGTCAATGCCAAGGGTCCTCAGCAATTGGCCACAGGCTCTTAAGGGGAGCGATGGTGGCCGAGCTCATGGTAGACACCACACTGGGCTCGTCCTACATTTGTGAGTGCCACTAGTCTTCGTCATGTGACCCTTTGAGAAAAGTAAGTCACATACACGGACTCTGACCTACTGGTGCACTCCAGGTCACGCAGTAAGTGTGGGATTGTAGGGTACAGAGGTGTAGACCCATACTCTGTCTTTAATGGCTGGTCACTCTAAGACAGTGCAGCTCTGACAGCTGGCATGAAGAGCTCTGTCTTTCCAGGTGTATCTAACGTTGGAGCCGGAGCACTTTGTGGGCTCATCTGTAGCCTGCTCTCTGGGGTAATCTGTGTCTGAGGAGTTTATTTGGCTTATACTTCCAGAACTTTCATCATCAAAGAAGTCAGAATAGGAATTCTTCTCTCTCTCTCTCTCTCTCTCTCTCTCTCTCTCTCTTTCTCTCTCTCTCTTCCCTTCTTTTTTAATTATTTATTTTACTTAGAGTATGTTATGTCTCTGGAGGTTTTCTTTTCTATATATAATTTATTTTATTTTGCGTGCACTGTTGTGAGGATGTCAGATCTCCTGGAACTGGAGTTACACAGTTATGAACTGTCATGTGGGTGCTAGGAATTGAACCTAGGTCCTACTGGAAGAACAGCCAGTGCTCTTAACCACTGAGTCATCTCTCCAACACCAGAACAGGAACTCAAATAGGGCAGGAACCTGGAGGCAGCAGCTGATGCAGAGACCATGGAGGGTGCTACATACTGGCTTGCTCAGTCCACAGGGCTGGTGTCTTCAGCTGGTCTTCAGTATGTGCTGAGATCCTGAATAAATAGGCTCTAATGACAGGGAAGGAATGGACTTGCTAGCAAGGCGAGAGCAAGCAGGCCAAGAGCAAAAGTTTCCTTCTTCCATGTCCTTATATAGGCTTCCAGCAGAAGGTGTGGTCCAGATTAAAGCTACGTCTTCCTACCTCAAGATCCAGAATTAAAGGTATGTCTTCCTACCTCGAAGATCTGGAACAGAAGTGGATTTTCCTACTTCAAATTAAGATATATATATATATATATATATATATATATATATATATATATATATCCCTCACAGGTAGGTGTGCCTTGCACTTTTGCATTTAGTTAATTCCAGTTGTAGTCAAGTTGACAACCAAGAATGGCCATCACAGACTGTATCCTCTCAAATTCTGAGACAAAACAAACCCTCCTTCTTCAGTCTGCTCTTGCCAGGTATTTTATTAGAGCCACGAAAAGAGAACAGAGAGAGTCTTGGGTAGGATGATGTCCTCCAGACCACTCTCAGTTCCACCAAGCAGTCTTACATGGGGCTGCATGCATGACCGGTCCAGTGCTGAATAGATATCCTCTTAATTCCAGGCTTATATTTAGCTGATACTTCCTATTATTAATGAGGTGTTCTGAACACAGATTTAAGTTGCATTTAGTCTAGCAACCAAAAGAGATCATGGGTTTTTAAAAGAAGAGAGAGAGAGCGAGACCCCTGCGTAAGGGAGGAGGGTGCCATCCCTGAAGGGTGGCTGACTGCAGGCACACAAGCCTGGCAGAGCTGAATGAGTGTAGTTCTGAATACAGTATTCACACACTCACAGAGGCACAGGACAAGAGCACTAAGTGGATCCCAGGCCTAAGACATGGGCAGGGCAGAGGTGGAGGCGGGAGGCCTGGCTTGCCAGCACTCAGGCAGGAAAGGAACCTGAAACCAGCTTTGTGGTTCCTTGGAGCCTGTAGTGGGTGCTGGGGGAGGGGGCATGCAGCTGATGAACACTCTGACCACAGATCTCAGCCAGAGAGAAACCAGGCCCAAAATAGGCTGAGCCTCGGGCGTCAGCTGGGATTCGCCCTTCAGGGAGTCACAGCTCAAGCATTCTGTTTACCAAGTGCTTCTGCACACATAGAAACGAGGGCGGTCTGGGCTTCCTGTGAAGGGTGGGAGGGCCTCAAAGGCGGATTTTGAGGTGTTGGAATCTTCTTTGAAACACTGTGCCAGAGCAGGCGGCTCAGCACCAACCTGGCAGAAAGGGGAGGGCACTGCGGAGTCTGTCCCTAAAAGGTCCATCCCATCCAGCCTGGCAGGTAGCAAAAGGGGATGATATCTGCAGGAA
Organism: Ondatra zibethicus; assembly: GCA_004026605.1. NCBI lineage: Eukaryota > Metazoa > Chordata > Mammalia > Rodentia > Cricetidae > Ondatra > Ondatra zibethicus. Next base: position 221,916 of record PVIU01000949.1, read on the forward strand.
CGCCACCTTGGCAGGCATCTGAGTTCCTGAGAGTGTGTGGACGCCCTGCTCTTGCAAGGGCTGTGTGGAAGGAGCAGCAGAACCTGGGATCATTTGCCCCCCAGGGCCACACCCAGCTAAGATGCTCTTCTCTCTGAAGGGATGGGGCTGAGGGTGAGGCAGGGAGAAGGGAGGGTTTCACTGGGTATACTGGGTCCTCTTCTGTTCTCTTCCTAGGGCCCTGCGCTGTTTCCCCAAGGGCTCCTTCCTGCCTTCTCTGCAGATCTATGGAGGGGGACAGAGTCAAGGTCACTGAAGCCCACCACATTGAAACATCTGACACACATGTCCTTAGTAAGCTGGTGCTTTTAAGCTCTGCTTTACAAAGGTCATGGGCATATGAAGGGTGACAGAAAGAAGAACATACAGCTTGCAAATGGTGAAGCTGGGCTTTGAACCTCAGCCCTGGGTTCTAGAGATTACACGCTATACAATGTTCTTGCCATGCGGATGGCTGGATAATACCAGCCATGAGGAGAGGAGGACCTACAGCACAGGCACCTGTCATGCCACTCTCGTGCCAGCCCCATAAAACAGGCATCATTCCCAGCCCTGATTTGGAAAGAGGGAAATGGAGACCCATGTGTTAAGCTACTGGCTGTGGGCCATTCAGCTGGCAAGAGAGGTCCAGTGTGCAAACCTGGGTCCCTATGACTCTAGCGCCCACCACTGTACCACCAGGCTCTTTGTTTATTGCCTATCAGCATATGTTCTGCTCTGGGATGGACCCTGGAACTTAATAGTGACAACTAGGGAGCCCATATGACCATCCAGCCTGCTGAGAAAGGAAGTACGCTAAGCCTACCCTCATGGCCTACAGTTCATGAAACTGACACACACTAGCTGAACTGTGCTTCAGAAGGTGCTTTTCTGGGTAATTTGCAGAAGTAGTTTCTGTGACAGAGTCATTTTTCCAGGCTCCTTTTCTTTCCTAGTCTGTTTCAGAAACATCACTGGAAACCAGAAACAGACTGACAAAATCAGTCATGTGACTTGATTTCTAGACTAGGTGTCACCGTGTGTCTTACATGCTGGGTTCCCTTGTATTGGAGTCAATGACATCAGAAGAGGAAAAGCTTGGGAGCCAGCTCCTAGGAGCTGACTGGGAGAAGGCAAGCCACACCCTTCCTGTTTGGTGCTGGACCAGTTTTTGTGCACAGGAAACAACCTCCAGCAGTAAAGGCAAGGTCATCCCTGGTGAGCCATAGCTCCTATGAACTAGTTGGAACTGAGCATGAATTTTGGGCCACAATCCAGATCTACTGAGTCAGAAAGTCTCGGGGAAGGGCTCCTTGTCAAACTATGTTTTCCCAATCCTCAGTTAACTCTGAACCATTTGAGATCACTGAATATTGAACTCACAGAAGTCATAAGCACAAAGGATCTACCACCTGATGAGCCACTATGTGTGTCAGTCATACATCTCAGCCTTGGTACTAACTCTGGGCATCAAAAGTATTATTCTACTTGGGTGCAGCGGCACACTCCTATAATGCCAGCACTTTGAGAGCTGAAGCAGAAAGATTACAGAGTCTTGACCAACCTGGGCTACACAGCAAGCTCCAAACTTACCTGAGCTACATGGGGACCCAGTCTCAAACAACAGCAATAATAAAAACAAACAGCTATGTTATAGGAAAATAGATAAAGGAGTTGGAAGCAGCCTTAAGTGTCCCCGCATTACCTTGATTGAAAGTCTGTCAAGAGTGTGAACTTTGGGTCTCTAGGGGCCCAGCTCCAAACTCAGGCTTGCCCACTAATTGCTGTATGAATTTCACCTCCCAAACCTCAAGCCACCTCATCATGTACAAAGGGAGACAGTGGGGAGACCCTTTTCTGAAAGGACCTGTTCTGAGGCTGCAATGAGCTCATCCATGTAGAAGGCCTCCCACCAAGCCAGGCCCACGTGAGCACGAGCATGAAGCATAATGCCCATGTTATGTAAGAGCAGAGATCCCCCAAGGCTGCAGGGATCCATATACTGCAGCTCCCAGAACTGGATCTCAGGGACCTCCCCATAGGACAGCCCTTCAGACTAAGCTAGTGCCACTTAGAAAAGCAGCACCAGGTGGCTGGTACCTCAGCTGGTAAGAAGCAGTGAATGAGAAGGGGCTGGGGGGCTGGGAAGAAAAGGCGTTGTTAGTCAGAGAGAATGAGCATAGCAACAATAAACACAGCTGCCTGGGTTTATGGGTCTCCTGGAAGCAGCACTCTCCCCAAAGAGAGTCACTAAAGCCAGTCTGCTGAACATGACTGAGTCAGCCAGTGTGATCAGCAGGGTTGACAGAGGCCAGTGAGCACGTGCATCCGTGCATCACTGCGGCTCTGTGCAGAAGGCCTACCTAACAAGAAGGGATGGACACTGTAAAATGCTGCATGTTTAAAGAGACATCCTTGTCATTTTCCATCCAATCGGTTAATTATCCACAACAACTTGCTCATTGGTGCTCAGGAGTCAAGGTTTCTCTGGCAGAAGCAGATAATCCAGAAGCTGAGGTACTGACTCTAGGGGACAATCGTACAAATGCAGCACTGACTGCTGTGTCTGCTCTCACTCCTGGGAAGCCTACATTATTAAGCTTTTGCCAGAAACCATATTAGTCTGCCCAGCTGCCTCTGGGATCCCAGGGAGGTAAGCAAGGTTAGCTATTCTTCATGAAGGCAAGGTTTTTAGCTGGTGTGAGTGGGAGGTTGTAGTGCCCACCCACCCCACCCATCACACTGTTCCCTGGAGGGCCTGTCTGCCCCAGACTAGGCTCTAGAAATGACTATATATTTTTTCAAGTTTACAATGAATGGGAGTGATTTTAGTCAGAGATGGGAAAAGTCCATGAAATTTTGGTTGCGAGGAAATAAAATCATCAAATTCTAAGAGAGCCTCTACTTCCTCTGGACCTCGGTTTCTCCTTTCGGGATGGGCCCCAGCTCACACAGTAGGAGAGGGATTCGGTAAAACTGCATAAGTATTACTGAAAAATACTGTTCTGAGGTAGAATGACAACCAGTCAGTGGAAAGTCTCAGCAAGCTGGCTCCCAGCAAAGTGCCCAGATGAGGCTTAATCAGCATTTGTTCATTAAATGACAAAAAATTGATCTCTGGGTGATGTCACCTTGATAAAACTTGCTGCTTGGACTCTGTCCCTGACAAGTGAATGGAGAAGTCAGGAATGAGTTGGATCATGTGGAGCTACTTCACAGCAAGTGTGCAGCCCACTCTGATGCCTAGATACATGTGTCTGATCAGTGTTTAAAAGACACCAAATTCTCAAGTGTTCTCTGCGGTGCTTGGATACCCTTGGCGACACTGGACAGTACTCTGCCATGACTGATTCCCTGCTGACCAAGTCTTCAGATTTTGTTTAATGGAGCCAAAGAACATGCAGCTCCCTGCTGGACACAGGGCAGCAAGTCACAGGACTGACGCAGGCCTCCTGGAGGGAGGGAGCAGCCGGCTTGTGTCAGCTGGTTTTATTACATCTGGGTGGATGGAGGCTACAGCATCCCACCAGCTTCCTGAAGCTTGGACACTCCCTGGGTCCTTCTAAGACCAGCTGACCAGGAAAGGTGGGCTTTGCCTCTTCATCCCCAATCTCTCTGAAGCCTCAGCACCTAAAACTGTTACCCTTTCTTCCAGCAGTCAAGTCTTCAACTTTGAAGTATGGCATGTCTTAGTAAGGAACAAATGGCAGCCAAACAAATACTTTGGGGAAACAAGGACAGGTAAAAGCTGAGTGGTGGTGCACGCCTTTAATCCCAGCACTCGGGAGGCAGAGGCAGGCAGACCTCTGTGGGTTCGAGGCCAGCCTGGTTTACAGAGCAAGTTCCAGGACAGCCAGTGCTATACAGAGAAACTTTGTCTCAAAAACAACAACAAAACAAAACCCACAAAATAGTGCTAATGGGTCTATGGTCTTTCTTCAGCAAGGAGACACATCCTGACTTCAAAAAGAAGAAAAAGGGCTCTGGAGTTGAAGAAATGCCAGGACAGTGTGCTCCTCCTGGCATTATACAGGTTCAGTCCCAGCTCCTCTGCTTCAGTGTCCAGGGCCTCTCTGAGCCAAGCCCCACTCTGCTAATTAGAAATACAGACCTGAAGCGCTTTCCTCATACGGTGTCAGAGATTACTGCTACTGTGACAGCTGAGATCATCAAGTTATCAGAAGGGAAGGTTTTATTGGGGCTTACAGATCCATCCCATAGCTTGTTACTGTTGCTTTGGGTCAACACCAAGGCTGCAGAGTAGAAGAGCCCTGGTTACATGATGGTGGCTGTAACAGTGATAACTTCACTGTTTCACTATAACAACCTAACTTCTTCCTGTTAGGCTGGACCTCCGACAAGTTCCAATAGTACCACAAGCTGGGGACCAGTCAAGGTCTAAACTGCAATGAAACGAGAGAGTGAGCAATGTCTCTGGAATACACAGCTTGATGCTCTAACAAGGCATGAGAAGACTGCATCTCCCATTTCTTAATGCTCAGGTGGTACTGTGAGATGGACATTTCCCAACAGATTAGTCTGACCAAGGGTGAAGAGGGCAGGCCCTGGCTGAGATGTACCATGTGACTGCACCAACGGGGACAGGAGACTCACAGCTGTAGCCTCTGAGAGACATCTGAAACACCTGTCAGAAGCCCCAGGAACAAGAGAAGCAGGGTGCTGGGAGGGAGGCACACTAGACACTTCCTGGGGTGTGCGAGTGACAGGCAGACATAAACACAGGTCTGGAGGAGACGGAAAAGGGGCTGGACCCTGAGGCTGGAAATGGGAGGGGGGACACCAGGAAGGAGAGAGTTACAGAAGAGGAAGGCCAAAAATTGCTGTACAAATTTCCATCCAATTCTTAGCTTGCCCTAACACGCATGTCCCATGTGGAAAGGAACCACAAGTTAATGCAGGAGCTGGAAGAAGGAGAGTCCAGCAATTTGCTGGAGGGTAGAGTTTGGAGTTCAAGTCCTACTGAGCTAAAGCAGCTGTGTAAGCAGGCTTTCTGAAACCCTTAAAGGCATTAAGTCCACAAAACCAAAATAACCCTAAACACCAGTCAGGTGACTTAACTACTGGCTAGGACAAAACACACATCTGACTGGAAGAGTCTCTTCAATGTGCCACATTCAGACACTAAGAAGCAGAAACGTGTGATGCATGATCAAGAAAAACAAAAACCAAAAAACCCACATCCCCTCCCGTCCCAAGTCAATAAACTCAGATATTAGATTTGGTAGACAAGGATTTGAAAATGGCTATTCAAAGGCTGGAGAGATGGCTCAGAGGTTAAGAGCACTGGCTGCTCTTGCAGAGGACCCGGGTTCAATTCCCAGCACCCATGTGGCCACTCGAACTGCCTATAACTCCAGTTTCATGGAATCTGGAATTCTCACACTGACATACATGCAGGCAAAATATCAATGCACATAAAATAAATATTTTTTAAAAAATGAAAATAAGAGTTTCAGGAAATGAAGGTCAAAACAGGTCCTCTCAGAAGAGAAATGACAGTCACACAGAGAATGAAAGAGTAGGTACCCCTCCCCATTTCTGGAGACATATGAATACAGATGACACATATCATAGCTGGTGGTCAGAAAGCACCTTACAAGTGGCCTAGGCAATGGCTGATAACACCTTTTGATGTGGACGCAGAAGTGTCCCTTGTCCAGACGAGGCCAGAGATCTCTTGTGAAAAGGAGAAAATGCAGTTTCACACCCTCAAGAAGATGTCCAAACCAGAAGATGGAGAGCAGTGTGACAGACACTCCTGTGCCTTCCCTCCAGGTCATCACCACAGACCCACAGTGCTGAAGCTATCTGGGTTCCAACTCAGCAAATGTGGCCCCACACAAATCATTTCCCTTTTCAAGAGAGCAGCCAAACTCCTCTGGTCTTGATCCCCAGGGCGCATTCACCTCCTGTGCTCAGCGGCTTGCTGACTTCTGATCTCTTGACCTCTCAGAGAGCATAACTTTTCTCAAGCCTCACTTACCCATCTCCTCCAGCAACTGCTGTCATCTCCAGCTTTCCTGTCCTGTTTTTTGTTTTCTCTCGCGTTCCAATACAATTATCCTCTAACTTTTTGGGATTTTGTTTGTTTTAAATCTAGCTGTTCGTGGTGGTGCACATCTTTAATATCAGTACCAGAGAAGCAGAGGCAGGATCTCTGAGTTTGAGGCCAGCCTGGGCTATACAGAGTTTCCAGCCTGGGCTACCTATCAAGAGTCTGTCTTTTTAGAAAATCCAAGTGGAAATTATGAAATGAAAAGTATAGTACCTAACAAAATGTTTCCATTGAAATTAACGGATTGATACACAGAAGAAAGAAAGGGTCAGCAAAATGGGAACTAGAGAAAAGATCTGAACCGAAGCATGGGAGACAAACTTTCAGTGACAACAGTGTGTAAATGGAGTTGAAGGAGGAGGGAGAGAAAACACTGCACAAAAACATTTAAGAAATAAAAGCCCTGTCCTAAATTTAGTGAAAGAGAAAAGCAGCCACTGGAACAAGAGATTCCAGGAACACCATGGGAAAATCATGCAAAGTGCATCACTATTAACCTATCACAGACTGTGAGAAGCCAAAGAGAAGAGGAAAACTTCAAAGAAGACAGAGGGGTGAAAAACAAAAACAAAAACAGCTATAGCCAAGTCTGATGGTGCCTGTCTGCAACTCAGGCAGAGGTGGAGGGACCCTGTGTCCCAAGTCAGCTTGTGTTACACAGCCAGGCCCTGTCTGAAACAACAGAAACAAGGCTGGAGGGACGCTCGGTAGAGTGCTTGCCTACCATGCAAGAAGCGCTGGGTTTGACCCCCCAGCTCCACAAAATCCAGGACTAGCGATGCACAGCATGCCTGTACCCCAGCATCCATGAAGTGGAGACAGGAAGATCAGAAGTTCAAAGTCATCCTTGGCTACACAGTTCAGTTCAGTCCTTTGGATACATGAGACCCTGTCTCAAAACCAAAACCATTAGGAAACGCATGTCCACACAGGAGCTGACAGACCAGTTAAAGGAGGTACCAGATTACTATACCCAGCATTCACTGGGTTGAACACAGCCAGACTTATTGAACTAATGCATCACATCTTATTTAATATTTTCAAAATGTTTTTATTTTATGTGTATGGTTTGCCTCTGTTTGTCTGGGTGCCCAGTACCCAAGGAGACCAGAAGAAGGTGCTAGATCCCCTGGAACTGAGTTACAGATGGTTGTGAGCCATCATACAGGTGCTGGGAATTGAACTCAGAGCCTCTAGAAGAGTAGCTAGTGCTCTTAAGAGCTGAGCCATCTCCTCAGCCCCTCATTTAATTTCTATCATAGCTCTCTGAGGTAGATGCTTACATTACACACATGGTACAAATGAGGCAAAGGGAAGAAGGTTCAGAGGTACTACGTGGTGGAAGCAGAAACTCACTTCGAGGCCTGAGCTCCCCACCAGGACTGCCTCAGGTCCCCAAAGGGCAAGGGTTGTGCAAAGATGGGCAGGACAAGGCTACTCTGGGGCTCTTCCCCACTTGTTGGCGGTGTTGGAGCTTGGGATTACTCAAACAGAAATACCACGATAACCCGCATGCATGAACTGCATCTGTTAGCCAAGGCTGTGGTGGTCCTGAAGACTCCCTTTGCCATTAAGTAAGTCCCGGGGCCTCCAACTGTCTTTCTCACCAACTGACTACAACCACAGCCACAGTTTCAGATGACCATCCTGTGGCTCCCAGCGGCAGGCCCCTCAATGGTGGTCTTTTACAAAGACTATCCCAGCCATGTGTTTCTTAAAGCCTGTTACTGTCTCCTTAGCATTTAATCCCACCTCTCTAACAGGGCCTCATCTCTCCTCAACCAAAATGCTCTTCTCTCAGCTCCACTTAAGGAATGCCTTATGACTGGGCATGGTGGTATGTGCCTGCAATCCCAGCATTCAGGAGGCTTAGGTAGGTGGATTTTGAGTTTGAGTCCAGCCTTAGCTATGTAATAGGCTCCTGACTCAAACAAAACAAAACACAAGAGAGCCATAGAACTGCTCTTGCCTCAGTATCTTCTCCAGCTACTACTGTGGTCTAACAAATGACATCAATGACTCAGTATCCTAACAACTATTCCATTAAGCTGTGTGCCAGGATTCAGATGTGGACAGTTTCTTTCTCTCTTTCACATCCAGGACCTTAACAGGAAGACTGTATGGCAGAGAGTAAATACAGGCAGGGGTAACTTGGTACTTAGGGGCTGGAACCATCTGGGGACAACTTTCCACACATGCTAGAGGGGCGATACTATCTGTTGTGAGCTGTGACCCCTGAACTCAGGCTCTGACTTGCTCAAGGCTCTAGGAATAGAACAGATGTCAACCTGCCTGTAACTGACCACCTGTTCTCTGGTCCCTTTACCTCATGATACGGTGTTACAAACCAGCACCCTCACAGACTTGTGAAGACAGAGCATGGACACCAATTCTAATGGGAGGAGTGTCAGGATTGCTTGGTAACTTGGGAGATGTTGGGGCCATCTTTGAGGAAGCAAACTACCACAGTGTCTTTACCCACTCCTCCCAGTCTCAACTCTCCCTTCTCTACCTGAACTTCCTACTGGGTCTGAGCTCTCCTATGGGTCTGGACTTAGTTACTTCATCAGGTAGCTGGCCCTGGCTGCTTCATCTCGCCGTGAGATGCACCCTCAGCATCCAGCACTTTTCAGACCCCGTGGTCTCTCTCCCAGCCTAGGGTGTCAGCTGTCAGAGGACAGGGTGTTTGCTAACAGCAGCATCTTCACAAATACACCCAAAAGTGAGAAGGAGAGATATGACTTAGTGCGGAAAGGGAAAAGACAAGACAGACCCTCAGTGTGCTGTGTGTCTCGGGCTGAAGAATATGGTGACCTCCTCCTGCCAAAGGTACAGCTTCAGGAGAGGTGCTCAGCCACAGGAAACCTGTCCAGGTCCCAGGCAGACCACAGAGTGTGTGGCATCTTCATCTTCTGGTAGAAGATGACGTCTTGTCCAGCCCAGCTCTCTGGCTAGTGATGTCCTAAAAGGTCCATAGTCTCTTATAAGAAAGGAAGGGACTGCCAGAAAAAGGGAGGAGCCAGGTAGGCTGAGGAGAAGCTAAGGAAGGAAAAAATGTGTTTCTTGAACAGAAGGGTGGCAGTCCTGGGGAGAGGGAAACCACAGTGAGTCTGTCTTTTTAGGGACCAGGATGTGTCTCCTGGTGCCCTGGTGTGACGAGAGGTCCACTGAAGATTCCCTCCTTGTGTGTACCCACAAGTCACCATCATTAAAGCTGTACAAAGAAACGTCACTGCTAATATCAACAGGAGAGCCTGTTGGTGGGACTTGAGGGTTCCTCCTCCCCACACTCCTACAGGACGCCCAGTAACCTGCCTGGCCTTCCTCTAACCAGCCCAGGTCTGACACATCTAGAGAACTCCACCTTGGGGACATCAGTGTCATCTTTCCCTTTTCTACTCTGAACCACCAAACAGTCTTAAAGCTCCACGGTCACAGCCAATCCCACAACTGACAGCTCCGAGGGACTCCATCATCTGTTCACTGAACAGCCCCCCTCAAGCCACAGCTGGGGACACTGAGTCTGGAGAGTCACACAGCAGGGACTTGGAATGTGAGTACAGCCCATCTGCCCTCTCAGCCCACATTGTCCTTGACCCTGTTCCCAGTTGTTGACTTGTGGCTCACTTATGCTGAGGGAAAGGAAGCCCAAGATAGGCGACTCAGGTGGTAGGTGACAGTTTCCTTCCAGTGTGGTCCCCAATCCAGTACTTCCATTGTCAGGCTGGCCTTCTGCGGGGATGAAGTGGTTTGGAGAGAAGAATGTGGCCTCTGGAGAAGGGTCCTGAGGAGCTTAGTAGGGCAACCCTCAGGAAAAGAGTGAGCTGCTGGATTCCCAAGCAGCTGCTTGCACAGCTGCAGCTGATCCAAACCATTACCTGAGTATCGGGGAAGTGCTCTTGCCTGCACGGGACACCCCAGGAACATCAGGCTTCAGGGAGTGTAGCAGGCGGGTGAGCCAGGAGCAGAGCTGGCCAGGCTGCCTGTGCCGAAGAAGGAGGGGTTGGGCCAGCTGGGGCCAGAGCTAGTGTGACATCACCAGGCGGCCCGCCCCTGTCTGGAGCTGAGGGGAGGCCCAGAGCCTTTCTGGGGCCTGGGGATCCTCTTGCACTAGTGGGCGGAGAGAAGCGCCTGCAGCCAACCAGGGTCAGGCTGCGCTCACAGTTTCCTCTGGCGGCATGTAAAGCCTCCACAAAGAACCTGGAGTTCAACTGAGGCTGCTGAGTCGGCCTGGGGATGGACCCCAAGCCCAGGACCTGCAAGGAGCATGCACTGAGGAAGCTGCAGGCCACACTGTGAGGAAGAGCAGTGAGAAGCAGCCCCAGCGGCACCCTAGCCAGTTCCATCCCTAAGAGCCTCTGAGAGCACGGGCTGCTGCCAGTAGAGGCCAGTAAGGCAGGGCTGCCAGACAGCCTGGGACTCGGGACCCTCCTGGAGGCCATGGTCAGGCTGCCCCGCTGATGGCATCGGGAAGCATGTGAAGGGCTGCTCCAGAGTCAGACAGGAGAGAAGAGGTAAGCGGCCAGCTCTCAACTGTAGCATCCAGGGGAAGGGGGCTTGAGATGGGCCAGGGGTGAGCAATCCTGACTCCCCCTCCATCTGGGGGTGTGCAGCTGGACCCCACAGGGGGTCAGACCTTGCTTTTACTTGGAGCCACACCAAGCATCTGACTAGAGAGAGAGGACTATGACTACTTGGCCAGGGTGGTGGAGGCGCCTCTGCTGTTGAGGGATGTTGAGGACTTCACTGGTGGACCCCACTCACCTCTTTCAGACAAAGAGCCTATGAGGTGAACCGGAATGGTTGTTGGACACCAGTTGGTAAACCGGGCACATGCATGTGTGTTAGTGTGTACTTGTGAGGCAGCCGCCTGAGAGTGGCAGGGGAGCAGAGGGCTTGGCAAGTTATGTTTAAGCTCTGGCTCCTCCTGCACACCCAGGCTAGAGAATATGCTAGGACATTAGCAGACCTGCCTGAGGCAGTGGAAGCCCTCTTTCAGAAAGTGCCCCCGGCCAGGCAGTGCCTGCTCACAGCTTTCCAGTAGGCCAGGAGCAGAGGCGTCCTGTGCGAGACACAACATGTCACACACAAGTTTCTGTCAGTGGGGCAAAGTGCTGTCCTGACTTTCCCCTGTGCCCAAGGACACAGCAGATGGCCCCCAGGTCTCCAACTAGCAGGCTATGCAGAGAAACTGGAGGGCATGCTTTCCTGGTGGCCTCGTGAGGGGACGCTGCAGGCGTCACATAAGGAGTCCCTTGAAAGACTTGGCATGAGATAATTTCCAAACAGAAACGTTCTGTCGATCCCTCCCCTCTCCCTGTGACATCTGTGTCACGGGTCAGCTATTGCCTCTGCTGTGGGAGTAGGAGAGTTCCCGGAGGCCAGTGTGGTCACTCAGAAAAAGATCCCTTTTCACAGGGGCTGGGAGGAAGATTGAGAACACCAGTTCTGAAGCTAGCTCAATGCTCTCCACATGGGTTCTTCCGAGTACAGGCGGAGTATGGCAGAGATTATGAGCTGGCTCCAAGTCTGAGCTCTTCTGAGAATTAGCTCAGTGGCTCTGGAAGATCACAGAATTCCTAAGCCTGTTTCCTGACCTGTGAAATGGAGCAGTAAGAGTGCCCAGCTCTGCAGTAGATGAGCAGGCACCTGCAGCTACCCCACAACACACATCTAACCGTTTCCATCTCACAGTGACTTTAGGGCCACTCTGAGTCATACATCACTGTTCTCTGGGGCAGCACATGAGACCTTAGTCCACAGCCCAGTGCCTGCGTCCAGAGCCTCTAAAAACTCTGAACACCAGTTACTGAGAGCCCAACCATCAGAACTGTTCAGAGGGGAGAACCCAATTCTTTCCCTGTTCTGGATATACGCTGCTAAGGCAGCAGTTCTCAACCCCACAGGGTCCTGCACATCAGATATTCACGTTACAATTCATAACAGTAGCAAAATTACAGTTATCAAGTAGCAACAGAATAACTTTATGTGAGACACTGTATTAAAGGGTGAGGGCTTTGCATCTAGGCCCAGGGTTTGAGGCTACCTGTAGCATTTCTGCAGCCAAGAAGTATACTCAAAGAAAATATACAAACAGATCAAAACCTCCAGTACCACTCTTGAAGGCATAGTGGCACAATGCACCACCTTGGGTGCTCCTGGTCTGCCTACTGACATTCCTGTCAGAACTGCAGGGACAGAAACATGGACCTTCCATGGTCCCTCAAGAGGAGCACCAGCCACACCTGTCTTTCAGAGGGACAGGCAGGGAACAGCCTCCAGCAAGCCTGACCATGGTGGACTAGTGCCACACAACACCAGTGAATCTGAGCCCAGGCACAGCAGCTTTCCTCCCAAATGGGCTCTGAGGTCTTGGAGGCCTTGGAAAGTGGCCATGAAGTACATGCTTTCCAGCTCAAGCTTCTAGAGTGGGTGACACTGAAGGTTTTCTGCTATAATCTGGACTTGGTGGCTTTCTGGCTTCTGTATGCATCTCTGGCTTTGTGAACCTGGCTAACACAAACAGATTATCACTAGACAAGGACAGACACAGTGCAAAGAGATAGGTGGGCAGCATGCATGATTCTGGAGAATTACCTACCATGGCTATGGGTTTACAGGCAAGGATCCCACAAAGGTCTACAAAGTTAGCCACTGAGCAGGCACTTTATGCCATTCCATCCCTACCCCTACTCTAGGAAATAGGTTCTGGTTTTCAGATGGAAGAATAAAGGCTCAGGAAGGCTAACTTGCCTAAGATGACAGTCATGTGATCCATGGGACTTGAACCTAGGATATAGTTCTAAAGCCTTTGCCTTTTTCCATCCTACTCTACGACTCCACAAAGTATCCTAACTCCTCCTATTCTAACGCCACCCTGTGTCACTGGCAGTCAAGTCTGTTTTTGCTGCCCCTAATCACTCCAAGAGCAGGGTGCTTGCTTCCCTGGTCTCCATGCTGCCTTCTCTGTGGAGACCACATCTGCAGCATAGACAGTGTGGCTGCATGTTATCCACTGTCCCCACAACCTGACACCATCCCTCACACTCTGCACGTGGGGACCAGTACCTTGAGTAAATATTTATCCACGTGACCAGATGGACAAAGGCATTCTCTCATTACTATTTGGGGAAATAATTCAAGGCTGCTACGTGGGAGCTCACCATCTACACTATGCCACACCTAACAGTTCCTGAGGCAGCATCAGGCATCTGGAAACAAAACAGACAGAAGGTATATTCAGCCTCTGGCCTCTCATTCAATCATAGCCTACTACATCTGGAATGTTCTCAACTTAGAGTACATGCGGTGGAACTGCTGTGTAGAACCTGAGCCCACCAGCATGAGGCAGACAGACACCATAAACACCCAGCAGATGCTGTGAGCCATAAGAGGGGGCCCTGGCAACTGAAAGGGTCCCCAAGATGAGCAGCACTGTCCCAAGGGTACAGAAGTGAAAAGTGAGGGACAGAAACAGTACCTCTTCCACGTCTCTCCATCAGTGGGCCAAAGGGGAACATTTCACTTTGACCTGGTCCCTCTAGCGCAGCCCACGGTCATCTGGCACAACCATGTAGTAGAGATCTCCAGGAGGAACTGATGTATGGAGAAGTGGGTCTTTTCTGTAAATTTATGTGAAACACCAAAGAGGCTACTTAGCTATAAGCATGCTGGAGTTTGTGGGGATAGACAGGACACTCCAGAAACCTTATTTGGGGGCGTTTCTATGACAAAGCTGTACCCTGCTCCTGAAGGCTGATTCAACAACTGCTTGAGGGAGGGTTATAGTATCCTGTCCATGTGCACATCACTCTGAGACACATTCTGATCACAGGAATGCTAAGATGCTGGCTGGGGAGCCAGGCCTCTGACAATCAAGCCATTGTGCAGGTCCACTCCCTGGTAAAACCAGCCTGTCTTGGGGCCAGCAGCCCCAGAGGCTTGGCCTGTCACTTAGTCCTCAAACAGGCAGCTGAGACCACCACAGAAAAGTTCAGAAGGAACTCTTCTCACCTCCCAGAGATTCCTGGTTTCCAAAGCCCTACCAGGGGTAGATCCTCCTCCAACCTCTGCCACGGAAGACTGCATTTCCTTTGTCCTGCTAAATCAATCTTCAGAACCCACTCCAGACAGCAGAGATCTTCAAGATGGATGAGTACATGAGCCATGAGGCAAACCTCAGGCCTTGCTCTCAACCACACAGACCATGGACCTTGAGGGATAGATACACTGTTCCTGCCAAGGTCTCACCTGGAGCACTTCCCCTCTCCCTAGACCCACCTCCTTTAGTTCCCATCCTGGCTGGATCACAGGGCCCTTTAGCTCCCCCCAAGTGTTGCCACAGGCATGAGGAATGTCTGCTACTATGGGCCCCGGGCACAGGAACCATATCCTTTTTTTCCTGCTCTAGTTTTCATGACTGGCCAGGAAAATACATGGAGTCAATGTAGTCCTTAGCGTCTAGTTGTCTAGGTGCTATACTAGGAGCTGGGTATTCTGAGGGGACTCTAAGAAGCCCATACTCTGGGGCAGCCAGCCTGGGCAGTCTGAGCTCTGGGTGTTAGGTGGAGATGGCCATAACTGTTCATAACAGAGAGGTCACCTTAGGAAGAAAGACAGACACATACCAGGTAGAATTGCAGGAGGAGGTTTGCCAGGCAGAAAGCACATGAAGGTAAGGTGTATGTATGTAAGGACACTGACTTGATGCCATGTGAGTTTTATTCAGAGCTGGAAGTGTATACAGAATGAACTATGGGGTAGTATGCTAGCCTAGCACACCAAATGACCTACGTTTAATTCCCCAAATACCTCTGAAACTGGGGTGCTGGCACACAGGACCTGACACTGCATCAGGGGGAGCAGGGGAAGATCAGGAGTCTCCTTTGTCATGCCAGCCTTAGCCAGCTCCTTGTCTACTTGGGCAACATCATACTCTGTCTTAAGTCCACTTACGAGCATGTGGGTAAGAAAGCTGTCTCAGGCCCACCATCTTGCAGCTCTGGTCCTGGTCCTTGTCCTTATCCCTTAGTTCTGTGTGTTCATCTTTGAAATGGGTATAATCACAGTTCCTACTTACAGAGTGCCTATGATGTGTGAGGCGGGCACGGGAAGAACTTGTCCTGATGCTCAATGGACGAGACTATCCCTATTGGCTGAAGTGACCTTTGTGTTAGCTACTCAGCTGGGCTCAGAAGAGAAGCTCCAGACCATGCCCAGGTTTTCCAGGAAGCCACCTGGGGCAGTGCTGTGCAGCCAGGCTCAGATCTGGACTCCCCCCCCCCCCCACCGCCAACCCAGGGCTCCAGAGCACACTAGGCACTGCAGGAAGCACAGCAGCCAACTCAGAAGCTGGACTCTCAAATGGCTTCTGCAGACACTCCCTGCCTCTGCTCTGCTGGCCATGATTCCTGGCACAGAGGGTTCAGTGTGTAGACTTTGGGGGAATCTTAAAATGGTTCCCAAATAACGCACCAAGGAAAAGTAACAGCAATATCCTCATCCTCCTGGCATAGGCACTCAGCTCCCCAGGCCTAACCATATCCCCTCTGCCCTATGATCTCACAATGTGACCACACTCCACATAGTCAGCCTTTCCTGGAAGCCAGCAGCTCACCCATGGCATGTGCATGAGAGCCTGGGACATCAGACACGCCCCACCCCCACCCCATCACTTTTCCAGGCATAGCTGGAAGATGTGGTCCTAGTTTCTCTGCTTCTCTGGTTCAAGCCTCTGTCCAAGTCTCCCACAATAGGGCTGACCCCAGGATGGAGCCAGACATAGGACTGGTAGATGGGAAGGCTAAACCAGTGGGTGATGGAAGGCTGAACTGAGGGAGACTTACATAAAGGTCTGGTGAATACTAACCGGAGGAAGTGGAGAGCCGGCTGCAGCCTCCCTGGGGGCCTCCACGGCCTCCTGGTGAGGGATGATTCAGGATCCTGGGTTGAAGACTGCTTATTCCCTCCCTGGCCTCCAGGCTGGGGTGAATCATGGAGGACAAATGATACACAGTTCCTTCTCCAGGTTGTCCGAGGTGAGTCTACCACTGTTCATCTGTAATGCCCATTCTGGGGTCTCACCACTCACAGATCAAGAAGCTCTTTGTAACATTCAACAAGACTCACCCTTGTACTGATTTGAAAGCCATGTCTGCTCATCTGGTCAAGAGTAAGAAGCAACTGCATCCTGGCCATTAGACAATCAAACAAATAGGCGTCTTTATTTCTACTGACTGGAGAGGTAACCTTGAAGTGAAGGACGGAGCTGCAGTGTCCATCAAATCAGGGTCCAGATGTTTATTCCAAGTGACCCAATACCTTAGGGCCTGGTTTTTCCTCACTGCCCAATACAAGTATGACTTGTCTCCTAAGTCAGGAGTCATAAAACATGCTGCCTGGGTGCTATTAATAGTAATCACGGAGGACAACTGGCTTCAGGCAGGCCAACCAGTACCTGGAGCTGTCTATGTATAGAACAAGACAGAGTGTGTGGGGGTACACCCGTGCATAACACAGGACAGCCATTATTCTCAATACTATTGGCTCATTTTGAGACTTTCTCTGTAGCTGATCCCCTCCTTATCCTGGGTCAGCTGCTGGCTTAGGTACTGCTCTGTAAGCATGCCCAGTCTTCCTGCAGCTTTTCTAAGAATGCCATTTGCTGGTGTTTAAGTTTTTGCTGGGCTCTCTGCTGTCCTAATCTCGGACTTGCCATCTCCATTCATGCTTTGGTCCCTCAGACTCAATGAAACACAGCTGGAGGGCAGAGCCAGACATATGTGGGCCTCATAGCCTTGGCAGAGGTTACTTCTCAGGTCTCCAGAATGTCTGGGATGCCTCCACAGGTCTGTGCTCACAACTGGCAGTGCAATGCTAGCTTGGGTAGAGTAGTGTCTCTTCCAGCAGACTACAACCTGGACTGAGCAGGGAAGTACCCTCCAGAGGCCGGCTTGCAGAACCACAAGAGCTTCTTCCTGCCTAGAAGATCAGAAGGCTTTTCTTGGGGTTCCCTGGCCTACTGTCATTTCCATAGCAGGGGTGTTGGGTGCATCTGGAGCACCTACTACCTGACTCCATTATTCAGTAGTTCCATGACTTAGGCAAACGACTCAAGGTCTTCAGGTCTCAGCAGTCTCCTCGCCTGCCCTGCTATTAGCCTTGACTGTACCTCTGTGGTAACTAAATAGCTGTTCTAGGACTAGAGAGAGAGCTCAGCAGGCAGCGTGTTTGCCTAATACTTACGAAAGCCCTTGGTTTGATCTGCAGCACTGCACAAATGGGGTATGATAACACATGCCACTAACCCCAGCACTGGAAAACTGGAGGCAGGGTGATCCTCAGCCTCACAAGGAGTTCAGAGCTGGCCTGAGGCACATGTGACCCTGTCTTAAAAAAAAAAAAAAAAAAAAAGGAAAGAATACTAGAAAAACACAAACCCACAAAGACCATGATTGTCCTCCTAGAATGACAGAGCTCACCAGCAAAGTACCCCAGCACCTCAGTAATCAAATGGGGGAATTGCCGTGCTGTTATTTAGGACACAGGTGTGGGGCCCAGCTCCTAGCTACATGGCTGCCCTTAAGCAATGGGTCCTTCCCAAAGGGCTGCTGGGAAGACACAGTGACAAGTCATAAACAAAGTGCTCGGACTATATAAATAACTGGCTGGTTTTTTTTTGTTTTTTTTTTTTCGAGACAGGGTTTCTCTGAAGCTTTGGAGCCAGTCCTGGAACTAGCTCTTGTAGACCAGGCTGGTCTTGAACTCACAGAGATCTGCCTGCCTCTGCCTCCCGAGTGCTGGGATTAAAGGCGTGTGCCACCACCGCCGGGCTGGAGTTATTTTTATTATCTGAACTTTTCTCATTCCTAATCTTTGAGATAAGAACTCAGAAGTATATCCCTGGGCAGTAGCTGCTCCCGTGGGGCAGGAGACAGTTCTGTGTCACCAAAATAATGCTTCTTTCACAGAGCAGTCCACTGCCTGGGCTACAGTGCTGTGATGGCAAGAGGGATATAGACACACAGTGTGTGGCCCCACCACACAGGCCAAATGGGGACACTCAGATGCAACCCACTGGAGGCTGGGTGAACCCAGGCTTAGGGAGTCTACTTCCCTATGTGCAGAGGCCATTCTGCCACGTGGCCACTGCAGCCTTGGTGGTGGGGAGAGGGAAGCCCGGCACAATGGAAACTCCTCGCCACACAATGTGGAAAAGTGATTCGGAGCGGTGTTTTTATTTTAATTTCCAGGCCAAGGAAAACAGTTGGGTTTGCTTTTCTTTGTTGATCATGGGAGAAAGCGAGGAGGGGCACTTTGACTGGAGTGGCGCTAGTCCCCAGCCTAAGGCGGCTTTGGAATGCTGGGGGGTTATTTCTCTTGGGATGCAATTAGCTGAATAAATATCAAGAAAGCAAAAGTAAACAGACTCATTGCCCATTCAGAACTGCCAAACTAGCAGAAGACAGGTTAGAATCCTTAGGGAAAACAAATGCTTGCTATGGAGGTCAAGGGCTACATGGGGAGCATGGTACTGATGTCAGCCCCTTGGAGGTTCAATTTGGGCTCTTACCTGCTGCGTGTCCCTAGGCAGGGCCCCCTACCTGCCTGGACATCTAGAGTTTCCACTGGTCACTAGCACTGCTGACTTACCTAGAGCGTGGGTGTCAGGCCCCCAGGACACTTGGTGACTGACTGGTTCTAACACTAGCCAGTGACTTCACAACTTTCTGAGCTTTCACTTCCTCACTTTTAAGTCAAGTGCAATACTAATAACAGATTCCGGGCTTTGGGATGATCGGAACATGAGTGAGTGGCAGCTATTGAGTTTGGTTTGCTTTTTAACGATGGCAAGCAATGTTCTTTCAGGAAAAGGGATTCAGGGATCACACCGTGTGTCCCCAGTCGCTCCCCATGTGCCAGCACTGGGCAGCTGCCTAGGGTTAGAATTTAGTCTGAGCAGCTTTGTGACTTGGGCCATTAATGGCATTTCCTCTAACAGGGCAATGGCGTTCTACCCACAATACAGCTATCCTCGGCGCTCCTCAGTGGTGCTTTGCTATTTTTTTTTTATCCTGTGGGCACCACACCATTCTACCCTCACAGAAGAGGCGCTCAGTCTTCAGGATATCAAGTCCAAAGGCAAGGGCAGTGGGGACCCACACTTGGGAAGGGACAGAACTCAATAAACAGCACAGCCTCCAGGTTTGGATACCTGGGAGTGTTTAGAAAAACAGTGTTTTCTCTGGTGCCAAGTTGCCTCCCTGGCATTCTGGCAGTTTCTTGGCCACAGCACAAAGATGTTTGTCACCAAGCATGCAGGTGAGCTGCCCACAGAAGGTGCGGCGGGAGGGCCCACCCTAGCCTGGAGCCCAGCTTCTCCCCATTCTTCTGCAGCGGTGGGGGCACCGGGGGGGGGGCGGCTACCAGTTCCCAAGGAGCCAAAGCATTGGAAACCAGGCAAACATTGTCAAACTAGCCTGTTTTCACTGAAGCCCCACCTCTCTCTAGAACAGTTCTCCATTAAATACCCTTTCTGCCTGGCCCTAAAAGGCCCTCTCTGACTGTTGGAACCAAGCATTGGCTCTTGATTTCAGTAGAAAACAGCCCAACACAGCCCCATGGAGAACAAACAGGATCTGATCTGCCCACTGGCTGGTTCACGATGCAGTCTGCAGCCAGGGGCTCCAACGAGAAGCTTCCATGGGATCCTGTGCCACAACTGGTATTCAGCAGATGTGAATGTGAAGTGCAAAGTGGTAATGCTGGTGGCTTTGAACTGCCAACAGCTGTTAGCCCAGGGCTGAATTCTGGTTGGACCACCTCCTAGCCTTGTGATCTTAAGACCTGGAAACTGAATCTCAGTTTCCTGCTTTGTGATACGAAATTAAGAGTACCTAGGGCTGGCAAGAGGGTCCAGCGAATAAGAGTTCTTGCCCCAACCCTGATAACCCGAGCTTGATGCCCAGGACAGACACAGTAGAAGGAGAGAACTGACTCCTGCAAATTGTCCTCTGACCTCCACAAGCATGCTATGGCACTTGTGCCCCTACATACATACACACAAATAAATATATGCTGTAAAAAATAAAAAAGCAGAGAAGCTACCATCAAAGGACATTGTAAGAACACAGGGAAGTAGCCCCGGGCAATCCTAGAGTCCCTCTAGGCCTATCTAACTCCTACTCAACCCTCAAGAGTCAGTGTAAAGGTTACTTTCTTAGGGAAGTGCTCCTGACCCCTCTATTAGGTCAGGGTCCTGTCATAACCTTTCACAACACGTGATGCTTCTCCTTACAGTTCTTGGGAGCTCTGGTGATATGAAAGCCCTGTGAGGGCAGCCAAATCCCCAGCAACCAGCACACTGCCTGGCACATCGTAACGTGAGATGAATGTATGGGAAAGGGATATACTGTCTAAGAAACAAGGCAGAGGCACATGCCTAACTTCTGTTCCTTGCTGCTTTAAACTCGCTGCAATGATGGGGATCCTAAAGTCACTGGCTGTTGCAGCATTTGGAATTAGAAGAAGTCAGATTGTTCTTGTCTGGAACTCTGTAGCTTAGCTACCACACAGACCAAAGCCATGTGACAGGATGCTCCTTCTGTGGACACTGTCCACTACTGAGGGCATTCCATTCTGTGTCTAGCAGCTCATTCATCTAGCCAACACTTGCTGAAAAGACTTCTCCATGCTACATTCTATTCTCTCTATTGAGAGAGACCCTGTACCTGCACTTAGAGAATGCAGATCCATCAGGGCTGAGATAGGCAAAACACGGGAAAAGTTCGGGGGTATGAGAGTGTAGAACACAGAAATGTGAAGGTCAGAGTCCCAAGGCAGAGGAGAAAGATTAGACACTCCCCTAAGCTCCCATTCCCAGTGTCAAGTTCTTGGGCTCTGGAAGTGGCAGATCCCTTTTACTCTCTACCTCAGCAGGGCCCCACCATCTTCTGATGTTTCCATGACAACTGTTCTCTCTCTGACTCCAGGAGAATGGAACATAGCCTCCCCAAAATGTACCTGGGTAATGTCCTGCCTGGCACAGGCCAGTGGCAGGGATAGGGCTGTCACTGACTTCATTTCTCTAATCTCAGGCTTTCAGAGACCTCATTCGTAAAGACCAACCACCACACCGCAAGGACCATGAGGCCACTGTGTGTGACCTGCTGGTGGCTGGGACTACTGGCCACCGTCGGAGCTGCTACAGGTCCAGAGGATGATGTTGAGGGCACAGAGGATGGCTCACAGAGAGAGTACATTTACCTCAACAGGTACAAGCGGGCAGGCGAGTCTCCGGACAAGTGCACCTACACTTTCATTGTGCCCCAGCAGCGGGTCACAGGTGCCATCTGTGTCAACTCCAAGGAGCCCGAGGTGCACCTGGAGAACCGTGTGCACAAGCAGGAGCTAGAGTTGCTCAACAACGAGCTGCTTAAGCAAAAGCGTCAGATCGAGACACTGCAGCAGCTGGTGGAGGTAGACGGTGGCATCGTGAGCGAGGTGAAGCTGCTGCGCAAGGAGAGCCGCAACATGAACTCTCGAGTCACGCAGCTGTACATGCAGCTCTTACATGAGATCATACGCAAGCGGGACAACGCGCTAGAGCTTTCCCAGCTGGAGAACAGGATTCTAAACCAGACAGCTGACATGCTACAGCTGGCTAGCAAGTACAAGGACCTGGAGCACAAGTTCCAGCACCTGGTCATGCTGGCCCACAACCAATCAGAGGTCATTGCACAGCTAGAGGAACACTGCCAGCGGGTACCTGCTGCCAGGCCCGTGCCCCAGCCTCCCCCAGCCACCCCACCTCGGGTCTACCAATCACCCACCTACAACCGCATCATCAACCAGATCTCTACCAACGAGATCCAGAGTGACCAGAACCTGAAGGTGCTGCCTCCCCCTCTGCCCACCATGCCTGCTCTCACCAGCCTCCCATCGTCTACTGACAAACCATCAGGTAAGTCCTTTGGGGAGCCCCATTCACATGGGCCTCTGAGCCAGGTGCCTCCATGCTTCTACTTGGGGGGAAGCGCTTTGGCCAGCTGAGGCTGGGTGGGTAGGGTGAGTGACTGCATTGCTCCATTAAGGTAGCAGAGCAGCTGTGGAAGGGTGTCAGCTCTGGACTCTCTGAGGAAAGAGAACTCAGGCTTAGGTATTTTGAGGGACTGCAGTTGCCCTGTCTTGGTGGTTAGGGTGTCTTACATGTGGGCTCACATCCATGTGCAGGGCCCAGAGCTATCTTTTTGTAAATGTCACCTGACAAGTCGCAGGCCAGTGGGGGAGTGCTATTAAGTTCAAAGTTAAAGTCTCACAGGGGTGGGGACCAGAAGGATCCTTCCTAAAGACTGGGAGTTCCCTTCAGTCAGCTGCTGCCCAGTGTTCAACAAGACTTCCATCCACTCTCAGCACACATGTCATGATAAACTGGGATTCTCAGGACACTGTCATGGAAGAACGGGGTCCTTGGAGCACACCCTGAGAAGCGTGACCAAGATACTGCCCTGGGAGTCTCACGAGAGTCACCTGATTGAGCTCCTCAAGGACAGGCTGAGTAACCTGTCACATGCTGAACATGCTTGGGCTGCATGTAAAGTCAGGCCTTTGTGTCCAAGCTGGGCCTCTGCATCAGATTCTAGTAATATGTAGGTTAGGGGGAGCAGGCTAGAGGACTCCCCTCAAGGGAGCCAGTTCCTGGAGCTTGGCTTCTCCTTTATCTAAGCATTGTTATTTTCCACATGTGCTAACTGAATTCATCTCTGCAGAAGGTAACCTAAGACTGCATGGGGTGCCAACTTCTTTGTTGGTAGAGAGAGATTTTTATTGAAAAGACCCTGTTTTGTACCTATTTCACACTTGAAAAAATAAACAGTAGTATTGAGTTGAATCTGTGTGTGGCCAGTGGGCAGAGCAAGAATGGACAAGTCAGTGGTGGCAGTGGGGAGCTAGGTTCATGGCACAGCACCTGTCACAGCTCCTTGAAAGAAAGACCTGGACTGGGTGGAGGTGGAGAGCGGGTGCACTAGACTGGACTGTGCTGGGTTGGAATCCTGCTTCCTCTATTGGTGAGCTCTGGGTAGGAGGCAAGTAACCCTGTCCCTGTATTCCTCATGTAAGGCTCTGGGTAGGATTTGTTTTAGTCTGTTTCCAACTGACAGTTCTAGAACACGAAACACTGCAGAGTGTGTGTGGCACTGGGCCTGAGGTAAACAACTTCCTTTAATCATGGTCTCTGCATCTTAAAACAAAGCGACAGGAGTAAAAAGTTTGTCTTCAGCTCTGGTGTTCAATGTCTGATGACCATGCCATCTGCACCCATACCTGGTTTACATCAGAGGCGAAGGAGAGGGTGGGGTGTGTTCTGTGTTCTGACAGAGTACCCAGAAGGAAACCGTGTCCTCGGGCACCATATGAAGGCTCAGACCTGCTTGCAGCCAGGGTGGTGTCACAGTCTCCAGATCTCTTTCAACTCAGGATCTCTGGTTTCTAATTCAACCATCTCAGGACATTCCTGAGCTAGAACAAAATGGGGATAAACACTTGGAGCTGCATATGAGCTTCACCCCTTTCCCCTTATTTGCTCATGAGAAAGTTATTTAATTGGCTGGAGATGTATCTCAGTTAGTAGTGTTTGCCTAGCATACACGAAGCGCTGGGTTCGATCCCTGTGATGCATAAAACCAGGTATGGTGGCATGTGTCTGTAATCCTAGAACTCAGGGGGTGGAGGCTGGAGGATCAAAAGTTCAACAACAAATGTACACAAGTTTTTGTTTTGTTCTGAACTCCTCTGAGCCTTAACTTTCTTCAAATGAGGAGATGGGGACAGAGCTACAGCCTCCCAGGGATATGTCATAAAAATACAATGTGCTATGATGTAATGAGGGGTTGCCAATATTGCTTGGCCCTTCCTTTGACTTGGTGAAGACTATGGTCCCTGGTCTCCAGGAACTCAGTGCAGAGGAGGTGGCAAGTGTGTGAAAGGGCTTGGAATCTACACTGTCCCCAGTCACTTTTGTTCACCAAATTCCACACAGCAGGTCTGACAAGATTTCTCTAGAAGGGTCAAAATTTTTGGAACGCTGTGGGAATTTATGAAGCCAGCATAACAAAATACCAGGAATACAATGAACATTGTCTGGCCTCTATATAGAATGCCAAGTTGTGCTCAGCTGCAGTCATCCCAGGCAGAACAAGTCACTCTGCCTTAGTCCTCAGAACCAATGCATAGAAACCAGGACATGTACTTGATGCCCAGGAGATGGGTCTTAGGGAAGCTCCCATCAGGTTTGGACCCACCCCTGGGGTTACATTTCAGCCTTTCATGGACAGCTAGGCCTAAATTCTTGTTTTTCTTGCATGTTAGCTTTAGATGTTATGACCCCTTCTTGGGACTTTATTGCTTCATGGACAACACTGTACAGGTGAGAACCACCTTCTCAACCTCAGCCTCTAGAGCTGGCTGGGGCTGGGACAAGCTGACAAGGACACTTTCCTAGGTAGATTTTCTCCCCTGGTTCTACCTCACATGTCCTCTGAGACAAGAAATAAGCATGGAGACCATGCTTCGCAGCACAACAGCATGTCTCAGAACTGGCTGTTCCCTCCTTTCTGCAGGTCACCCCATCTCTCCCTCCTTTCTGCAGGCCACCCCCATCTCTCCCTCCTTTCTGCAGGTCACATGATTACTATGAAGAGAAAAGGACTGGTCCCAAGGTGATAGAGCTGGGGAGGTGGGATGCGATGCTGAAGGTGAGGGGTGACTGGCTAGCCCTGGTTTTGACTTAGCCTTTGAGGCTGCAGACACCAAAGGGAAAGCTGCCTGGTCTCCTCCCTCTAGAATGTGTGTTGTTTCCCCTGTATTGTATTTTCCTTTTCCTAAAACATTTTCTTAAATGAATTAAGATATCCAAAATCCATTGCAGCAGACATTTCAAGAACATTCTTTGCTAGCTTTTGTCTAAACAAAAGCCACTAGGGGTTCCAGGACCGTCTTCCTCATACCCTCCCTCTCTAGGAGTCTGGGAGAGCTGATCACAAAGAGCTCTTTGAGGGTGACCCACAGCTATCCTGCCACCCCTCGGGCCACTTTCCAAGAATGATAGTGGGCTGAAGGCCCTGGCTCTTTGCAGGAGATAAAGTATCAAACTTGTGACTATTGGGAGTTGGGCATTTGGCATCTCAGGGTCTGAAAATCCCAACAGTTTGGCATTTGGCAAGCCAGAAGTAATTGTGAAAATCCTAGAGATCAGGCATTTGTGGCCAGATTGCTACACGAATGGATCACTGTGGTGAATTTACTTGGTGACAATACTCATGCAGGCTGCCAAATTCATTTTTGAAAAGTGAGAGCAAGCAGAATTGAGTACTGCTATGTCTAAACCATGATGTCTACTGAGCGTGATGATCGAGTGTATAGTAAAGATAATGATGGACACTTGTTAAGGAGAGCTGCAGGGACCTGCTCACGGACACAGGAGAGGATCCCTCCCTGATTGCTGCCTCAGTTTCAGCCTCCCTGGGATGAATCTGGATGAAGAATGCCTTGGCAATAAAGCCGAAGGTCCTCACTTGAACCTCATGTTATCCTTGCTCTCTAAAAAGGATAAGTGATTCTCCCTCTTTAAATATAATTTTAGGTTAAAATTACTGTATACAAAAAACATGGAAAGAAAATCAAGTATTAGTTTAAATGACAAAGGTAGTAATTAAATGTTTCTCTTTAAGTTGAAATTAAGTGGCCTATGTGATTTTCATTTCTAAAAGATCAGTAAGGGCAGCATGTGGCTGCTCAGACACATAACCTCCCCTGCATATGATCTGCTCCAGACTTCCTCACAGAAATAATTTCCTTTTTAGGAATTGGTCTGGATGTAGATGACCATCTGCCATGGAGGTCTGCTTCCAGAAGGTTCTCAAGCTGAGGGTGACAAAGAAATATAGCTTACATTTATTCCTGTGGAAATGGGACAGGTGAAGGCAGGTAGAATGTGGAGGGACTTGTACCTATGTGCTCAACACAGACTCACTACCCCGAGAAGGTGCCTGCCCCCACAGCAGCCCACCACCATTTACTAGGAACAGATCTCCAACAACCCTAACTGTACGGCAACAACAGCACATCACAGGAGGAACCTGGAGCCAGAGACAGGCCTACACACCAGTTCTGGGCCCCTGAGCCTGAGCTACCTTGTAATTCAACAGCTCTGAGGAAAGGATAAAATGGCCTAGGAGACACCTGGTTGGCTGGCAACAGGTTCTCTGAGACATGGTAGTAGCCACTCATACTATACTCCAAAAGAGATAAATACAAAGGCATTTAGGAAGCCTAGACAGGATGAAGCTGTCCTGCTGGAGCTGGAAGAGACTTTCTAGAGCAGGTGACAAGGGGCTGAGGCTCTGCAGATCTTCTATCAGTCACAGTCAGCAACTGTCAAGAAACCATGAAGACCAGGCTTAGTGCTAGGCAAATGTCTTGTTTCAGACAGAGAAAAAGGCCAAAGTACCACAAATTACATGCCAAGTGGCTTATGGTCCAGTCGCAGGGTCAAATGGCAGAACAGAGAATAAACATGGCTCTGTGAGCATGTGGGAGATAAAAGATGAGCAGGAAAAGCCAACACAGGCACCTTAACAAGAGCCGATGCAGCTGCCCTACCTCAGAAAGGGTCCATAGGACCACCGGCCACTTGTTCAGCATCTGTACATTCAGAGTCCTGGGTCTGATAAATTCTTCCATGATGTGCCTGCACTCAACTGTGAACCCTTCATGTCCAATGACTACCTCACTCAGGCAGCCTGGGGGGCTACCAGCAGCAATATTGGGGAAGGCAGGCTCTACCCCAACCCTTGGAGCCCAGAAGGCTGCTCACCTATGCACTGTGAGACTTCCAGGACCCTGTGAGCCTAACCTTTCTCTCTCTCTCTCTCTCTCTCTCTCTCTCTCTCTCTCTCTCTCTCTCCTATAGTGTTGGTAGAAACCCAGGGTCCAAAGAATGCTAAGCAAGAGCTCTGGCACTGATCTCCACCTCCAACTCCACCTCTTTCCTAAGCTGTTGAAAACTCCCTTCTCTCCTACCCAGCTCGAAACCTGAGTGGGCACATGCCTCTCAGTCTAAAACTAACACTGGACACTTCAGTGGAGAAGTATTTTTTATTTCGAGGTCAAACAGGCAGGATGGGGCCCCTGGAAGCCCTTTATGGGCCCTAAGGGTTCTTGGGAGACCTGGAACTGCATCAGATGCATTGAAGTGCAGTCACCTCACACATCCAATATAATTTTTACTGTAACAATTTTGAAAGGGTTTGAATAATTCTACTTTTGAAATTATTTGGCAAGGAGTAACTCAATTAATTTATGGTTGGCTCTGATTTCTCAGCAAACATCAGGCACGCTCAAGAATTCTTGGGAAGTGAGAAAAATCTAACTTACAAATTGTTTCCCAAAGTAATAACACCTTTTAATAGAGGCTAAAGTTAACCATCAATGAATTTGACAAAATGGGTGTGCGCTGTGTAGAAATTTAATCATAGGATAATAAATTTTTATTTTGTACTTTTCTTTCTCACATCTGAGAACCAATAAGATTTTTTTTAGGTTTCAAACATTTTCATAAACTCCTCAAAGCTCCTGCCCTTGGCCTCAATGCTGAGGACATTCCTGCCCCCACTGTAAGGAAGAAATGGTATGCACACTGCCAACACCTTTGGCAACTGCAAACTATTCCCGCCTTTAGGCCACTGTTCATACCCTGCTTCACTGAAAGGTAGCCACTGACATGGACAATGACTTCACCAGAATTCTTGAAAAATAA
>PVIU01000950.1:0-234198 GCA_004026605.1 Ondatra zibethicus
CTCCTCCTCCTCCTCCTCCTCCTCTCTCTCTCTCTCTTTCTCTTTTTTTGTATTTTAATACTTATTTTTATTTTCAGGTAGTAATTGTTAATCTTTGAAATAAACAATCTCTCTGAGATATAATTTCAGCTTATTGAGATTTATCTTCTTCAAAGAAACGGGAATGACAGAAAGGAAATACTGGCTTGTTGTATTGAAGCAGACAAAGCTATTTCAACAGTATCACTGAGTGAATGCCAGAGCTAAATGTCCTTTAGTGTTAAAATGTTACCATTTTCTTTATATGTGCATATACACATGCTATTTTTGGACACCAGCATTGATACTACTTAATCATTATGTTACTTTTACTCCATAATATTATGGAAATGTAACGTATCTATGCTGATGAATTATGACATTGGTCTGCATGGCCACAATTGTACCTCTTTTTTTAATTAGTCAACACTTTTACCCTAACCTCATGACTGTTAAACAAGTATAAACTGATGATATATCAATATTTATCTGACAACTTACTAAATAAGAGAAGCAGTAAGCTGCTTAGCAGGCTCAAAGGAGAATCTGAACAACAGTTGATTCAGAGAGAATTAGGAATGATGAAATGAATTTGTAAGTTACTATCCAAAGATAACTAACAATTAAATTTCCACCAAATAGATAGAATTGCTTTCACGGACAATATTGGTTGCCTCGTTACTGACATTCTATAGCTATAGGGTTTTAATATATTAAAAGGTCAGTGAAAAAAAAGGATACATGGAAAGTAGGGGCCAGATATAAAACAAAATATTTTGTTTTTAACTATCAAAGTCCTATGAATTTTCCATGACAACTATATATGCAGCAGTAAACTATATTGCTTGGATGACATGGAATTTTCAGAACAATTGCCTCTATACTTTACTCAATGAATGAGTGTGTCACTTTACAATTCGTGACTTCATTATGGACAAGATGCATAAAGTCATTGGACATTGGAAATTCTCATAGAAAAGGATTACAGCTGTTTCCCCAGCTATTGCTCAACATCTATCACCGAGAGATGCCTTTGAAGTCAAAGAACTGGGAACTTTTAATGTTCAGATAAGCAGGCTTCACTCAACTCACCCAGAGCAGTCACTTTGTCATTTACCTTTGCTCCAAATTCTGCTACTATGGAATTTCTATTTATGAACAAATGAGGTGTGAGATGAGAGATTGAAAGTTACCAAGAAAGAAAAAGTAAAGATACCATGATTTGCTTACCATTGCTGACACTAATGCAGTTTTCTCTAGTCTTGTACATAACCCACTTTCTCATAATCAATATCTTTAATCCACAGTAACAGCAATGCTTTATCTGTTTTAGCCTCCTATCTGCCTGTCATGATCTTTAGCAATGTCTGAAGATTCAGCTCAAATGTCATTGGCCAGAAGAGGACATGTTGTGAATTCTCACAGTGCCCCTGTGTCATGTAGAACCATAAAATATCTTTTTTTGTATTAAGATTTTGTTCAAATTTACCTTACTCTCCATGGATCCAATAGGGCACTAGAAAGTCAGAAGATAAGTAACTATTAAATTATTAGAATAAGTATCAGTATAATTCATAAAAAAGAATAAGCAAATAGAGTGATTTAAATTTAGCCAAAATAAACAAAACAAAATAAACAAACAAAAAAATGTGTCTCTCACCAATGTTACAGTGTTATTTCATTAAATATAATGTCTTCTCTCATTTTATCACCAGAGTAAATTCTGACAGATAAATGGTTTAAGATATTTTCCATTTGTTATAGGTTGAGTGAAGACTTTCCCCCGAAGTTGTTTAATTTTAAATATCTTATAGACATGTAAGATCTGGGATTTGTTATTAAATCACCTTCAACATAGAGACCAGAATAAAAAGCACCTAATTTATCTTTGTTCTCCATCTTTATGAGCTTAAGAATATTCTTTGAAATATTTTCTTAATGAAATTCAATAATGTTCATCAAAAGTAGAAAGAAAAGGTCATGACATTGTCAGGAAGTGGGGGCCTGGGAGGGATAAGAGAAATGATGCAAGTATAGTAATACTGAGTGAAATTATCAAAAAATAAAATAATAATAGAATCCTTGCAATATAATCTTTGAGGAAAAGCTACCAGAAGATTACAATTTAGCCAGAATGCAAATAGTATTAATAATATAATAATAATAAAACTAATAATTCTAAATGTCTTCCAGCAGTGTTACTTCATTAAATATAATAAAATAAATGCAGAAATTCTTTTGAGTCTTTTATCACTTTATCATCAAACTATATTCTGACAGATGAATGGTATAAGACATCTCTCATTTATTACAGGATGAGTGAAGACTTTCCCCTGAAGTCCTGTAAAATCATATTAATTCTAGTAATTAAAGGTGAGAAGTCTCTAGTTTCACAATGTAGGTCCAAAGCCACACTTGGGTGTTGAGCTGATCTAAGGTGGCTCAGTGGCATTGTTTTAAAGACGACAGTGGGAACTGCGTAGGCCGGTGCCTTCTGGGGCTTTTCGGAAATGAGGCACCCCACACAGCAAGCACTGATAAGTTCATTTCCAACTATTCAACTGCTAAGCCAGAACTTTCCAAACTGCCTTCTCAACCTGCTGATGCATGCTAGAGTCTAAGCCACATGGTTTAAACAATACACCTATTGTTCCTCTTTTTATCTAGCAGTTCTCATATGATAGTGGGGTATTCAATGTGAGGTTTTAGTGGGAAATTTTTGTATTTTGTGTGACAGATTATAAATGCATGTCCTGTGAGTTTAACTCTAAACCTGCATCAAGGTGTTCATTAACTTCACATACTTCTTAGTATCCCTTGGTGCAAGTTTTAATATAATCTGCTAATGTAAATATCGATGTGATTGCTAAAATGAAAAGCGGGGAGCTGGATAGATGGCCCTGCAGCAAGGAGCACTTAGCACTCTTACAGAGGACCCAGGCTTGGTCAGAGCGCCTACATCACATCTCATGACGTTCAGGAACTCCAGCTCCAGGAGTTGTTCTGATGCTGCTCTGGCCACTGCAGGCACAGACATGTAAGTGGTACAAATACATTACCCGAGGGCAAACTCTCATACACTATCACCAGGAGCCCACTTCTAACTGAAAGACTTTCTGCAATTGATACCAAAGAGAAAGGGAAAATCATTTTTTTTTCAATTGTGTGTCAGTGAGGATAATACACACTGCAGGATAGGTGTTGTGCCTAGGAGTAGTTGGCCAATGCAAAGTAAACTCCATGTGGTCTTTGTGTGACTTTTTGAGTGTTTGTATGTTTGTTGTTTTTTTCATTTTGTTTTTGACTCTTTGGCCTTCCGTTTGTTGTAATATGTTTGTTTCCTCCTTTTGTTTTATAACATTGGTTGGGTGTGGGGGTAGAAAAAGATAGAGCAGTAGTTGTTAAGGGAGAGAAACATTATAAAAATATATTGCATGAAAAATTTAAAAAAATCCTTATATACATAAAGATATATGCATCTTTTTTTTAGTAAGTAAACAATAAAACTGATGGAAAGCTCCCTATATTCTGAAAAGAGCATTTTCTGATACTGCAATTGGAGGACTGCTTTACTTTCTTTTAGGAATAAAGGATGCATTTGGTGAAAGTCTTAGATGTGGGAAACAGAGATAAGAAGTGTATGGAGGGTAATTTCTAGAAGTGAACTGCAGATTATGGTTGCAGACTAAGTGTATCACACCTGACAGAGGCAAATGTTGAGAGGGGAGATTGATTGGATTGAAGTTGAAATATGGAAAGGTCTAGTCATTTATAAGATGGGATTGAATTTTGATTTATTGTGAGCACACACTTCACACAGTTTGCATGAAGTGGCAATCAGAAAAGTCTGAGTTAGGATTACTGAACATATAGAATATATTTAAAACTCATTAAAAAAAAAAACTTCTAACAGTAAGCTCTTACCGGGTAAGTTTGTTGGTAGCTGCGTACTTTAGAAGTAAATTGAGAATGAAAGGCTGAAACCTCTTAATTCAGATTACCCTAGGTTTCTCCCAACTTAACAAGCACATTCTAAACTTGTGTTAAAATCACTATTCTGACAAGTTCTTTTGGCATAAAAATCTATTTAACTAGAAGGGGGGAAAGCCAGAAGAAAAAGAAAACTTGGGAATAATGTGATTTCTGCTACCCACTCTCTAGCACTTAGAATTAATTCCTTCGGAAAGAAATATTCGAGGATTCAATGCCATCTCCGAGTGAAAGGTGAAGGTTTTAATTAACTGCCTTAGAGCTTACCCTTGCAAGATGGGGCTATTTAGCTCAAGTGGTGCGAAGAGCTCTTAAATTATTCTGGTAATTGAGTTTTCACCCTTTTTGTTCCATATTGTAAAATCCACCAATGGCCAAACACACCCACGAACTTGGACTTTCTACTCTCTGAACAGCAGGGGAAAAGAGCTGCAGCTGATGCAATGCTCCCTGCCGTGTGGACAGAATCTTCACACTTCCTGAGACTCATGCATATGCTAACGAGGCGAGTGTGAATTAATCAGAATGGCTACACTCACTGAGGCCAAGCTCTTTCAGATCTCAGAAAGAGGGAGGCCCCGAGAAGGATTAAGAAAATTGAAAGCTAAAATGAAAGAGGGGTAAGACAGCCTCTGGACGTTTTCCCCTCACCAAATGAGGGCAAAAGCTAGTACAATGATCCACAAGCATCCACAGCAAGTTACTTTAGAGAAGGGGATAATCTGAGAAAGCAGCAGCAGATGGATGGGCAGCTGACCCTGTGGGCCATCCATCACTGCAATGGGGAGGTGGGTAGTTAGCTCCCCTCCTTGGGATTCAGACAGCAGCCTCTAAAAATGGGAAGCCACGACTGGAGGTTGAATAGGCAGGCCACTCCAGGCAGGTTTTAAGAATAAACACTGCTTACTCACTGACAGTATGCAAACCACTTCCACTCTCTGTGTTTTAGGTTTACTATTTTAATGAGCAATGATTGTTTTGGAAAAAAAAATGAAGAGTTAGGATCTTTTATGAAAGGTGATAGATGCCATGGACTCTGTACCGAGACTCTGATATCTGTAGTGTATTTAAGACATGTAATGCACAGGCTTTTCTAATCCCTTACTAGTCAATGCTCTTTAAGACAACTAGAAAATGATTATTACAGAATCCAAGGCCCTAATGCTGGCATATCAACTCAAGGTCTATATTTTGATATAACATCTGGTAACTTAAATGTGTACTAAACTTGAGAGGTGCCGTTGCATATATGAGCTGTGTTTGCAATGCTCAGTGTGCAAGGGTAAGGCTGAATCAGATATCTTAAATGAATAAAATTTTCTGCTTTTGAATTCAGCTCAAACATGGCCATGTGGCCATGTTGTACATTTCTTTGGATGTCAAGAATTCCTTGAAAAGATCATCTGGATGTACAGTGACTGAATGTTCTTGCTATTTTCTAGCCTGAATCTCAGTTCATTTTTCAGAATGTACATAATATAAGGAGATAATAATTCCCTTACACACACACACACACACACAAAATGAATGAATGAGTGAATCAATAAAAAAAGCAAAGAGTAAGTAGGATAAAATCAAAGGGGAAGAAGATTTCTTGAAGACCTTCTACATAGCAGGTAATCAAAAGTTATTTGTGGAATATACTAGAACCTTCACTGGGTTTAGCAAGCCCGTCGACTAGATTGATACAAGAACAGGCAGGACCCACAGAGGACAACCCTCCAAGTTCCCCTCCACTGCTTTTTCCTTGGCTTTTGCCTATACCTGTTGCTCATACCATTGCCAGAATGGGGCAAACCCTATGGAGGAACCAGAGTACTGTACCCTCATAGAATATTTTTAACTAGATAAAACAAAGCCATTCATTGAAAGGCATCAAGTGGACTTGGACAGTAAGGAGACACTCGTCAATTTATCTACCTCCTGAACCGCATAATCCTTCATGCTACTTAACAGCTCTTTTAATTTCTTCCTGAATACATTCTTCATCTTCTTGCTCACTTAACACTGTAGCATGAAAGGTGGATAAATTGTCACTGGAAGACCAGATATTTCACATTTGCACTCCCACAAACTGAGATTCGTCACAAAGCGTCTACCAACTTCAAAGCAGGTCTTCTGACAAGCTTGACAGATACTTAGTGAGTCCCTAAAGTGAATGTGCTATCTACTCCTTTGATGCTTCAGGTGAAAATGTTTTACTCAGTAAATATTCTGAAATAAAATATATATGAGTTTATGTCTCAGAGATTCTATGAATGAATGTAAAATAGTGACAATGTTTTATTTATTTATTTATTTATTTATTTATTTATGTGTATCCATTAGCATGTGCATGTGTCTGTATATATGTGTACATACTTTTGCTTGGAGTGCATGTGCATATGTGTGTGTATCCATGGTCAAATGTCAACTCTAGTGTCATTCGTTAGAAGTTGTGCACTTTTGATTTTGAGGTGAGATCACTCAGTAGAAGCTCGAGTTTTCTTTAGGTTGGACTGTCTGGTCAGCAAACTCCAAAAATTCTCTTGTCTCTGCTTTCTCAAAGCTGAGATTACAAGCACATGACTGTGTAGAAAGTCAGTTATTTTTGCATATCTTCTGGGAATTAAACGGTTTTTCACATTCTGAGTTATTCCTCCCTTCCCATTGCAGTGATACTTTAATCTATGTAAACCTTAGCTCCTCCTTCACAAATATAGGGATATTGTCTCTCTGATGAGGAGACTGAGTTAATGTCTCTGCTCTTTATAAATAGTTCATAGCTGATAGAAACAGTCAAGGTGTTGGAAAGAAAACAATATATCATCTTTAAATAGGTAAATATAAGGAATGAAATAGTGAAGGTATTGTAAAGAACAATATATAATCTTTAAATAGATAAAATAAGAGCAAATGAGCTCTTGAAGTAATCTACAATATTATGTGTGCACCATTGCTCATTTTGAAGCTGTGAAAAGAAGGAAATAAATAATAACAGTTTTACTTTATGCTACCCTCCTACTGCATCTCCTTTAATTCCTTTAGAGAAACAAAACAGAATGATATCTGTCTGGAAATGGCCACACATGTATTCCTGTCTCTGCATGGGAATGTTCGGCCAGGAGATGGTTCTCCTTTGCATCTATGAAGGCACTTAATTCACAGCCTGTTTAAAATAGCACCATCTCTGATAGCTGTAATTAGCTTCATAACAGTTCTTCCCGCTGCCTCTTGGCAAAGCAGGCTCTGGGTACAACTTTTAACATAGATATGCCACTAATTAGCACTGTCCACCACCGAGTCCAACAGGGCTGTAATGAATGCATCGCAATTGGAGGACTGAGTTCATTTCTCCATTCACGTCTTGGAAGCAGTCCATTTTAATCTGTATGCAAAGGTCGGATTTTGAAGGAATAATTGTACTTTGTTTTGGTCCATCTGGACCGGGCTATAAATATGCCTTCCAGGTTTTATAACATTAAGTTACAGAGACAGCACTCAATGTCAGAGCGGTGTTCAAGAAGTCCTGTATGGGTGATTAACTTGAGAACATTCATCAAATTGGTGTCCTGATCTTAAGGGAAAAATGCAATTTTAAGCTAAAAGTGATTTCTGGGCCCTTAATTTTAGTGAGTGAGATGAATTCATTTGAAATAAAAGGGGGGAGGGGTCCAAGGGCTTTATGCGTTCCCTTACTATTAAGCCTAATAAAAGAGGCATGTTTTCCCCACGTCACTTAATAAATGCATAACTTTCCATGCCAGAAATTACATTCAAAAATTAAAACAAAAACAATGAAAAAATTGTAGTGCTCCCTGTGGCTTTAGACCCACATACTAACTCCACATGATTATTTTGTCTGTTCTACTCGCATATGTTCCTGCAGGATTTTACAACATGCTTCAAAAGCATTTGAGGTTTGGGATTTCCACTTGTTACTGTTTATGGTTTCAGTGTTCACATACCATTGATTTCTTCTCTCCCTCTCCAAACCTAAATGTCAATTGTAATCTAAATTAATTTGCACTTGGAGTAGGCAAGCTGGTGATGTCAGATCATGTGGAGAAACCCCAGGCCAAGTGGAGGATGTAACTCCAGAACTGCATCCTCATATTTCTGGCTTCTGTTTTCAGTTGCCCAAAAGCCAATTAGGCACTAGTAGTGATCATCTGGTATATGGATTTGAAAGATCCATACGTTGATCTTTGTTTAAAACTTTTGATATTTATGTTTAATATAAGAAGCAAATTATGGTGAATTCCTCACAGTAAGCATGCATGAAAATCAATTTAGTTGAGCTAACATATATAGCTTCATTTTAAGTGACACAGATTAAAAGTAACAGAAACTCATTGGGTGCCCAAGTCATGTGCTTGGTCATCTGATATCACAAACACATTTTGGAGGGCCTACATTTGGCAAGTATAGATTATGAATGATAAAAATGTTGAAAATAAATATGTCTCTCCAAATCATTATGTGATATAATACACAACATAAGATGAGAGTTTCTACAGAAACCGTGAGAGGAAATAGAAGACAGAGAAAAAGAGATTGGGCTTAGCATCCTTTATCAGCAACAAATAGTGGAAGAATTGGTGATGTTTTCCAGGCCATAAAGAGAATAGTGGGATCCTGCAAAGGTTCATGCACAGAAGTGTGAGGTGTATGAAGAAGGAAAAGTGGAATGCAGAGACTAATCAGAGCAGGGTAGAATGCAGTCACATAATTGTGGCAGTGTATGGTCTATTTGGCTATTTCAGGAGGCTCTAATGACTTTTTCAATAAGATACTATTCTACAGCATGGAGCAAAAGTAAGACCCTTGAGAAGAAAAGTACAAGGCTATGGGATAGAAGTTTCACATCCTGAACACCCATCTTAAACCAATATAGGACCTCATCATTTGAAACGCCATTGAACATGTCTTGTATCTGAGGTGGGATATCACTATTTCTGTAGCACAGACACAAGGATGAGACACAGAAAACTAAAATTGTCTTCTGCTCAAGGTTAAAGAATTATGTCATCTTTCTTAGCAATTAACTGTTCTTTTTCAGAAGGACTAGCAATAAGTTCAAGCCTAGGTGTCTCTAAGGAAACCCCAGAACGTGTTATAATGTAATAAGCCAGGAAGTAGGAAATGGTTCTTTATTCTAAATATGTATTAGTGATTGCACTCCTTGTGTTTTCAAGCAGGACCAGGCTTTTACTCACACCAAAAATAAGAAATGAAGGATTACGAGGACTACTCATCCAGACAAGCACCAAGGTAAAGTTATCCTTCAGGTCCACATGTAAACTGAGCAGGCAAGGTGATACATTCTATTTATTTATTATTTTTAACAGAACGAGAATTTGTACTTTTGAATAGAATCTGTAGAAACTGTATTCACGTTTGAATACAGTTTGAACACTAGCTAGTAACAAAGGAAGCATCATGCCCTGCCCCATCACATGGCCCTTAAAGACTCGGTACCGTTGGACTGTTAGATCATTGGAAACTGATTTACAGAGAAGCATCTTGCTAGTATAGTGATGTCATATAAAAAAGCATACTATTTAATCATTATTTTCTGACATATATTTCTTAGTGTGTGTGTGAGTGTGTGCATGTGTGTCCATGTCAGTACATATAGGCCATAGTGTTCGTGTGGAAGTCAGAAGACAACTTCTGTGAGTTAATTCCTCATCTACCATGTGGTGATTTGGAACCACATTCGGGTCATTGACTAAACCTTCTCTTACCCATTGACCCATCTCACTGGTCCTCAGTTCCTGTGATATTTACATAAGTCTGCATATCTTAATGGATTTCCTAAGGTTAATTTACATAATATGAAAGTTGTTAAAATAAAAAAATATTTTCAGCTACAGAGCAATATGAAATTAAGGGGTTTTCATGTTACCAGTTATAAGGTAATTTTTCTTTAAGCATTACCAGGTCTGCTTTGGGGCTGGCTAAATGCTGAAGTGTGTGTTATACAACCATCAGTCCAGATGGGAATTATCTCTCATTTCATTGATTTACTTAAAATATACAGTGCCAGATCAGATTTAAGTTGTTTGTTTAAAAGTTTGTATAATTTTCTAAGTATTTCTCCAATGATTTCTTATAACATTTTTGACTTTTTCCAGAATTATCAAATCAAATCTAACTTGTTTCTTTTCCCAACATATTTATTTTCAGATCAGCTTCCCTGGTTATACGCAAATTTGATCTATAGATTCTAATTTCAAAGAAGTACTTCCTTGCATGAACACTATGTATTTGTACATTTCATGCACTTTATTCCACTTTTTGGTTTGATTTTATCCTTTTTTAATGTGGCAGATTCAAAGTTGTGCAATTTGTTATCCATCTATTTGTAATTGCTGTGGTAAGTGGTTTCCTGAGAGCAGGAATGTCCTCAGTGAGCCCTGACATTCACATAGGCAGAAGAGTCTATGTCTTCCCATCGTGTCATAGTTCATCAAATAACAATTTCAAAATATACAATAGATTCTTGACTGTAATTACGGATACATTTGATGATGCCAAGTGACTGTTACCTTAGCCAGGTGACTTGCTTTTTTTCTCATTCCCTTCCTTCCTCCTTCCTTCCCTTGCTCTCTCTCTCTCTGCTTTCCTCCTTCTATCTGTCTCTCTGTTTCTCTCTGTGTGTATCCCTCTGTCTTTGTCTCTGTCTCTCTTTGTTATCTCTCCTGAGAATTTGAGAATTCAATCCAAGGCCTTGTACATGCTAGACAAGTGTTCTACAACTGAATTACATCCTTGGCCCTTGTTTTATATTTGCTTTGAGACAAGTCTTGCTAAGTTGTCTGGGCTATTCTTGAGCTGCCTTTAGTCAATACACATCTGGAACATGCAACCCTACTAATTCTACCTTCTGAGCAGCAGGGATTACAAGCCTCCTGCACTAGGTCCTGCTCTACCCTATCATAATTATTCATATTAAGAATGTTCGGATGGGTTACAATCCCCACAATATCATAAATTTACAGTGCAGCTAAGGAAGGACTGAAGCAGCCAGAAGGTTCAAAGGAACCTGACTGGAAACAAGGAGAAACAGTTCTTACAAATGGAAAAGAAAGAGAGGGAGACAGAGGGAGAGAAACTTCACTTGACTAGCTAAGAGACCAATTTAATCCAGGTTTCTAGCTGCTGGAACTTCAGAGCTAATACATGACCCAGAGCTCTGGCAGGTTAGAGTTGTGAGACAATGTATAGCAGTGAAACAGAGCTGAGCTGAAGCCCTGGAGATCCATTCAGAGGCGGTTAGGCTGTGAAAACCATGTACTAGTCATCTCGTGGCCAGTGGGCATGGCTGTGCCCATTGTCAGGTATCTCTTTTATATGATTCAGGTGAGAGGGCGGCTTCATTTGTGGGTGTGATGGGTTTACGTTCATAACCTTCCCTTTTCTTATATGGATTTGTTGTACCCATGCATCTGTGTGCGTTTTCATCTAGTTTGGTTAAGTTAAAAGATGATAATGTTCTTTATATATAGGTTATCAGTCTGCCTCATGGTTTGTGATTAATAGATAAATAAATGGTTGCTGTTCACTTGTACAAACAGGATTCAGCGTCATTCTGCCTCAGCATTCACACTCAAAATGGACACACAGTTGCAGTATGAATGGAGCTACTAAGGGCAAACATAACCTGGAAGATCTGTGCTGTGCTTCATATGCTTCGAGGTATCTTAGAACAGGGCACAGCTTGAGCTTCAGAAATTTTGGATATCTCTTCCAGAAAAGGAAGTGGGGAAGGGTTCAGATGGTAGTGGGAACTGGTGATGTGTTCTCTCTTGCCACTTCACATAAATGAAGAAAGCAGTTAACTTAAAATTACCCAACTCATCAGGAATTTGGAGGATAGTCTCAGCCTTGCTAAAGACTGTCCTTCAAATATTCCATGTTTGTACGTCTTTTTCCCCAGAGAATGGAGAACTCAAAATAGTTGTTAACATTAAAATAAATTCAAAATTAACTTACAAAAATATCTAAAGTGTTGACAGTGACATAACCAAAGTATAAATAGCTTACTTTGGTTGTACACTTCAACACTCAATCCTCAGGACATCCTTCCTTTTAAAATAAGTTTGTAGATTCCTGAGAAGTTTTATACTCAGCAAAATGCAGACACATTGAGGCAAAGACCTTCCACAGGAAATCAGGCCTGTTTCTAAGCCAGACCTAGTGACATAAATGACATCGCATAGGCTTATAAATTGAGCTGCATAGATCCCACCTACAAGAAAATAAGAAACTGAGTTTTTAGAACACAACACTTCCAGATAGGTTCGATCAAACAACATCCTTGTATACAAGGAACAGGAGAAAGTTGGTTAGCTCTCACTTGGCATCTGTGTCCTGACCAAGTTCAGTGTAGGTGAGGATCACTATTATGGCACAAGGGATAGTTCACTTCTTGCTCTATCTGTGTTTGCATTAGTCGTGTTTAGTTCTCTGATTTCCATCGTTTTCTTTTCATGAACCTTCCTCTTATGGTAACTGCTTGTCTTGAAGCTAAAGGTTCTAAGGCTTTCATCAGTGCAACTCTTTCATCAGCTTAGTTCTCACCCAAAGAAATTTCTGGCTTAGAATTTCCACTGTAAATGCAACTTCACATATGAACAAGCCAAGGTGTGGGATTCAGCCTCCTTATTGTTGGCAAGGAAGCCTTTATCTTGTTACTCATGGAATCTACAGAGGTAGATGGGCCGCCATCTCTTTCATTTTTCAGTCCATATAAAATTAACTTTAGAAGTTAGCCTTGAATGTTTCCTTGAAATGTGATTTTAATAATTTTAAATTTTTTTATAAATTGTATTGTACAAAATGTGTGAATAAAAAATCACACATGGATATAGTTATTATAACTGTGTAGAAGTTTATTGAGATGTATAGCCTTTGGATCTGGAAATGTGTCATTATAACCATATTTTCTTCGTTCCAGTACCATGGAATCTATCATCTATCTATCTATCTATCTATCTATCTATCTATCTATCTATCTATCTATCTATCTACCTAACTACCTACCATGTCTATTTGCCTCTCCATATATGTTAATTATATCTTAATGTGTTCATATTAATATACCTTAGTCATACTTTTTGAAAACCTTACTTTTTTTCATTTCTAAACAGAAAAAAGAATAGGTTAATTCTCAGAACGATGCGCTCTGAGGAGAGAGCCAAATTTTTTCTCTACTATTTCAAAGCCTGAAATGCTTTGAAAATTGGAGTAACCTAAGATTTCAGCACTCACTAATGGTCCTTGTGTACATATAAGGAATGGTAGTGGTGCCCATGGGATTCATCTGAGAACTCATCTAAGCAGCAAACACACACTGAAGTCTGACACCTGTCCTCAGGAATGATGCTGTTGGCATTTTTGTGGGTCTAAATAGTTTAGTGAAACAAAAAGCTCCTAATGTCAGATCTCTGTGGAGGAGGGCCACATGTTTGTCCAGGCTGCCCAGCCAGGAAATAACTACTCAGAAAACCATACTATTTGCAATACTGTTTTGCCAATAACTTAAGCATATTTCTAGCTAAACTCATATCCCAAACTAACCCATCTCTATTAATCTGTATATCACCACGAGGTCGTGGCCTATCAGCAAAGTTTCAGCACCTTTATCTCCAGCAGTTCTATGGCATCTCTCTGACTCCGCCCTTCTTTCTTCCAGCATGCAGCTCAGATTTCCCTGCCTACC
This sequence comes from Ondatra zibethicus, assembly GCA_004026605.1. Lineage (NCBI taxonomy): Eukaryota > Metazoa > Chordata > Mammalia > Rodentia > Cricetidae > Ondatra > Ondatra zibethicus. The sequence goes on from PVIU01000950.1 coordinate 13,718, forward strand.
TAACTTCCACCCTACTATAGGTCCAAGGCAGTTTCTTCATTCATTAATGGTAATCACAGCACACAGAGGGGATTCCCACATCAAGTCTCAATAAAATAGTGGCTGCAGAAGATTTAAAAGTCTAGTTTTCTTATCCTATATGAGGAGAATCTGTTAGCAAAAGAACAGCCAAACCTATTTCTCTTTATAGTTCCAAATGTCTATGACAAAAAAGAACTTCCCTAGATCCGAAGATCAGAATTTGAGAAAATAAATGATTGTTGAGTTTTGAAATTAATCACTTTTATAGTTAATGCACTTGTTCTCTCTTGAAACGTAGTCAGGAAAATCTTAGAACATGAAGTAATCTGTAAGGAAAACAAGAGAATTGCTTTCTTAGAACTTCAAAGAGATGCATAAAAGAACAGAATCTATGAGGGTCAGATTCTTTCTTGGTCTGGTATAAGATAAATAAGAAAATGCTTGATATTTGAGTGTGATGTACTTCTGAATTGGATATGTGACACATACCTAAGGTACTTTTGTTCTGATTCTTTATCCAAATGTTTGCTCAGTTCCTTTTTTATAGACCAACTATTTGCAAATCATTTTCTATGTAGAGGACCAAACTAACATTCAATACCTGCAACATTTTCATTTGCACTTAATATATTTCTCAAGTTTACCTAAAATGTACAATGAATTATGAAGCTGAAATTGATAAGCACTCAAAATTCTCCAAAAGGCTTTGTGATCAGCGGGAATTTGAAAGCAGATAGGCAATAAAGACCAAATTCTTCTAGAAGGTAAGACAATCTAAGAATCTTTTCTGTAGTATAATTACCACAGGAAATGCAGAGAGAAATTGGAGAGAGTAACATGAAGTAGTCATGGAAACAAGTTATTTATTTTTAATTAATTTTTATAGAAAATATAGTTTCCATGGAATATATTCTGATCTCAGTTTCCCCTTTTCCAACTCCTTACAGTTTCTCTCTCTTACTAGAATACAAACAGACATTTAAGTAAAATGATAATAAAAATAAAGAGAAAATAAAAAAAAAAACAGAGTAGGACAAAAGCAATCCTACTGAAGAAAAAAGCCAAACAAAAAGCTAAAAAGATATAGCTGATATATAGATAGATGATTGATAGATAGATATATAGATAGATGCAGAGACTAACATGTGAACACATAGAAACTCCATAGAAGCATAAAATGGAATATAAAATATGTATATGGCAAATAAGAGGTACCCTAGATTCTCTGACCCAAAATTGTATTTCCATATATATATGGAAAGGTAAAAATGAAAAAAAATTATGTGGAATTTCCCTCTATGTGCTGTGATTACCATTAATGAATAAAGAAGCTGCTTTGGACCTATAGCAGGGCAGAACTTAGCTAGGTGTGGAAAACTAAGCTGAATGCTGGGAGGAAGAATGGCGGAGTCAGAGAGAAGCCATGGAGCTGCCAGAGACAGACACTGGTTGAAATCTTGCTGGTAAGCCACAGCCATGTAGCAATACACAGATGATTAAAAATGGGTTAAATTAATATATAAAAGTTATCCAATAATGAGATAATTGGCAAAGCAGTGATTTAATGAATATAGTTTCTGTGTGATTATTTCAGTTCTGGGCAGCTGGGACAAACAAGCAGCCTCCTTCAACAAATTGGCATGCCAATATGGTGGACTAAATCCATGTAAAAATGAAGAGGACTTAGAAAGGAATCCTAGACACAAAAGAATAGAGTTAAGCATGCTTTGGTAGCAGCATTTTCTTGGGTGGGTTCTGTTTGCTAGAAGCAAGCAGAGGCATTGATCCTTTAAGAAAGGATTTCCTGATTCAGCAATAGCAGGAAAAAAGTCACTCCATTTTGCCATATTTCTGGGCCATGCTGCTACCATGAACTCTGGCTCTTTCAGGAGACCAAGCATTTAAATTGGGTTTATATCAGCATGTTACAAACTGTTTAATGGCTCCACATAGACCATCTGCACACTTGGAACTGGGGCAGTCTGTGAGGCTCAGAGGCATTGAACAGACCTCCTCTACCATATAAGACTGGACAGAACAAGCAGGCAGGCCATATATACCCTAGCAATGCCACAGCTTAAGTTTTTAAGAAGTGCTTAGCATTTTAAGAAGTGCTCCTGGATTGTAAAGTATTACAGATACAGGGTTTCAGACATAAAAGACCTCTAAATGGATCAGAGTGTTGGATAAATGTACGTAGGCTTGGAAGAGAGAAGAAAAAGTGTATAGAGAGTTATGAAAGAAATAAATGGTTTTAAAAAAATAAAACAAAGTTTTTTTTAAAGAGACAGTATATAGACAGTCATAGATTAAAGGAGTAAAAACAAATAAGGCACATAAAGATCGAAAATTCACAGAGAGTCTGGATTATGTATATTATTGTGTTTCCTTTAAATGTTTTGACTGTGAAAGAGCTAAATACAGAGAGACATTTCATTGTATGGGCTTGATGCAGAAAAGTAATTAACAATTGTTGAGGAGAAATTACAGGAGATACATGTAGATAGGGTGACTCCAAATCTTAATTGTATTCTAGTCATATTGCCTTCCAGAATTTCTTCTACAGGAATTTTAATGCAGAGGCATGATATTATCTTAGAATGGATCTTTTTACCACATAAACCAAACAAAAAATTTAAAACTTATGTGGAAAAAGTCTCTGAATTAATTATAAAAGGTAAATTGAGATGTCATCAATTAGCAGGTATAGACCCAGCAGAGATTATAATGCCTTTCATTACTGATGAAATAAAAAGTTTAGGGAAGACAATGAACCATGGCAAAGAGCTTGTGCTAAAATTTTGGGAGAAATTAATAGCAATTATCCCAAAAGCGATAGACTTAACCTTATAAAGAGAACTTCTTGGATTCTTCCCCAAATTGTATGTGGTGCTCCAATAACTGAAGCCCATACCTTTTATACCGATGCCATCAAATCAGAGAAGGCAGGATACAAATCAGAAGAATTAAATAATTCTTCTGGAACAAAGCCCTTATATTTCTGTCCAGAAGGCAGAATTATATGCTATTCTCATGGTGCTAAGTGATTTTAACGAACCTCTAAATGTAGTTATCAATTCACAATATACAGAAAGAGTTATCTTGCATAATGAAACTGTTGAATTTATACCAGATGATATAGAATTGACTTCATTATTTAGCCAGGTGAAATACATAATCAGGAATAGGCTTTGTCCTATATACATAGCACACATCCAATCCCATATGTGTCTGCCAGGTTCTCTGGCACAAGATAATGCAGAATTTGATCAATTATTGATTGGAAGCATGTTGCAGGCCTCAGAATTTTATATAAAATATCATGTCAATAGCAAAGGTTTAAAGAAAGAGTTTTCTATTACATGGCAACAAGCTAAGGAGATTTTAAAGAGATATCTTAATTGCTCTTTCTGTAATCAAACACTTCTACTTGCAGTGGTGAACCCAAGGGGTACTCAAAGGAATGAAATCTGGCAGATGGATGTGTTCCACTTTGCAGAATTTGGGGAAAATTAAAATATGTACACCACACCATCGAGACTTATTCGGGTTTTTAGTGGGCAGATGCTTTAAGCTCAGAAAAGGCTAATTTAGTAATCACACATTTATTAGAAGTAATGGTCATCATGGGTATACCTGCATAAATTATGACAGATAATGGTACAGCATACATCTCTAAGAAAATAAAACAGTTTTTTGCTTATTATAATATTAAGCATATTGCAGGTATAGAACACAATCCTACTGGTCAGGCAGTTATAGAAAGATCAAATCAAATTATAAAAGATATGTTAAACAAACAAAAAGGGATGGAAAATGCCCCCAGAAATAGATTACATAATGCTTTATTAACAGTGAATTTTCTTAACGCTAATGAGAAAGGAACAACAGCAGCAGAGAGACATTGGATAAAAGAAAACTCTTCTGAATTAAATCAACCAGTTTATTTCAAGGATGTGCTTACCTCACAATGGAAACCAGGAGATGTTCTGCGTATGGGAAAGGGTTTTGCTCCTGTTTCCACAGGCGAAGAAAAACTATGTATATCATCAAAATTAATAAAGATTCAGTTTGAAAAGGAGAAACCTCTTGAAAAAGAAATGACAGCTCATCCACAATGGTGACAATCACACGGGTGGTAATAATGTTGGGGCAGGGTTCTGTTCTTGTCCTTGCAGGAAAATACTAATCTTCAAAAATTCAAGAGACCCTGGATGTCTGGATGCTGACAGAAAGAAAAATAACTATCCAATAAGGATCATCAAAAAAAATGAATATGACTCATAACTGCAGGTGTTAGAGAGAGAGAGAGAGAGAGAGAGAGAGAAAGAGAGAGAGAGTGAGACAGCTGGCTTTGGGGCTCTGTCTCTCTCTAAATCCAAGCATGTTGTTAAAATAAAAATTCAGAGTTTCTGTCTCATGTCAGGAGCCATGATATGGTACAGAAAGAAAAAAGAATTTAGAAAAAAATTTTACCTTCCTTCATACCTATTTTTGTCTCTATCATACCTTTCATCAAATATATATGTCTGTATATGTCTACATAAATAATGTTTAAGTTTTCCACAATGAACAATGAATTTTCCTGCAGTAATCTTTGAAATTTCCAGGAAGAAGATGGGGCCCCACAACAATAACTCAACCTTGCTGATAGGACACCATGATGCTGATAGCACTACTACAAGACCTGTTTTGGGTGCCAGGTGTTCAAGATGGTTCCAAATTTATTAGTTGAAATGGTGCACTTTTTTTTTTTTACAACATTCTGGCCCGACCTGCAAATAGGAAGCTCAGAAAAACCCTACGAAATACTCAGAGACTATTTGCAATTATACCAGACAGTAATCGTGAGTTTACCCCTAAATAAATAACTATCTATTTCTTAATTCTGAGAAAATGTGGAATTTCTTTGAAGCATCCTTCCACATGGGCTGCTAAGCTAAACCAACATATATACTTTAAAGGTATCTTGATTTCAAAATATGTATCTAAGGATATGTTACTTTGCAAAAGAGGTTCTTCTTTTGTTTCCACAGAGGAAGAGAGCCTGTGGATTGCTTCTAGACCAATATGGTTTGGTGGACCAAGATTCACTGAAAGGTCATCTTGAAAACCTCTCAAAAAATTACTTCGCCCAAGAAACAGCAAGAAGCAGTTTGGAGAAAACTACGCCCATAGTTCCAAATACTGTTTATAAATGTTTGTTTACATATAAAGGGGATTATGTTATAGATATGAATAATTTGCATTGGTATGGATCTTGGTTTATTGATACAAATTTAAGGTCAATTTTGTTATACCATGTATATGTATTTCTGATCTTTGTTAAGGTATTGTGTGTGCAGCTTTCCAGGCAGAGATGTATTGTCTCTGTCAATTCTAAAGTTTTGGAAGTTGTTTGCAATGCACTTCCTGTTTTCTTAGGTAATATTGTATCCTTCTGTAGTCTTTGATGGAGTTGAAAAATATATAGTTATAGTTTTCCTTATTTATGATAAAATATAAAGTAGATATAGATATTGTAACTGTAATTATTGTTTGATACCTGTTTTGTTATATGTAATTTTACTATTTTAAAGTTAAAACCTTCCTTTTTATTTAAACAGAAAAGGGGAGGTGTTTTGGAAGTACCCTCTGTGTACTGTGATTACCATTAATGAATACAGAAACTGCTTTGGACCTATAGCAGGGCAGAACTTATCTAGGTGGGGAAAACTAAGCTGAATGCTGGCAGGAAGAAGGACAGAGTCAGAGAGAAGCCATGGAGCCACCCGAAACAGATGCCAGTTGGATTCTTGCTGGTAAGCGACAGCCATATGGTGATACACAGATTAATAGAAGCTAAATTAATATGTAAGAGTCAGCCAATAAGAAGCTAATGGGCCCAGCAGTGATTTAATTAATATAGTTTCTGTGTCATTGATTTGGGTTAAGTGGCTGGGAACCAACAATTGGTCTGCTGCTACAAAACATTCTTGACAAACCATCATGAGACAATGAGCCTATAAAATGCCATTGAATTTGCTTTTTGTTGGCCATCTACTGCTGGTCATAGAGTCTGGCCTTAAGAGTGATATGTATACCAAGAAAACGCTTTAGAAAAACCTATTTTTCATTCATGATCAATTATCAATGGAGATAGTTTCTCGGTTAAGCATGTAGTCTATTTCCACTTCCCCTCTCAGCACTGGGACCCCATAAGGCCCATGTGCATGTTGCCACATTCTCTGTAAGTTCACATGTGCATCTATCATGCTGTGGTTACAAGGGCTTGTTATCTTAGTGTTTTCCATCCCTTCTGACTCTTACAATCTTTCAACCTACTATTCTGAAGGGTTCTTTGAGTCCTGAATTGAGAAAAAGAATGGGGGCATCCCATTTGGACCAATTGTTGTAAGGTCTCTGCACATTGTTCTGCTGTGGATCCCTGTATTCTCCCTGTTTTCTATTTGAGGAAGCTCCCATGATGATGGCTGAGCAATACACCTGTCTATGAGTACATAAGAAGGATTAAGGGGTCTCAAGAATTTATTTAGGTATAAAATAGGACTAAGCACTCACTGATACTGATACAAAATGGTTTAAATGCTGCCGCTGATTCAGATGCCTTTGTCCAGTTGTTCTGTCCAGGGATGAATAGCAAGCCACCTGCTCCAGTTTGACCACCCAAGAGAGCATGGGAGCAAGAGGGTGAGACCCTCTCCCTAAACTTATAAGTTATCAAGTCTGTAGACCTCACCCTAGGATTAGTAATCCTCAAAAGTCATTGGCTAAAGGGACAGAAATCCCACAACACTGTCCACTTGAGGTTTTGCCTCTCTGTTATTTGGCCTTCATATATGTAAATATTTTTAGAAAACTTTTGTATTAGTTTTCTATAAGACCTCATAAATGGCTCTTAATTTTAGCTATTCCTCTGCTAACTCCCTCTTTTACCACAACTTCCCTCTCTGTCTCTGTTTGATCCCATAATTCAAGTTACCCCCTTCCCTCCATAGTTATCTATTCTATTTTTCGTTCCAAGGGTGATCCAATCCTCCCCTCTAGTCTCTTACTCTATACCTAACCTCTGTGGTTATATGGATTGTAGCCTAATTATCAAAGACTTAACAGCTAATATCTACATATAAGTGAATAGATATCATATTTGTAGTTAAGGATCTGGATTACCTCTCTTGGGATGATTTTCTTTTCTAACTCCATCCACTTGCCTGTGAATTTCATTATTTCATTATGTAACAGTGGAGTAATACTCCATTGAATAAAGGTACCACAATTTCTTTATCCATTAATCCACTGATAGACATGTGGGATGTTTCCAATGTCTTGCTGATTACCTGGACAGAACCAATTTGTGATTTTAAGGAATAAATTCAGGGACTTCGAGGATATAGAATAAATAGAGCAGTTTTCCAGAAGCTCCACTAAAATGCTAAAAGTGCTCTAGAGGAATAAAAAATGACTTAAAATATAAAGAAAAAGGATATTAGATTTATGATAACACAATACAAAAGAGAGAGCAGGAGGGACATTTCAGTGGTTAAGAGCCCTTGCTGTTCTTTCAGAAGACAGGTTTGTCTCCCAGCACTCTTGTTGTCTTGTTGGTGGCTCAAAAAACTGCCTGTAGCTCCAGTTTTTCAGAATCTGGATTCTTCAGGCAGTGCCTTCGAGGAGACAAACCCACATTTTCTGACACACACACACACACACCACACACACACAAAAAAAATCAAAGATAAAACAATACAAAATAAACCCTCGAAATTTGGCTATCTGTAAATTGATGAACTGGTTTACAAACAACTAATAAGTGAATAAGAGTGGTGGACTTATAAACTAATATTTTACAGAAATATAAGGTTTCTCTAGAGATAAAGTAGGAACAGGACTGTGCAGTTAAGTGCCAGCAATGTCTAAGACAACCAAAGTTCTACCAACTCTTGCACCCATGTCATCTAATGGTTCACCAATTTGCCTCTCAGTATGGAGTGTCCTGTAATACTCAGAGATCCTCAAATCAAGGATTTCTAAACCAAGACTTTGTAATGTAATATTTTCAGTCTGGGGTAAATACTTTGAAAGGCAACCCAAAATTCAAAGTGAGGGGAGATGTGATGCTGAACTCTCTCTGAATGACTGAAGTATAATACAAAATATGCCATTTTGTCATTTAGTTCATTTTCTAACATACCAGAATCTAAAGTTAAGATTTATTGACATTTTTACAAAGAATACACTTTATCAAAGCTTTGTATTGCTCTCCAAATTATGATGGCCAGTGAAAATACCATTAGAATGGGTGATTGCCAAGTTCATTAACATATATGGATAAAAACTGCTTATATTTTAAGATCAGACAGGTTTTGAAAGGCAGTTCTAATCTATTGTAGTTGGTTTGCAAAAAATATTTTACTAAAATATTCATGAGATATTGCAAGCCAAAATTTTACTAAAATATTCATGAGATATTGCAAGCCAGAACTATCATTAAACTTATTGCAATTAATGCCCCCTGTCTTGGATTTGTCTGTTAACATGTCAATTCTCATTGCCCACCTTTCCCCAGGTATCTCAGAAATAAATATATTTCATTATAATGTAGCTTAAGTGTGAAGTGCTAATAAGAAAAATAAAATCCTTTCTTAGGAGACAAAAATCAACCACTGGAGGATAATAATATGGAGTCTATTAGATTCTTTGGGTTCTGTATTCTGTTTTATTTATGATACCAGAGAAGAAAGAGGAGGAGGAGGAGGAGGAGAAGGAGGAGGAGGAGAAAAAGGAGGAGAAGAAAGAGGAGAAGAAGGAGGAGGAGGAGGAAGAGTAGAAGAGGAAGAAGAAGAAGAAGAAGAAGAAGAAGAAGAAGAAGAAGAAGAAGAAGAAGAAGAAGAAGAAGAAGAAGAAGGAGAAGGAGAAGGAGAAGGAGAAGGAGAAGGAGAAGGAGAAGGAGAAGGAGAAGGAGAAGGAGAAGGAGAGGAAGAGGAAGAGGAAGAAGAAGAAGAGGAGGAAGAAGAAGAAGATACAGTCACACGAGCAATGAATGGATACCAGAAAAGGACGGCCCTGCTCAACTTGAGTATTTCTAAGTTAGAGAGGGGAATTTCACGTCAGTGTCCCATCAATCACTTCCCATGAGGGATCTTTACATCCACACCATGGAAAGTGTTAGTAGCACAACTGGGTAAAGTCACTCTTAGTTTGCCCACAGTCCAGAGAACCGACTTCTGTGGGTTTGTGAGATGGTTCAACAGGGAAGACCATTTGCTGCACAGGCATGAAGCCCTGAGTTCAAATTCCCAACTCCTGTGTAAAAAGCTATGTGTGATCATGTTCTCTGATGACCCCATTGCTATGGAGGAAGGAGACAGGAGGACTACTGCCACTAGCTGAGCACCAGCTGTATCCAAGTTAAGTGAAAATTTTTGTTTCAAAGTAATAAGGTGAAAAGTGATAATACAAGACACCTGACTACATCCTTTAACTGATGGGTGTGCTCTGGCACATATGCACTCATTTACCACAATACACACACACACACGGGCAGGTGTTTCTTTCTACATCTATCTTCATAGATAGTCAAGTCTCAAGTCTCTGACACGTGGTTCATTCCATAACTGCTGTAGACCTCCTGACCTGACTGACCCCTTAGAGACCCAATTATTCTCTCACCATTGTCTACTCTTGTTTCACAATCTGCCATGAGCACATCAGCTCTGTCTTCCTTTTCTTACAGGGTTTGACTAGTTTTACAACTGTCATAATTTTAGTTGGGGTTTTTCTCATGGGAAGAAATATCCACATCATATCCAAAATGCTTTCCTTAACATGAGAAAGAAAGTAGCAATAACCAAGGAGATTCACTCTAGGGCTCTTCCTTAGTACCTAAATGAAGCAATTCTTGAAAAAGTCATTACCCAGTGATACGTTTGAAGCCATTTGTGGAGAAGATTGGCACCAGCTCTCAGTGTCACCAGTAGGGAAATGCTGCCCCTACCACAGGATGCCAATAGCTACACTGAGACCCCAAACCAGAGTTAGTAGACAGGAACACAAAGCTCCTCATTTTACTAAGATCCTCAGGTCTCCACTCCTGAGAGGGCGTATAACTTGAAAGACTTCACTCAGTTTTACTGTACAGCATAGAATCTCGTGTCATGGAAAATGATGTTTATGGCTTTGCTTATGTTTTACAAACAGTTTTTCCCAGTTTCACTCCTCGTTTTCACTCATAGAAGTTTTTTGACTTGAAAGAGTCTAGTGACCTTTTTACTTCTCCAAAAATGTCAGCTTCTTCCTTCCTTCCTTCCTTCCTTCCTTCCTTCCTTCCTTCCTTCCTTTCTTTCTTTCTTTCTTTCTTTCTTTCTTTCTTTCTTTTCTCAGAAGCCTCTGTTATGTCAGTAATGCAGTATCTGAAATAATGCATCTTTACTGCAAGAGAAAGCAAACAAAGTTCATCGGAGCATACATTGTAATAGTATTGCCCTCGGTCATGATTTTTCAGAGTATATTTTTTTATTACAACCATACATTTTTTGGAAGTCTATACTTTAAGAATCATCTGATAGTTTAAAATATTTTTTGTTTTTCCTACATAATTTGACTAGAATATGTTTTTTACCCTCTTTTAGAAATTTATTTTCAAAATCATTCCAGTTTTGAACATGGACTTGCATTGTGCCCTCAATTTAGACTCAAAGACATTGGTTTATTTAGTAGGCCTGTTCAAGGCAACAGCTAAACTCACACTTGAAGGAAGCTGTAGATCTAAACAATTCAATTTAGATCATAGGCATGAGCTTGGGGGAATGCATGAATCAACCTGCTTCCCACTGAAAGCTCCTGCCCAAGACCTGGGATTTATAAGGGTGGTTATAACACTTCAGTTACTAATCAGACCCGTGAATGCTTTGTTTCCATCACACTAACATTCCTGAATCTCCTTCTTCCCCTACCCCCATGAAATGATTTATTTCCTAATTGCTTCAGCCTATGGGCACATTACATACTTTAAAACAACACATTAATCTGCTGCTTTTCACCCAGACAACAGACAAAGCTATCCCTCTTGATAACTCCCTCTGGTGATTACAGAAAAAGCATTCTGCACTTGGACTTTGTTGAGGCAGTGGCAGGGGATGACACATCTCTCACACAGGCCTCCAAACTTTAACTATGGCAGATTGCCAGCTGAGGGCAAAAGCCAACAGTCTCAAGCTTTCCCTGAGAACCTTGCAATCCACCAGTCTGCATATAGCGGTATTCCAGAGAGTAAGTAGGGGACAAAAGACACAAGCACATGATGGAACCCATTTAGTGGAGACAGTAGCATGTGAATTATCTTCTCTCTCTTTCCCATTTTCTGGACTAATGTCAGTGTGCTAGGTCTTCTCACCTGCTAATCCAACATTTCTTTGGGTTTAACAATAAAACTTGTATCAAGAAACAAAGGGCGCATTTTCCAACGTTCATGCTTTGATTTAGAAACTAGCAGAATCTTTCATTATTCAGATGAGTGTCTGGTAATTCACAAACCCTTTAGGAATCAACTTCCCAAAAAGTTCATGTTTATTCTATGTTAAATTGTTTTAATGAATTTTCGTCCATACTTTCCTTCACTGTTTAGATTATAAAATATATGTTAAAGATGGAATATTTGCTTATTATACAGAGACAGATAATTGGTTACAAGAATGTGATGTGTTCAAAGGAAATAATGAGGTTATTATCATCTGTGAAAGCATGATTATTGACTATGTCCTACGCAGTATGTAAAAGCACATGTGTGCTTTATATATTGGTTAAATTGTATTGTCATATATCCTGCATTACTTGTAGCACTATAATGTGACTAACTGAATTTCTCCTTTATTTACTTTTTCCTCTTTTAAGTGAGATGTTGCAAGGAACTGCTGAAATTCCACATTCCTTTCTCCTGTTGTTTCTGTGCTCTCGCTAGTGAGACATAAGCACTATCCCAAAGGGGTTCTGGAGATGACTTGAGTGTTTTAAAATTTTTATTTATTTCCATGTGTGTGCATGCATGAATATTAACATTTATGCACATATGTCCCTATGTATTCCTATATATCAATATTCAGTTTTCAATATCTCATGTGATAAAAATTATGCGGTATGTTCTGTTTTTCATGAAACAGTATAATTTTAAAGTTGAGCTTTAACTTGATCATTTTGGTCCCTACACAGTACACTGGATATTTACTCTATAATCTTTATGAATAAACTACTTTGATTAAACATCCAGACCAAAACCCCCCAAACATTGAGACTGGGTGTTCACTGAGAGACTAGAACCTAACTTCCAAGGGAAATTCTAACCAGGGAAATCAATTATGTGATCCAATTAGTCTAACTACTCATGTTAATTAGATAGATGATCTCATACATACCAATAATTCTGGGTGACTGATGGGAAATGCTTAATGAGATCTAGACCTATAATTCATCCAAACTATAATGTGAGACCAGTAGCATTTTCCTTCACCACACATAGACTAATTTTTTACTAAGCCTAAACTCTGGGACACTTCCTAGTTGTACAACATTGCCAAAATTTTGCTTGGATACTTCAGTCTTTATATCATGTACAATATTCAATTTTTCTATATTTTTCTAAGATTTACTGTTCTCTAGTGAGGTTCTGGATAGTGTTTCATTGAATTTCCCTCTGCTGTGATAGGTCTATAAAGCTTACAAGGCTAGTGTAGTTTTAAAAAGCTTAAACTCAGTAAGGAGTGTGTAAATAGTTAAAAAAAAGTGTTCAAAATTTTCATGGAAATCGGTTCTCATGAGTAAATATGCAAACAACTGAACGTGCAGACTTTCCCACATCCAGCCCAATAGCATAACATAACAAGGGATTATATGCAAGTTTGCTGGTTCTGGGGTTGCCACTGATATTATTCAGCTGTGGAGTCCCTTGCTATCCCCAGATAAATCAAACAGAAAAGCTTGTACACGTCCTATTGCGTTTTGTTTAATTTAGTTTTGTTTTTGGTTTTTGGTGTTTGATTTTTCGAGACAGGCTTTCACTGTAGCTTGGGAGCCTGTCCCAAAACTATCTCTTGTACAGCAGGCTGGCCTTGAACTCACAGATATCCACCTGCCTTGGCCTCCTGAGGGCTAGGAATAAAGGAGTGCATCACCACCACCCAGCTGCACGTGTTGTTTTTTAAGCACAGTATTTTCTATTCATTGGGATAATTGAAAAAGTGCCTTCAGTGTAAATTCACATATTCATTATTTGTTTCCAAAGCTAAGCCTTTTTAAATTTTATATGTACTCTGTAGTATATAAGGTGATAAAGTACCTGCATCCTAGAAAACTTTCAGAATTGGCTTCAGATGTTGCCTGATTTACTATTTGCCATTTTAATCATTCCAGCAAAGGATTTCGCCAAGCTCCTGAATGTCTCCAACTGCTCTTCATCAAAGGACCTCATCTTCCACGTGCTGCTCAAACCAAAAACCACAAGTAGCTTTGCCACTGAGGCCTCATTGGTAATCCACCAGCTGCATCCTCCTCCTGCATTCTGTATCCATTTGTCTTCCTGCTTTCCACAGCTTGGGAAGATGAAACTCTTCCTCACTCATCTTTTTTCTTTCATCATTCCTAACCTTCCACTCTCTCAATTTCTCCATTTAACCATGGGTTTTAAAATACCAAACGTTGTATGAGTCTTCCCAGGATACCTTCCAATAGCTTCTCATTGAAATTTGGATGGAAATATAATCTCCTTTTTTTGTTCCAAGAAATTTAATTCCTGCTCACATCATTTTCTCCAAGTCATTCCCTTATCCTCACTAAATGTTGACCACATTGTTGTTGCTGGTTTTGTAGAGTTGATAACATGACCTTCCTCTAGACTAATTTTAGCCTTTAGTTCACTATCCTCTTGGGGATTGCATATCAGATATTTATATTACAATTCTTAGCAGTAACAAAATTACAGTTACGAAGTAGCAACAAAATAAATTCATGGTTGGGGAGCTGTATTAAAGGGTCGCAGCACTAGGAAGACTGGACCCATTGTTCTATACCATTTAGTTTTATCACGCTTCTGGCACTTCTTATTTGAATATAGACTTGCACTTGTAGGGCTGTTTTCATTCAAGAATAAGAGAAGAATTCCATGACCATACAGACTGTAGAATTTATCCTATTTAACACAATAATATCAACTCTGCTTTATTCTTTCTCTAACAGTGTGGCCATTTAAATATTATCATTTATGAATTCACAACTATTAAATATATATTATTAAATAAGTATATAGCTTCTGTTTTATACTATATGCATAGTCTTTGACTTAATATTGTTTAACTTACAAGTTTCATCTCTGTGATGCTTCAAAAAGGAATATGCATCTGATAGAAACTACATACCAAATAATGAATTTTGCCAGGACTGGAACTGTGAATGGTGTCAGGAGCAGAAGGCACAACTCCCTGTCTGTATTCTCATCATGAGACCACATCCCTGAAACTTTACAGTTGACTATACCTCAAAGGAATGTTGTTGGGCAAGTGAGGTACATTGAAAGTATTGGTGAGTAATAATAATTTTCAATTTATGATGAGTTTATCAGGACACAGCCCTATTCTAAGTCATAGAGAATCTGTGTGTCACGTTTACATTGTCCTCATTTATTGTCTCTCTTACTTCACTGAGTTCCATTGAGCTCGATGAGCACGGTTACAGTGATTGTTTTATCCCAACCATGACCAGGATAAAAATCATAATTTCAGTGTTTTGTGAACCAGGGCTCTTTGGGGTTCTGCTGCCCTGACTTGTGAAATGGGCTGTAATTTCCTCATTACAACCTGATTGTTATGATTAGCTCTATCTTAGCAAAGAAGTAAATAGACACTTCGACTATTATTTACTGGGTTTTTTTTTTTTGGTATTATGGCCATCTTTAAAGTGAGTTTCTAGTCCTAATATCCCTGGCAATGTCTTTTTTCTAGTTCATAATGCAATGGCTCTTTGGCAGATCTAGTGATTTTTTTTTAACTAACTTTCATTATTATGCAAAAAGGAAAAAAATGATTGTGTAGGCAGAGTTTATCAACCTTCTTTGCTTTCTTTTCTAATGAAAGAAAAAGTGGAAGGTATTCAAGCCTAAGCACTCCTCTTTTAAAGAATGAAAATGTTATTTTGTTTTTGTATTTTTATTTATTTATTTATTTTTAATTGTTTTTAATTGAGCTAGACATTTTCTTTACTCCCCTCCCTTTCTCTCACCTCCCCTTCTACCCTCTCTAACAGTGCCCATGCTCCCAATTTACTCACATTTCTTGTCTCTTTCTACTTCCCATGTAAATGAGATCTCTTAGATTCTTCTTGGTTGTCTAGGTTCTCTGGGATTGTGAATTGTACTGGTTTGTCTTTGCTCATGTCTAAAAGCCACTTATGAGTGAGTACATATTATATTTGTCTTTTGGGGTCTGGGTTACCTCACTCAATATGATGTTTTCTAGATTCATCCATTTGCCCACAGATTTCAAGATGCCATTATTTATTTCTGCTATGTAGTATTCTATTGTGTAAATGTGCCACATTTTTGTTATATACATTCTTCAGTCGAGGGGCATTTAGGTTGTTTCCAGTTTCTGGCTATGACAAATAATGCTGCTATGAACATAGCTGAGCGCATGTCCTTGTGGTGTGATAGAGCATCCTTTGGGTATATACCCAAAAGTGGTATTGCTGGGTCTTGAGGTGGGATGTTCCCTAATTTTCTGAGAAATTACCATAATATCCAAAGCAGCTGCATCAGTTTGCACTCCCATGAGCAATGGTGGAGTGTTCCATTTACCACATATCCACTCCAGCATAAGTTGTCATCTTGGCCATTCTTACAGGTATAAGATGGAATCTCAGAGTTGTTTTGATTTGCATTTCTTTGATGGTTAAAGATGTTAAGCATTTCCTTAAGTGTCTTTCAGCTATTTTAGATTCCTCTGTTGAGAGTTCTCTGTTTAGGTCTGTACTCCATTTTTTTATTAGATTATTTGTTCTTTTGGTGACCAATTTCTTGAGTTCTTTGTATATTTTGGAGATCAGCTCTCTGTCTGATGCAGGGTTGGTCAAGATCTTTTCCCATTCTTTAGGCTACTGTCTTGTCTTGTTGACTGTGTCCTTTGCATTACAGAAGCAGTTTTAGGAGGTCCTATTTTATTAATTGTTTCTCTCAGTGTTTGTGCTACTGGGGTTATATTTAGGAAGTCGTCTCCTGTGCCAATGCATTCCAGTGTACTTCCCACATTCTCTTATACGAGGTTCAGTGTGGTTGGTTTCATATTTACGTCTTGGATCCATTTGGACTTAGTTTTGTGCATGGTGATAGATATGGATCTATTTTCATTCTTCTACATGTTGATATCCAGTTATGCCAGCACCACTTGTTAAATACGCTTTCTTTTTTCCATTTGATTTTTTTTTGCTTTATTGTCAAAAATCAGATGTTCATAGGTGTATGGATTAATATCTGGGTCTTTGATTTGGTTCCATTGGTCCTCCTGTCTGTTTTTATTCCAATACCAGGCTGTTTTCCGTACTGGAACTCTGTAGTAGAATTTGAAGTCAGGGTTTGTGATGCCTCCAGAAGTTCCTTTATTGTACATGATTGTTTTGGCTATCCTGGGTTTTTTGCTTTTCTATATGAAGTTGAGTATTGTTCTTTCAAGGTCTGTGAAGAATTTTGTTGACATTTTGATGGGCATTAAATTGAATCTGTAGATTGTTTTTGATAAGACTGTCATTTTTACTAGTTCATGTTATTCTTAACCATTTCCCAAATGAATATCACATTAGTACTCATGGTAAAATAGTAAAACACATTCCAACTTTAAGAATAATGTCCCGTGTTTTTACATGTGAACCACTGTAAAGCCATACACTACCATGTAATAACTAAGAACATAGTGCTTATTATAAGAGGAGCTTTCTTGGAGTCAGGGTCATTAGACCCATCACCTGAGATCCATGCTTGTTGGAAACTCCTTATACTTCTTCAGTCTCCATCAGAGCAAAGTTTTACTGGTTCCTATTTGTTTACTTTTTTTCCTCAAGACTCAGGAAGTCTCTTCTAACTCAGTGTTTCCATGGTGCCACTGGCCACTTTCTTCTTTATTGTCACTGTTTGATCAAGGGCGACTTGCTCCCCCATCCCCAAAGATTTTGCCTTCATCTTCCTTAATTTTGTGCACTTATTCCCTTTCTCTGATGAAATTATTACAACAGTCTAGGATTGGTGCCTTCTTCCTCAAATGCGAACATCCTCCCTGTGTGAGCTATGTGCTCACACAATTAATAGAAACAATTACAAAGCCCAAATTAAGTAACTCATCTGTATGGTAGGGACTCTAGGTAAGACAGACATCTTTTATCTGTATACAACAATGGCAACATACTAATTTGTTCATGTGACTTTTTATGTATGAGATCTCACAGCCCCTTTGCTCCTAACCCATTTGACAGTTTACCACACCTGCCATGATCAGAATCAGAGCTTCATCATGTTTTAGCGGCCTCACATTTTCCAATGAAATCTTCACTCATCCCCCCCATTTGTTACTCTACTCTTGAAACACTGCCCCCATACACCCTGTCACTCTCAATTCCTTCAACATGGGATTCACATTAAGTGAATTAAGTCTTAATTAAGTATTAAGACTGCTTCAGTTACCTTTAGTTACATACCATGTTAGACGATGCTATTTCCCCTGCCTCTGTTACTGCTTTCACAGTGTCTGATCAAAGGTCACCTTCACAGCTTCACATTACTGGATGTCCTCTTCCTTGAGTTTAATTTTTTTTAATAGGCTCTTTTTTATCTGCCTCTTCTCCTTTCCTGAAGATATCATCACCAGGACTTGTTTGATGGTTCAGTATGTAGGAGCTTGCTGCCAAACCCGATGAGCTAAGCTTGATCCCTAGGACTCACATGAAGGAAGTGAAAAACAACTCATGCAAGTCACCCTCTGATTTCCCTATGTATACCATGGTGCATACTTGTCCATGAAAACACACACATACACAAATACACACACACAAATATGCACACACACAAACATACACTCATACATTAAGTAAATGCATGTTTAAAAAAGGTAAAACCACTCACAGTATCACCAGTAATTGTAAAACTCCATAAGATTTTTAAAAAAATCTTTTCCCTTTCCCCATAACAATGGCAGCTCCAGGAGGGCACAGCCCTGTTGATGGCATTTGAACCATCATGGCACAAGGAGCTGCTCATTATACAGTGGGCCGGTAATTATACTGATTGATTTTGTATAATAAGCACTATGGTTCAGCAGCTTTTCCTTTCATTTACCCATCTTTTCATCTTTTAATATGTGGCTTACAACAGAAGAAAAATATAGGATTCACCTGGGTGTTTCTGCCATAATATACCACATAGGGGCTTCAGGTAAAAGGTAGCAAGAGGAATCCCAGATTCCGATAAGAATATTAGTCAGCTACTTCAACTGAGAGCCTTTCGGTATCCATGCTTTGGATTAGATGTCAGTGCAGCGGTCTTTGCTTTTTCAGATGTGAACAGTCCTGTGGATTGATGCACAGTGCTCCACACATTCCTGGCTCATGGTGTCTCTACAAAGGAGAGAGTGAGAGGAAGAAACCTATTTTGCATAATGCTAGTAAAATTTAAAAAAAAAGAAAATATGGGTTTTGGTGTTATAGATCACAGAACATGACACAGACTGGGGTAATTGTAACATGCGGGAAGTGGGAGACTAACACAACAATCCCTGTAAGTACCAGCGCTCTGTATTTTTCCTTTGTTGTTGCACTTCATCTCTCTTTGAGTGACTTGGCCATGGTTGTCTCATTACCTTAACTTGTCTTCCTGTGGTGGGTTTGCTTCCTTTTCCTGGAAGTATTTAGATTCATGGACTTCCAAGTTCGATGTCTGGCAGTGGTTGACTAGTGAACAACCATTTTTTTCTGACTCCTTTGATGAACCAGAGACTTCAATCCTTTCTACTGTTTGGACAGATGTTCATTTCTGTTCTACTTAGATGTAGAGAAGAGTTTTTGGTATTTGGTATAGCTGTTTCAGGGCATGGGAACAGGACATACTGATAATGATCATTGCCAGACCTGTCCCTTGTTTTTGTGATTTGTGTTTGCTGGATTCTCCCTTGCACCATGGAAATGCGTACAGGAGATAACAGTGGCATATCCCTGACTTTCTGGAAATTCTGTTCATGTGGAAAAAAAAAAACAAATGAAGCACTTGACACAGGATCTAAACGTTAGGAACTGAAATGAAGCAACGTTAAACACGGCAACCACTACCTTTCATTATTAGGCTACAGATAAAGAGGGGATAGATGTGCATATCTGAGTCCTGAAGTCCTTATGCATTAGCGAGAAGGATTGTGGGGATTAAGGAGACAGAGACAAAGCCTAACCCTCAGCAGCTGCTGGAAAGTTGGGTTTCAAAAGAAGTCAGTTCTGCATTGACAAACACTAAGACAATTGCACGTCCTGTCAGAATATCTCTCAAATCTACACTTGTCTCTGCTCATATGTTGATTCCTAATTAACTTTGCAAATGGTTGAGACGTTGGACGGAGACTTTGCAAACCAATGCAGGCAATAAACCATGTGTTTTTCTTAGAGTGTTTGGAGTGGTGAACAATTCTTTTCTGAGTCAAAGGAAATGAAAGTGTTGTGACAAGTATACCAGAGTCTTGGGGAAAACCTTTTCCATATGTATCAGTCATATCCTTTTCACAATGATCCTCTGAGATGATGAATCTGATTTACAAGTCAATGGTCAGGTTATTTGTTTTATCTACATATCACTGATCAACAATGGAAGATTGGTAACAGAAAAAAAATGACACCTTTAGGTGATGAAATCCAATGTGTTTCAACCTCCATTCTTGCACAAGCCCTGTTCTCTCTCTCTCTCTCTCTCTCCCTCTCTCTCTCTCTCTCTGTGACTCACTTCTGACCTTGGTTGCAGAGATTACAGGATGAACCCTCTTCTCTCAGGTCAAAGTGACCGCCAGTGCTCTGTTTGATGCACTCCCATCCACTTCTGGTTTTCCATTGTTTTGTTTCTGAGATTTCTCCCGTGCTATTCTTAAAGACCTCATCTTTCACTCCTACTCCAGTCTCCTGATTCACAGTTAGTTTTCTGGTGTTCAGAATTGTATCTATGAGTGGAATTAGCATTGTCATTGGAGAGACAAATTTTGGGTTATATTCAATTTTTAATTATATTACTTCATGTATTTTATATATTGTGTTATATACCAAAGTTATTTAAAGTCAGTCCCATGGGCAAATGCCACACTTAATGACCCTTAACACATTTATTTGTACAATTAAGTAAAAAGTAATCACTCTAAGAAAAAAATGTGTTTAATTCATGTGAAAAGTACCATGTTATAGGCAAAAATACTCATGAAAATTTTTACTCCCAATCTCTTCAAAATGCTAGCTTCCTCTAATTTTCTAATGAGATTATAAAATTCCTTTTCCTTAATGAATATATAAACTCACTGATCCTATATGAGAAGGAGCACTCACACGAGGTCTTATGCCACACGTCCTTGGCTCTCAGCAACTAGCAGATGATCATTGGACTCTGAGAAATGGGAATGAAAATTGTGCCAATTTCCTGGAGACTCCAGGCTTTGTAGCAAATAGACAGAGATCCTTTTGTGGTCTCCAACAAACAGTATGATCAAAAGTTTTACAAGATATTTAATTGCGATAAAATCCATTAAAAGGCAAAGCATTATATGTACACACATAAACACCCAGTTGGCATTTTACTGTAGTAGCCAATTTTCATTTGCTGTTTCTTCCTGTGTCCACTACTGGTCCTCCTTACACTTTTCAGACTGCTCCACATGTTGTTCTTGGGAGGGAAGAAAGGAAGAATTGTTGAGAATGACTGCTCACATTAGTTCAGTTTCCATTTCTTTGTGCATAGGAGCAAGAATCCCAAGTCGACAGCAGAACTCACTGCAAAAGCAATAAAAAGAATGTTGAAAATGTCAACTAATATTTGTGTTGCAGATTGGTCAGTTCTTATTAAACTTATGTAGTTGCCCTTCTAGGAATGAAAATAGGTTATCCTTTCTAATTTTCCTTGTGTCCCGTGGCATTCCCATTAAAGCGAGGCCAATAATGTTGCCCTTTTTTCTTACTCTTGTCTCTGTCTTACAGAGAAAGATAATATCAAACTGTGGGGCAAAAAGGGAAGCTTTCTACTGTGAAATAGAGTGTTGTCCTCTGCAGAGAACCCTGGCTTCCCCCTTGATGTGGGAACCCTACTACCTTCTACATAGTATCCAATATAAGAATGAGCACTACATTTCTTTTTCTCTTAAGTCCAGAGTTGGAAGGGCTGCTTATCACTTATCTTTTACTATGGGATATATATGAGGCACTGGATTTCACTTAAAAAATTATTTTTATGTGGGTTTACCTGAATGTACTTCTGTGCAACACTTGTATGCCTGGTGCCCCCAAAAGGCTGAAGAAAACATTGGATCCTCTGGAATTAGAGTTATGGAATGTTATAAGCTGCCATGCTGGTCAGAGGAATTGAATTATGATTCTTTTAAAGAGCAGTCAGTGCTCTTAATTACTGAGTAATCTCTCAAGTCCCAACCAGAATTTAGAAAGCAAATGTGAAGACTGAGGAAACCCAGAAGAAGGTGAAATTGGTGGAATAGGAATTGATGCAACTTTTGGTCAAGTTATGGTTTATTGTTTCAACTTTCAAGCTCACTTCAGGAATGAACTGAGAATGAAGTTTTAGACAAGTAGGTGATCTGAAATCTAGCAGGGCATTCATTAATGAAGCAAGGGACTTCAAGGCTGCACATTTTCTACTGCCCCATAGTGACAGAGGTAGAAGGCTGGGAGGAATTTAGCTAGAAGTGCCCTTCTGGGGACAGAGTCTCTTAAATCTGGTGTCTCCAACATGGTATCTTAAGTCTTACCCACATAAAGTGGAAAAGAACAAATTTAGCCAAGATTGAACCTGTGGGACAGGGACTGGAAATGAGGGATTACCTACATGGGTGAGGCCTGGCATTCCTGAGACCTCTGTGTTGAGGAAGGAAGAGTGTAATTTTAAATATGATGAACTGGAAAAATAGTCTCCCAAATAAATAGTAGATTCATAATTGGGTGAGACTATTTAAAGTAAGTTTTCCAAGTGGGCACATGCTGTCTCCTCTTCACTCCTCTTTAATTTGTTTGTTTATTCTTTCCTTCATTTGCTCTTTCCTTCCTTCTTTTGTTGATATACCAAATAATTACAATAATCTTATTATCACATTTTTTTGTTTCTTTATCCCATTGGGGTAGTAGCAGACATGCTATAGTTTACTCAATAAGTGGATGCCCTCCCACTGCCTGTCACACTTTCCGGTTAACATTCCACATTGCACCTTTTGCCTGGTCACCTGCATGTTTTCTTTCAATGTATAAATACTAAGTTGAGATTTTTTTCACTTGTTAAGACAGTAAAACCACAGGCTTGGGCACATTGACATGTAAATACAAGGTTATTAAATGAGCCAATGTCTATGGAACAGTAATCTTGAACCAAGTCCTAAACTTGCTAAACGTGGGCTTTTGAAATTGCTGGAGGGAAGAGTTGACATAATGTTGGGCTTCTCATCAATGGCACCTTTATCTGTAGTTAGTAAACTTTGGCAAGACTGAGTCAGAATTTGAAACAGTTTTCAATGTAAGCCAGAGGTCTTTGTAAAAGAAATAACTATCAACCAAAATGTTCTATACAATAATAACATCATAATTTTTTACATGAGAAACCCCATAAAACCATATAGGTCTCATATTCATTTTCAGTAAATTTGTATCACTCTAGCAGAAAGATTAAATTATTATAGTGTTTTTAAAAAAATAACTAAGTAAGATTCTAAATCATGTTAGGGCAATTT
Organism: Ondatra zibethicus; assembly: GCA_004026605.1. NCBI lineage: Eukaryota > Metazoa > Chordata > Mammalia > Rodentia > Cricetidae > Ondatra > Ondatra zibethicus. Next base: position 36,724 of record PVIU01000950.1, read on the forward strand.
TATCTGACTCAATAACTCTAAAACAGATCTAGAATTACAGAAATAAGCAATGTCAGGGATAAGATCACAGACGTGCATCTAATCTTTATCTACACTGAAAAACTGAAGGAACCCATGAAGATACCTGTCAATATTACAGAGTGGCATATTTAGGGAAAATATGCATTCTTATAGTTTGAAAGTAAGAAGAAGAATAAACAGCAGAAGACATATAGTTACCAAAGACAAGAAAGAGATGATGTTTTATTGACTGGACACTTGCGTTAAATGGCTAAATCCTAGAGCATGGGCATACTTCTAGTGTCTCCCAAATCATGGGACTATTATGAAGGGCACTCAGAAGAGTAAAGGTCACTGTTACATATCAAAGCAGGTTATTGCTACATATTTCCAGTAGGAACATATTGGTGATTTTAAGAAGAATATTTACCAGTTCTGTGCTGATTCTTCATTATGAAGTCCTAAACACATCAGCAGGTTGTATCTGTAGGAACAAAGATGAAAATCATTGTTGAAAAATCTATTACACAGTCAGAGCGCTTAGCCCAGAGAGAGCTACAGAAAGTGCAGATTCTCTTTACCCACCCTCTGAAAACAGTAGGTCATTTGACAGTAATTTCAGCTAAGTATAATTACAATGCGTTTTAGAGTCAGAATGAAGCTAGAAGATAAGCTCTCGTTAATTCATGGCTCAGGACATGTTACGGAGGCATGTCTGGAGAAAACAAACTTCCTGCCACTTGTCTACTGAACTTCTCCCTGATTGATGCCATCCACATCCAAACCTGAGGATAAAATGCAGAAGAACAGTTCATCCACAGGTTGAGTCACGCTCTTCTCCTTTCACGCCAGAAGCTGCTCAGTGGGAGTCAGTTAGGCTCTTGGGGAAATTATGCCTACCGCCTACCTAAAGTTTTAATAATAAAATGTACTAATTTCATTTTAAAATATGCACACGATAGGTAAAATTTTGGTGGAATTTTCCATATGATCCTAAGGATCTTATCATTTGATACTTAAATGGAGGAGCTCTGAATAATTAGAAAGGTTATACTTACAGTGATTCTTTACCTTTCTTTATAAACCATAAACTAAACAAACCAACAAGACAAGTTTGACTTTTACCAAAACTGACAATTCTTCCAAAGACTCCAATCACCTCCTTTACCAACTTACATCCCTAGAAAGATGGCCATTGCATATATAAGACTCCTGAGAGTCTTATGTTTTCATATCTTTGTGTTCTGTTTGTTTTGTGGTGATTCCCCACTAATTTTCTGAGTTTGGGGAGTTAAATATGCATAAGACTTGGAGATCAAGGTACTTAAGCTGAATGTAGATAAATAATAAGTATACCTGTTAGTGTAGACTTAAATATGCTCAGAATAACTTAGAAAAGCATTATGGATGGAGGTATTTAAATTATATGTATATGTGTGTGCATATATATCTTATATATAACAAAAGCCAAAAAGTGGAACAAAATCATGATATGTCTTATTTGTCTACAAGAATTATTAATACAACTGATTTGTACATTTGGATTTTTTTAGATCAGTGCATATCAAATTCATATTAACTGGGAAAAATATTGAATATGGATTACAATTAACGTGTTCCTTAATTTCCCTCTTCTTTTTGAAATAAATACTTTCTTGGTTGAATTCTCCCATTTCCATGTATTTATTTGCAGTGTTACTTGATCTCTTCTGGGTGTTTTTAGATCATAAAATAAATAGAAATCTAATGTACTCAGTCGGCAGGGATCTCACACAGGGGCATCATACTTCTTCCCCATCTCTGAGTAATTTTTTAGTTAGGATCCTACTACTCACAGAAGTACTCGGACTCTCTACCAACATGCATAGAGTACTGATAAGGAAAACAGAGAGATCTCTTTTAATTTGCTCCATGATAACTGGGTTCCAGTTAGAAACTGGGAAACATCACATGGGGTAAGAAGCAGTGTCTGGGGTACAAAAGGAGTAGGGTGGGGCCGCTGTGTGTGGCTTCCTAGGTTTGTTTAGTTGTCAGCCTGGAGAGTATCAGAAGTGCCCAAGCAGCATTTGGCAGACTGTGAAACAATTCAGCGCAGCAGGAAGATGTGCGATAAAGCTTGATTTTATTTTTCCCTGAGAAATATCTTACCTAGTTTCCATTCTCTAATAATGGAAATATTTATTTACTTCATAGAGGTGGGGCACAGATTGTTGAGTTTTCTTTGGAACGTACAGTGTAGTTATTACCCTAAAAATGGCTTCTCTGTTTTCCAAAGATAAACCAGAAGTGGGAGAAAATGATTTGTTAATCCGCAGACATCCGAACACTTGCACTCTTCCTATGACTCCATGCAAAGCAGAAATGTCAGCAAATTAAAAGGAGAGCTATTTGAGAAACACAAACACATACATACTAAAGGGAATTTCCAGTCTGCCAACAGTTTTTCCTCCACAGCTCAAACATTTGGAAGCCAGAATATATAATTTTAGGAAAGTGCAGTGGTGAAATTCCACAAGAACTCAGGGTTCCTATCTAAATTGGAATATATAACCAAGGGAGAATTTAATAAAGGAAAAGTTCTTCAAAATGTAAACTTATGGGTAACTGCTCCCCTCCCACTGTGGGGTTGTAGCTCATCCTCACACAACGCTTTGCCAGAGGCTCGTGGTGTTGATGATTCGGGTGTTCAGAGGACATGTGGTCTTGAGCTCTTTGCATAAAAGGAATTGAAAGAGAAACTGTGAGCTCCTTTGCGGAGGAAGCAGCTGCTGTCTCACTTGTCTGGACCCATTCTCTTCCTTCTGCCTTGTTCTTTAGTTTCTGTAATAACACTATATTTTCTTTTTATTATGAAAACAAAGTTTCCACCAATGTGCTAAAGCGACCTGCATGCCATAGATTGCAGTACCCTGATCAGAGGTCTGTGATTGTTTAGTTGGACTCCCAACTCAGGTTAAAGGAAGCCCACTAGAGAGTGTATACCAGAGCTCTGTGTCTCCTTCCAAGATTAGCCCTCCTATTGGAAGATCCATTTCTGGAGCTAGAACTGAGACCCTGTTTCCCTTCTAATGCATCTAGGGACTCAGACAGAAAGCAGGTCCTTTGTACCAAATCAACTTTAGGGCTGGTGCAATCAGTCTGAGAAAACATGGCTTGCCAGTAATACCTCTCTTGATGCTTTAACTTCATCTGCAAAGCTCCTAGAGTAGCACCTAGGTTAGCATCAGATTTTATTACCCAGATGATCAGGGATAGTTATAGAGTTTTATACAAAACATACCTACTATGTTTCTTTGGTCTCCTGTTTAAACAAAACCTAATTTTCTACCCTTTGATCCTTAACATATAATTTTGCTCTTGTCCTGCTTACATTTAGAAGTAAAATAACAAAGGTGACACATGAACAAATTAATCAATCCCTAACAGGTTGTCCTTTGTGCTTTTAGTGTGCAAACAATACTGCAGGAAATACAATTCTTGTGTTTCTTGATGCTGTTCAATTCCTCTTTGCTTATTCTCCAAACTTCCATTCTCTCCTTTCACAGAACCTCTTGAAGTCCTGGTTGTCTCAAATAACTTCTGTTTAGATAACATCATCTCTCCTTTCCTTTTGTACTTGTGCATTTTTGTAATATTCCCCAAACAGTGACTGCTAGTTCATCAGCTACTAGCTATAGTCCAGATGAGCCAAAAGGATGCTCCAAAATATCTAGGTTTCTCCTCTTCCTTATTATTTTCCTAGTATTTTCTTTATGTTCTCCAAGGGTCCCTGCCAGAGGTTATTTGGAGAGGACACCATGACCACTCTTGGAATGAGCATGACAGTGCCTTCATCTTCTCCTCTATTTTATTCCTTTACAGCTCTTGGGTACTTCTATTTCCTAAAATTGATTTAGAATATGAGGAAGCATCCCTGTCCATGAAGGGGCCACACTCATAAATTATTTCATATAATGGAGAGCATTTTTTCTGGAAAATAGGTCTGATTAACTTTATTCTCTTTTGGTTCCAGCCTCACCCACTCTTTATCATCTGTTTATTAATTATGCCTCTTCATGGAAGAACCTTTGTATTCATGGGTGAGGCAAATAAGATAGGTAGAAGACTCATAAACTGTCTCACCTACACCCCCACTGAAACCAACACACTCTCTCCCAGGCTCTTCATGCTGCCACTTGGGGTGACTTCAGGAAAGGGAAACCAAGGGAAGACTTCCCATATTGACTCCAGCCCGAGGCAGATGACTGTGGATCCAGCTATGATCTAAACTGTAAGAGTGTGGAAAATCAAAACATGTATTTGCTGTTTAGAAAGCACTCTTCACTTCTCTTTTAGTTTATATTAACAACTGTGAATAAAACGAAATTTAAACTGTAAAAATGGTTTCTGGCATTTGTGCAAGGCTCGAGTTGGAAAAATTTTAAGCTACTAGCAATAAAATAAATTGAAAATAAAGCTGTGGGAGAGGCACGAGCTGTCCAGAGAGCCTCAGCTATGGAAAGGCTCCAGGACTTATGCACTCTGTCCCTTTGTCTGCCTTGTACTTGATTTTGACAGTTCAGGAAGCTTTGTAAACCAGTAACTCCCAGAAGACTTTTGTTGACAATGTCATTCCTACTCAGATTTTGCTATTTTCTCCTTAGTCCCTCAGCACCTTAAAAATAGTCTAAGGTTCACCCCATGCCCAGTCATACACTTACACAGACAAATCAACTAGAGTTCTTCAGAAGGCTGATCCTTTGAGTCTCAGGATGGTTTCAAACAAATTGATGAGAAGCTCTGAAAAACAATTGGGTGAGAGCGCCCCCTGGTGGCAGAGGGAATTGCCTGGCTTTCCCTCAGGGCTCTGGCACTGAGTGCCATAAAAACAAAAAGGTGCCGATGTTGCTCTTTCGCCATGTGATGAAACAGAAAAACAAAACAAAAAAAGTCATTGTTCTGCTCTGAGTGAGTCACAACGGCTAATAAGCAAACAAGTAGAATTCGTGGTGTGTCGCCAGCAGGGTGTCAACAGTCCCAGTCTGGATGCCCTCCAGAAGGGCTTTCTCAAGTAGTCTCAATGTGGATCTTCTACAGACTTCAAAGAGGAGGCCGCAGACCTATAACTAATCCAGCTATAACGAAGTTTATTGGTCTTTTTGCTAGTCTTTCATTCAGCCTGTGCCAAGCGTAGCTTTTTCCAGTGTAAGTTTCTCTAATGCAATTTCGAGAAAGAACAGGGATTCCTGCATTTGACAAAGGTGGCTTTCAAATACTGTATTTTATGTATGAATGTGTCAGGGCTACATGTTCCTCCATGTGCATGCATGTGTGGAGGTCAAGGGCTAGCCTGAGATGTTGTTCTTCAAGGGCCCTTTATCTTGTTTTGAAAGGCAGGGTCATTCCCTGGCCTGGCGCTCACGGAATAGTTGGCTGGCTAGAGAGTCTTAGGGATCCACCTGTCTACCAAGCACGGGTGTCATTAATACAAGCTGCCTATACGTATGTCCAGGTTTTCTCCTAAGTTCTGGGAATTGATCTCAGGACGAGAACACTTTTAAGGACTGAACCTTCTCCCCAGTCCTCAAACAATGAATTGGAAATCTGGGTTTAATCACTTAAAGGAACCAGGATGTGCCCTAAACTTAAACACTTGCCACAAAAGAAGTAAATAATGCTTCAACCGCCATGCTGTAGCTGACCGTCTCTCTCACCATTGCAAAGAATCTGTCCACTCACTTCTCAGCATCCAAATCAGGTAATGGGGAAACACTGCTGCTTTACAGGGGAGTAAACAGCGGGCCCTTCTTACATTTGTTGCCTCAGGTGTAAGTGGTTATCTCTACTGCTGTCCAAACAGGCACTGTTGAGGAGAGAGGGTGAAACCTGTACGGACTCAAAATAACAGGAACAGTTCGATGAAAAGATTGAGGACGTTGAGGTGAATTTTAGTCAATACCAGCCGATGTTAGTACACAGAGCTCAGGGCTTTGGGGACTGGACCAAGGTTCTTTAGTGACTCAGTCATCAATGCAAATTCTCTGGAAATTATAACAACTGAACACTGGAATCCTACACTTCTAACTGCTGTTCAGCTAGATATGTCCGCTGGAATGAGATCTGTAAAATACAAATGCAAAATATTTATTTGCAGTGCCATCGTAGAATATAAATTATAAGGAGATACAACAGTGAAACGGGTATTTGTATGCTGTGATTTAAGGTACTGCTTTAAGAACAGACATCTGATCTCCTTAATGCTACATGGACATTTAAGATTCTGAGCCCTGCTCCTTCTATTATTACAGCATCTAGCTCCTTAACTGAATTAGTTTCAAAAACAGAAATCAGGTAGATAGAAAGGAGGATGAAGGTCATGGTTGGGAGAGATTTGTTTGGAAAAGAAAATGTTTTATTTTGTTTTGCTTACAAAACATCTTCTGAGTCTCAGTGTGCTGAGGCCTGAAGCTTGAAGACATGATCACAGTGCGACTGGCTTCTCTAGGAAGGTTGCTGGGTCTGCTATTTGCAATTCAAATTGACAGGAATGTTAATTTAAAATAGAGCTGCCAACCAATTATGACATCTAGTAATAGTTATGGGTGCTTTGTTTATAGAATGACCAATTAAATGTCACTGAAATGTGTTGCAGTGTGAATTGGGGTCATACACACACACACACACACACACACACACACACACACACGAGAGAGAGAGAGAGAGAGAGAGAGAGAGAGAGAGAGAGAGAGAGAGAGAGAGCACCAGCTGATGGGAACATAGGGACTGACACATGCACGCATGCCTGGGCCGCTCTTTTCCACTGAGCTCCCACCCAGTCCTGTATGTTAACTCACTTCATTCCAGTTCATCCTAGGAAGAGCCTTTCTTTGCTCAGGGAAAGGAATTGCTAGCAACTTAGAATTTGGAAAGTATGATTATGAAATGAAGGACTTAAGGATGACTACATAACATAAATGTCTATGTTTAATTTGCCTAAGCAAATTAAAGTGTTGTCAAGAAGAGAATTAGAAAATGGATAGGAAGTGTAAACCACTGTGTAAAAATGAAAATACCCAATAACAATCGCAATGAGCATTTAATGACAGCTAATTCTAACACACCTACTCATGACCCACACAGATATTGCATGTAGACAAATTTACAATGGAGAGAGTATTGCATTTCAAATTAAATTAAAAAGATTTATTTTGTCTGTCTCTTAGAAATGTTGGAAAACAATCTAGCTTCCAATTCTGAACTAGAAGAGATTCAAGAGATGATTAGAGCAAGAGGCTTAAATCTGAAGTCACCAGTTTCTATAAATCTCCAAGGAGTCACATGCTTTGGGAACTGTAGACTAGAGATTTTCTAGGAATTTGGGTTAATGATTGGTTTGATTTATATTTGTTTCAGACCCAAAGGAGTAAGAAACCATTGTAGATATCTTGATGAATCATGATTCTTTTCTATACAGTATTTCAAAGCAGTAGCTATTTAATAGTGTGTGTGTTGCACACACATAGAGGGAGAGATAGAGAAAGAGATACAGACAGAGACTCACATCGTAGTCCGGAATGACCTAGATTATGCTAATATAGCCATACTGGTCTCAAACTCACAGCATACACACTCTCAGGGCCTCCCAAGTGTCAATTTATCCTTTAGTTAATCAAACAAGGCCACGCTTATCTTCCCCAAGCAGGTGCAATCACTTTTACATTACACTGATAGAGATTGATTTTTCTTTCCCCACTCTCTTACCTCCCTGGGGACAGAGCCTCTTACTAGGTGCCTTCTGCTCTCTTTTGGAACTACAGCCCATAAGTGGCAGAACCTGGAACACTGTCTGACAGACAAGCAGAGAAAGCTGACCTTCAAGATATTCGTGTGCCATAAAGTAATTTATTTTTCCAAAGAAGTCACTGAGATGAAAAACATTGCGTGCAACACTTCACTTTTATGGAGGAGAGAAAACCGATTATTCCCTTGCAAATCCTTTTTATCCACAATCGAAACATCAATAAAAATAGGAAGTTACAGCTGGAAACACAGCTGAACTGTAGAGTCCTTGCCTAGCCAGTGCAAGGCAATAGGACTGATCTCTGCCACCGTGAAGAAATAGAAAGATATTTAAGAAGTAGCATAGCTGAGCTTCCTCGTCACATTGATTAAAAAAAAAAAAAAGCAAGACTATCCAAAACAGTCTGCACACAGGTTTGTACAGGTACAGGAGATGAGCAGGCCAACATGGCGACACACAGGGACTGATATAAACTGATTTGTAACTGGAAAGCATGTTTTTTTTTGGAGTGTAATGAAGTTATCCAATGTCAACTTATTTTAAATTGCAAATATAATTCAGGGAGTTTCACATCAACTTTTCACTTGGAAGTAGGCTCTGTGTCTCACAATAATGTGGAAATATATCCTCAGATTACTCCCCCTTCCACACAGACACCTCCATAGATCCTACTTCCCTATCCTAATACAATCTCACTGAAGTAACTGAAAAAAAATTGCAAAATATATCAAAGTTTCATACACCAGAGAATTATGATAGAAACAACTTCGGGGCCTAAAAAAAAAAGAAAAAGAAAAAGAAAAATTAGAAAAACATAAATAAAAGCTCTCAGAACCAATTGAATATTCTACAACTTTTGTAGTTAACCAAGTGAGTTGTGGTTATTGTGTTATTCTGTTTTATCCCTGGTATTAGATAGTTAGTCCTCTTCTCTTGGATCTGATTTTTCTTATCCTTCTAAAACTTTCTTGAGAATTTGTGTTTAAAATCATTGACTTTCATTTGTTTCTTCCATGCCAACTACTTACGTTCAAATCCATCTCAATTTATTTTTCAAAAGTAAAATAATGGCCAAACACAAAATGACAAAACATGACCAGCAGTAACACTCTCTCCTTGTCTTCTCACCAATACAGCTCAAAGACAAGTCCTGTTTCATGAAAATTTAGATTGTGGATTTGCACTGTGTTTTTATTTCCCATTCATCTGTTGATGGACATACACACATTGGGTCTGAAAACAAGACAGAAGCCCATAAATATGGAAAAGGACTTGTCAGGTGGAGAATGGTTGATGGCGGTGAGAGACAGAAGATAATTACAGAACACTTTATACACGTAGGAAAATGTTAAAGAACAAGTTTAATAAAAAATAAAATAAACACCCTACCCTAAACCGCAGATAACCCATAGGTATTCTGTCTTCGATTTCTTTGTCCTTAGCTATTTGCTGGTTAGATGTAGGGATTTGAATTGTTCACTGGAGCAAAAAGGGTCAATACTTGGGACACAGTAAGGACAGATCACAAAGACCTTTACTAAGCACATCTTTACTAAACATACCCAATGATTTGTGCGTAATTTCCTCATTCAGGTGAAAATGTTCACTTTCTCATCATGATGCATAAACCCGTTTTGTTTTCAGAGACTGTTTCATCTTCCTATTTTTAATGTCTGTTCTCCTGTTTTATCAGTCTGGCCTGGGTTTGCCTCTCCCATCCTCCTCCTTTGTTTCCTCAGTTTCTGGTCCCCCGTTTGGCATGATATAACCTTGCTTATCAGGTATGCGCCTCAGTCGGCTTTGCTCAGTGTAAAATTAGTGCTTACACCTTTGTCAAGTCCTTCCCCTTTTCAGACAGTCCTCAGGCTTCTCCAACCTGACCTCACACACTCGAAGGCCTTCTCTCTCTTACTGCTTGTCTCTTTCACCCCCTGACTGTCAGGGCTCTGTTCTTTCTTAACACAAGACTTGAGAAATTATGCATGCTTCGTTTCTTTCCTCCAACACAATGCAATCACTCACCAGGGTGACTGTTATTTTCGCTCTCTGAATGTATATGTCTCAAAGAAGAGTTCCAGGACTCACCCTCCACTGCCTCGAATGCCCCACAATTGACATTCTTTGTGTAGATTGTGATTACAATTTTAATACTTGGAGGCAAACTCAGAAGATATAATGAAGAAGGAGGAATTGGAATTGCCTCTTTTGCCTCCAGGGGAATTTAGTTCTGAATACCCAAGGTGCCTACCTCTCAGGTAGTATGCCCTGCTTTCTGAAAATTAGACAGAACCTATATTTTTTTTTATTTTTACACTGAAATGTTTTCCAGAAAGATTTGTTGACATGTTTCCTGCCAACTGATATACTTTTTCTTCTTTTTAAAAGAATTGTTTTATAAAGACAATTTCCACCCCACACTTTTAGAAAAAAAGAAAACATAGGGGAAATTATTACCCTTGCTTTGTTCCTACATCATCTGTAAAGATCAGTCCTGGAGTGAACACCAGCTGACAGAATTATTTTAAAATCACAGAAGAATAAAAGTAGAAGAGACCTCAGTTCAAGAGTTTGGGAACTGAGTTTAACAATCTAAGACAAACAGGTTAAATGTGAAGAGACTTGATAGCTCCACTGTCTTCCAAGACAGCCCACACAAACAAGTGAACAATGTCTTCCTAACACTGGGCAAGGTGATAAAAGTGTGGTTAGCAAATATGCTGTGAACCAATGGAGTTCATGAGATTCCTTCCGTGCATGAAGACATTCAATCCAAACACTTGTCAGCATCAAAAAAAAAAGAATTAAGGGCTATGGAGACACAGCTATTTATCAAGTGGGACACCTGTTTTATTAGAGCCTTTTCATTTTTTAATGCCAAACTTGATCATGGATTTGATAACCATGTATTGATCTCTCTCTCTCTCTCTCTCTCTCTCTCTCTCTCTCTCTCTCTCTCTCGTGTGTGTGTGTGTGTGTGTGAAGGTGTACACACGCTATGATGACTTGTAGAAGTCAGACGGTAACATTGTAAGTCATTGCCTTCCAATCTGTTTAGCACGGGATGTTGTGTTGATGGTTGTTGTGGACAGGCTAGCTGGCCCATGATCTTTCACAGAGTCTCTTAGGGTAGCTGCCATTCCAAACAGGAATGGTATGCATTCCACCTTCTGGAGATCCATACGTAAGTAAGTTCTTACTCTTATGTAGCAGCACTTTACCCGCTGACCAATCTTCCCACTCTGAATGTGTGATTTTTAAGTGATTGTGCCATGAAGCTAAATCAGTGCTATAGTGAAACTAAGTTCCCAGTGGTTTTTCATTCTGTCCTCCAGAAGCAGGCTACTTACTTCCTGGGTCATGGGCATGGCACAGGCATAAGGCAATTGAACTTTAGAATCAGTGAAAACTGAAATTTAATCACCTCAAGGTTTTCAGCACCTGAGAAATGAAAGTCCTCATTCACTGCGGCCTGAATACTTGCTATTTTGTGGAAGGGGACTCAACTGTCTAGCTACTTCCTGAAGTCACAAGAGGATAAAGCTCACTAGGCAGCAAAGCAGAGAACAGGTCACTCAACAGGAATAACATAATGTCTGCTTATGATTGTATCAGACTGTATAGATTAGATAACTCAGAGAACTGGGTCAGACCATTCCCAACAGTGGATTCAGCTAACATGAGCTAAGTGATTCCCCAATATTTAGGCTTAATTTTCTCCCATAAATTTTCAATATTGCTGTTACCTTCCCAAATTCCAGCATTGTAGCGAAACTGATTATTACTTTCAAAGATTCTTCCATCTCCATAAATTTCCAGTGGCCTTCCAAGGAGTCCCCAAATGATTGATTTCATTGGGTGTAAAGATCATTGTGTTTGTGTGCTACTTGTAGGAAAGATATTATGTAAATAACTCTCATTCTACCTGAATATAAAATGATCTAAGGCTGCTAAGAGGCCTTAGTGGTAAAGGTTCTTGACATCAAGCCTTCCAACCTGACTTCAATCCCAGGACATTATAAGGTAGGAGGTAACTGAATTCCACAAAGTGTCCTCTGACATCCATCTTCACACTGCAGGACAGGCACAAGCATGTGCAGACATACACATGTATGTGGAAATGAATAAGTGGTATGATTATACATTTAAATCCAGGTAATTTGCTTAAGCAAAGAGATACAACTTGGATTCTCCAAGAGGGCATATTTCAGCCAGTTTTTTCACACTTTGCCTATCCCATAAAGAGAAAATCAAGGAGTTTGGGACATGTACAATTGCACTGATTTTATTTTATGCATTGGGTTTCTGCTGTGGCCCAGCTGAATTTTTAGCAAGGTGTGAAATTGTGAGATCTAATGGGCCTCCCACATTGCCTTCATGTGAAGCTGAGAATCAACATACCTGGTTCCCAGTGGGTGCTTTCATTAATAAGAGAGGAGATAGATGTCATTAGGTAGATTCTAAATCAAACATTGTGTCTTTGTATAGAGAAAGAATGGTATTATTTTATAAGCTGCAGAGAGGAACATTTTACACCAACTTCTTTATAAAACTTAATAAAAAGCCTTGATAACTCTAACTCAAAGAATAAAAAGAATGTGTATAATCTGGGATAATATGTCTTGTGAACATTTTAGAAATTGAAATACCAAGTGTTTTCAAAAGACAGAAACTGCTTCTGAGCTATACACAATTTCCAATATTGATGGAGAGTTTAAATTTGTATTCCTAAGTAATTAAATGCATAATAATGAATGTCTAATGATGGGTTTCAATTGACCAGCCATTCCTCTATGAAGTTTCATGTTTTTATTTGTCACAAAAGACCCAAGAGGCAACATAACTATAAGCATCAAATATGAAACTTGTTCAGTGATGAAAGCAGAAACTTAGGCAGTTTTAAACCAGAAAGATGGTTCATGATGTTTGGATTGCATGAGCCTTGAGTGATAGGGCACAGGTGTAGGATGCATTAAACACTCATCAGTAGGAGCCTTAAGAAGGCAAAAGTCTTCAAATATTTTCCAGTAAAACCACAGTGGTTATTATTAATTACTATTATCATATTGTATATGCATGTGTGTGCACTTGTTTGTGTTGGGGGTGAGGGAGTGGTTTATGAGTGTGTCATCCATACATGTGAATGTTAGCTCATCAATGATGACATTACAGGAACATCTGATGCAGCCATATCCAGTTGATAAGGATTCTTACATCATGAGTCACTTTCTCAAATCACAATTATGTATGAGTTTGCAACTGTGAATTATATTAAGTAATGAAGAACCCTCATTATAAAATGGGAGATATCAAATGCATGGAAGGAGAAAAAAACATACATTACTCAATCATATAGCACTCAACACTCAACATGTAATGCATTAATCTGACAGTGATTTTTTAAATTCCAGTGGGAAGGGACAAGATGTGTTGAATCTATCAAACCATGTGTGGTAAGTGCAGTGCAGGGAATAAAGAATATAGGGACATAATAAGAGAATAGGAGAGCGTGCCATTATAACAAACTAACTGTGCTCTCTGAATGCATCACAGAAGCTTTCTACCATAACCTACAACCACATCAGTACAAATAGGACACATTCCATATGCTTACCGAATTACTAGGAGCAGAGTAGGTCTCAAGCACATGGTTCAAAGATGTACATGATGGGGTTCAGTTCCATAGTTTTCTTACAAATAGAGGTAGAAGATGTCTTAATTTCTGGAGGTATTTATGTGCTTGTGAATGTAGTTGTATGTGTATGTGGTTGTGTGTGTATGGTTGTGTGTATGTGTGTTAGGTTGTGTGTGTATTGTTTTGTATGTGTGTGTGCTTATTGAATGCATTTGAATTGTGCTCCTCAGTTGTAGCTGCAAGCTTGATACAACCTAGAATCATTTAAGGATAGAGTGTTCATAAATAATTACCTAGATCAGGTTGGTCTGGGTATGTTGGTGGGGGACTGTCATGATTAGTAAACAATGTAGAAAGACCTATCCCATTTTGTTCACTATTGGACTTTTATTTAGAAGAATAGAGCATCATTGTTTCTCAAGTCTCAGTTTTCAGAAGTGAGGATTCAAAGAGAGAAATTTACAGCTATGAAAAGTTCTTAGGATGGAACCTGCTTTTTTTATATCTTCATAGACAACATGCCCATTATTCTGTGACCTCTTGAACATATAAAGGGCACAGACTCTAAAGCTTTACTTTAGACAAAAATATACATGGAATGTGTGGGTTGACCTTTCAAAGTGAACAGAAGTAATAAATTGACCTGCGTTTGGACAGGCCAAGGAGCTGTTTCTTCTTCTAAACACAAGTTGCCATAAAACTAGTTTTGACTACTACTTGGTTCTCTGATTCTGACAATGTTCCTAATTTAATTGCTTTCTAACATGAAAGGGGACTTGTAAAGGCTGTTTAAAGGAAAAAAAAAGGTAATTCCAACCCAGGTAGTACTCTGTAAGAAATTGAAGTTTTTGTATGTCAGATAAGAACGATACATTTATAGATCTAACTATGCAATAGGTAAAAGAGTGGGGTTCACGAATTGCAATTGATATTCCAGACAAAACAAAGTCAAATGTGAAAAAAATATTAAGAATTGGTTTAAAAGGAAAAATATCTCAAAGTATAAGCAAGAATCCAGAAGTATCATATCAAGTTGGTTTGATAATTTGGGTCACCTGCTTAAGTTGTCTCACACAATACTTGCTATATGATATCAGAGAATTTCTGACTCAGTAAACAAGTGAAAATACACAGAAGCTGTTTAAGACATAGTCTTTCTGATTATAACATTTGTGCATAATTGTGTATATTTGCTATTTTTGCTGGCTTTCACAATTGTGACCACATGATTCAGTCACATAAGGAAAAAATGTTCAGTATTGGTCACTTCTCCACAAACTTGCACGTACACATCCGTGGTGTATAGCGTGTCCCCAGAGTCTCAAGGGATCTTAACTTGCCTCTCAAATACCATCACATTCACACACATCACTTGAAGTAACCACTCAGATAAAATCTGGTACTTCCTTTTGTGCATCCACAAACCTCTGCTGGAGATTTATTTGAATGTGTCTAATAACAGAGTTCTTAAACTAGAACACAAGCTGATATCATCCCTGAATCATGACAAGGCCTATCATCAGACTGCCACAGAATTCTTTCTTGATTGACACCTGTTAAATCAGATAATAGGAATGTGATGCTATCTCACTGCATGTCACGGGGAAAACCCTCCATGAGCGATATCTGTTATTACCGAATGAACTGATGGTTGGTTGGATAAAGCTGCTGTCAGCAAAATGCATTTCATGTACATGGAATAAATGAAAATCTTTGGTTTGAACAGGAAATGTCTCACAGTATACATTTGTAAGAGATAAGGACTTTTGTCTGCAAGGTGGCCAAGGAAAAGGTGCAGTGACAGGGAATGAGCACAAGGAAAGAAGTTCATAAAGAGAGAGAAAGCCAGGACAGTGAGGCTGGGTAGCTTGGAATAAAGAGACCTCAACCAAACAGCACAAATATTGCTAGACAAATTTCTATCAATTGTATTGTTCTCCATGCTTAGACACAGGTAATTAATATTCATGGGTTTATCATATGCATATTATAGATTCCTAAGCCCAGAGGAGAAAGAATCCTTCTTAAACACAGAATTAGGGCTAAAAGAAAACAGTGCTTCCTGAGGGTGTGGGTGGGTTAGGAAAGAGCAACAATGAGACAGAATGAGTCCCAACAGAAAGAAGATGGATATCATCTAGGACGGGAAGCAGTATTGTCTCTGTTCATAAACTTCCAGATTGGATGTTTGGGTACAGTTATGTACTATATCCATGGTACTGTACTGATACCCTGAACTCTCTGTTAACCCTTAAGGCTCCTTTAATGAGTAAGTATAAATAACTAGGGGTCAGTTCCATTTCTAAGGTAGGAAAGAGTTTTATAGCACTACCATAGAGAAGCTGATGGCTTCCCTCTTTGTTGATGAAAGTATTTGATTTGGATCACTCATGAAGCAATGTTATTATAATCTGAATAATATCCTTTAAAACATCTACTTTCTGATCCCTGACACCTGAAAATTATATTCTGTAGCTAAAGTTACTGTAAAAAAATATGGTTAAACATCTTGTAATGGCCAAAGAATCCTGATTCATCTACAGATGGGCATGAATACAGCTCGTGGGGTCTTGATAAGGGAGATGTAAAATACCGCAAGAGAAAGACAGAAGCATAAGATCTAAAGTAATGGGATGAGCAATAGGCCAAAAAATATAGGAAGCTTCAAATTCTACTAATACACAGGAAACAGGTTATCCTCCAAGTGAGACATGTTGACTGCAGCAAATAAAAAGATTATAGCTGAACAGTTACAACGTTCATGTTTGTGCTCAATTGTAGCAGCTCTTAAAGAAAAATAGTATGAATGAACTTGAAGGTATTCGCTCCAAATACAGTTCTAAAAACACAACTGCTCAAGGTGTCTGGGACCGAAGGAAAGCATTGTTCTCAGCAGAGCGGCTTTATTTTTGCTATTTCACTAGACAAAATGTGAGCCACATGAGCAGTATAGAAAAGCTATCTTCCCTTGTGCATTACAATCTGGATAGAGTACACAGAATCAGTCCTTTATAGTGTCTAGATCTGTTTACGGATGCCTTACCCAACAGGCACAAGCATGTGTTGAGGCCACACCACATGTTTGCAATGTTGTCAGGTCCTGCAGATGCCACTGCAGATTTAGGCCAGGACTGCTCAGCACTCCGCAGAACTATTGGGCTGTCTTAGTAACAACTTGACTCCTGAAGTCTGCTTTGTCACAATGTACTGCAAAAGAATACATTTTGGGGATGTGGCATGTGAGTTATTGACTTCATAATCCATAAGCCATTTATTACTCTACTGCTGTTGTTGAATCACATAGGTAACCACTGTGCTAACTTTGGAAATAAAGCAACCACCATAATTAATGATTTTAGTGTTTCCTGATGTTGTGTGAGATTTTTCTGCAATGCCATGAACAAATATCTACTCCTCTCAGGAACCCAACAGTATAATGGTGGGAATGAAATCTAGCTTGGTTAGCCATTGAGTTTATAGGGATTATTTAAAGCTGATCCTACAATAGACATATTACTAAGAACTATCACATTAGGATAGATGACATCTTTATATCGTTGAATAGATGAAACCCCTGACAGCCCTTCCCTCCCTTACCCTAACTCTCCATATTTTGTATATTCTACTATCCCTTGAGACTTTATGGAGCTAGAGCAAAATTCTTACACATGGAAGGAGAAAGACACACTGAAAGTTGAGTTCTGGAATCTCAGAAAGTGTCCATTGATCTTCTTTTTCCTTTATTTTTTAAAAATGTATTTTGTTTGTTCATCGAGTGTGTGTGTGTGTAGCACAAGTTCTAATAGGTCTTAGTAACAAAAGCCCAGCATCAGATATTGGGGAAAATGCTGAGAGATCAGAGAGATGATGGAGCAAAACTATGACCACCTTACCTCTAAACTTCCCATCAGAAAAGAGATCGGATTCCTGTTTCCTCTTGCCTTATCAGTTTCTCTCTCTACCAAGCCATATCACTTCCTGTCTGTCTGTACAGACCTCCAGATCTCTGTGGTTAGCTAGTGGCTATCTCTGTCCTTTGAACTTCAGACAAGCTTTATTTGTATAAACAAGGTATCACCATATGGGTATGTGTGTGTGTGTGTGTGTCTGTCTGTCTGTCGGTCTGCCTGCCTGCCTCTCTGTATGTGTCTGTGTGTGCTTGCTTGTGTACACAAACATGTGCACAAACATGTACCCATCAGAGGATTCAGAGAATTACTTGCTGGATTTTACCTTCTTTCATTTTGTGGGTCTTAGGAATAGAACTCAGTTCTTCTGTTAGTGAAAAGTGTTCTTATCCACTGAGTGATTCTGCCTGTACCTAATCTACTCTCTTAGTTAGTTATCTAGCTAGCTAGCTAGTTAGTTAGTTAGTTAGTGACAGTCAGGTAACCCAGTTATGATGGTGTCCTGTAGTCAGATTTGGAATGGTAATAGTTGTTGTACTTGGAGAAGGTGCTTCACAAGAAGTGGTAAGTAGAAAAAGTAGATAAAAATAAAGGACTGATGGAAGAAAAAATGAAATCAGATTAAAGCCATATATCATAGGATCAAGATAAATGTACCAGTCTTCTTTCTAAGAAGGAAGGGTGCACATTTTCAAGCTATGCATAAATACAGCTGAGGTCATCATTGATCTGTGTATACCTTCATTAAGCATCTTCAGGAAACACGTATTATAAAATGACTGTTCAAATGCCACAGTCCACACTAAAGGATGGATGTTGAGTAAAATGCCTGGGCAGACAGATCTACAACAGCCATTGACATTCCTGAGAGGCCTGTCACTAAATATGCCTGTGTTGCCTTGAAAACCATGGCAACAAGACACAGGTTGATTTAGCTTGTGAGACGGTGGTGATTTCCAATTGTTCTGATCTGCAGTAAACAAGCATGGTTTCCCATTGAGCTCTTCTCATTTCATTTGCAGAGATTAATAACAACAGAAATCTGTTGTGAGCTTGGCATCATCAAATATTTCCTTATCTTCTGTATGTTTCCTTTAGGAGGACCTATTTACTTCAAAAACATCTCAGAAATACCAGAATTCCTCAAACCTTTACACATTTCACCAAAGGATTTTTGCCTTCCAGAAATATTTAGAGTTTGCTGAGAATTAAATATTACATACGTTTAATTTCTCCCACCTTTGATTCAAATTCAGAAAATCCTATGCCTATATGACTGTATCTAAAGAACTTTTTCAAATGAGAGTTGAAAAGAGAAGTAACTTGAAAAGACACCTAGATTGTTTCTTTAAATAAGTACTTAAGATAAAACAGACCAATGCATAGAATTTCATATTTTTCCCTAAGCTCTGGGTCTTATTTAAAATGTAAAAATTAACCTTACGTGTGGCCATGGGTGGTTTGTGATGGTGTCTGCTCACATGGAGCCAATTTCCTGGCTCATCTTTTTCTTGACTTGACCAATCAGGTGTTGGAATGGGCTACCTCTCACAGGCTTGACCAATCACGTGATGGAATGGGCACCATCTCACAGGTTTTATAACATTTCTCTACAGCTTCTCTAAGTGAAACAAAGTGACTGTATTAACATGTAGAATTTTTAAATTTTATTTAACTTTTTTTATTTTTTATTTTAAATTATTGTTTTTTTCCATTCAAAAATTTATACTTCCTACCCTTCTCCTATTCCCCTCCCGCTCCCCCACTAACCCTCCTCCCTCCCCCTCCATCCTTAAGAGAGGGCCGTGTACCCTGCCCTGTGGGAATTACAAGGCCCTCCCCCCTCCATCACGGCCTAAGAAGGTGTGCATCCAAATAGACTAGGGTCCCAAAAAACCAATACACGCAGAAGAGACATATCCCAGTGCTATTTTCGATGGCTTCTCAGTCTGCCCCCATTGGCAGCCACATTCAGAGAGTCCGGTTTGATCACATGCTTGTTCAGTCCCGGTCCAGCTGGATTTGGTGAGCTCCCTTTGGATCAGGCACACTGTCTCAGTGGGTGGACCAATCCCTCACGGTCCTGATATCGTTGCTCATCTTCTCCCACCTTCTGCTCTTCAACTGGACCTTGGAAGCTCAGTCAATTGCTCTGATGTGGATGTGGGTCTTTGTCTCTATCTCTATCCATTGGATGGAATTTCTATGGTGATATTCAAGATTTTCATCAGTGTGACTATGGGACAAGGCCAGTTCAGGCAGCCTCTCTTCTGCTGCCCAAGTACCTAGCTGGGGATATCCCCATGGGCACCTGGGATCCCCTCTAGAGCCAAGTCTCTTGCCAACCCTAAAATGGCTCCCTTAATGTAAATATCTTCTACCCTGCTCCATTCCTTCCTCCATCTCCACCCTCCTACTCCCCTGAGCTCTCCCTAGTACTTCCCTTCTCCCTCTCCTTACCCCCTCCCCTTCCCCCAACCCTATCCCCATCCGTGCTCCCAACTTTTGCCCAGGCTATCTTGTTGCTTCCAATTTCAAGGAGGATCTATATACATTTTTTCTTGGGGTTCACCTTGCTATTTGGCTTCTCTAGGCTTGTGAACTATAGGCTTAATGTCCTTTGTTTATGGCTAGTGTCCACTAATGAGTGAGTACATACCATATTCATCTTTTTGGGTCTGGGTTATCTCACTAAGGATAGTGTTTTCTATTTCCATCCATTTACATGCAAAATTCAAGATGTCATTGTTTTTTACCGCTGAGTAGTACTCTAATGTGTATATGTGCCACATTTTCTTGATCCATTCTTCCATTGAGGGACATTTAGGTTGTTTCCAGTTTCTGGCTCTTACAAATAATGCTGCTATGAACATAGTTGCACAAATGCTTTTGTAGTATGATTGGGCATCTGTTTGGTATATTCCCAAGAGTGGTATTGCTGGATCTTGAGGTAGGTTGATTCCCAATTTCCTGAGACACCGCCACACTGATTTCCAAAGAGGTTGCACAAGTTTGCATTCCCACCAGCAATGGATGAGTGTTCCCCTTACTCCACATCCTCTCCAGCATAGGTTATCCTTGGCGTTTTTGATTTTAGCCATTCTGACAGGTGTAAGATGGTATCTCAATGTTGTTTTGATATGCATTTTTCTGATCACTAAGGAAGTTGAACATGACCTTAACTATCTTTTGTCCATTTGAACTTCTTCTGTTGAGAATTCTCTGTTCAGATCATTACCCCATTTTAAATTGGGTTATTTAGAATTTTAATGTCTAGTTTCTTGAGTTCTTTATATATTTTTGAGATCAAACCTTTGTCTGATGTGGGGTTGGTGAAGATCTTCTCCCATTCAGTAGGCTGCCTTTTTGTCTTAATTACTGTTTCCTTTGCTTTACAGAAGCTTCTCAGTTTCAGGAGGTCCCATTTATTCATTGTTGCTCTCATTGTCTGTGCCCCTGGTGTTATACATAGGAAGTGGTCTCCTGTGCCCATGTATTGCAGGCTACTTCCCACTTTCTCTTCTATCAGGTTCAGTGTGGTCGGATTTATATTGAGGTCTTTAATCCATTTGGAGTTGATTTTTGTGCATGGTGATAGATAAGGATCTATTTTCATTCTCCTACAGGTAGACATCCAGTTATGCCAGCACCATTTGTTAAAGATGTTTTCTTTCTTCCATTGTATAATTTTAGCTTCTTTGTCAAATATGAGGTGTTCATAGGTAACATTCAGAACTTATAGAAGGGAATATGAACTATGATTTCTCCGTGTTGCTATTAATTCCCACATCTTTTACTACAAAGCATTAACTGAGAACAGATTAGTGAGCTGCTTAACATGTATTGATATTTACAAAGGTGTTTGGGAAAGATTATAAAGAGACCGTAATTTGGAGACTAGAGCTATCGGCAATAAGTCAGGACATTTGATGTTGTCAATTCTTAATTCTATAGGACACATTTAATAAGCAAATATTCAGAAAACCTCACTTTCCACTTCCCACCATGCCTCTCATGTCGGTGCTTTCTCATTGTTCAGTAAGCAATAAAGAATCTTAAACGAGATGGCGGGAAGATGGTTTCGGTCAGAGCATTGGAAGGAATATATGAAATATTGAGTTTACAACCCGAGGGAGGCATTAATGTAACCATGTCATACAAAAGTATTTCTTTTAAACTAAAAGTATAGTTTGATGTTGTTTCTCCAAAGAACTTGGAAAGAAGCAAAGCAAAAAGAGTCAAGTGAAGAAAACTAAAGATAGGATATATTTCAAGATACCCTAACTCACTTCCATGCCTGCAAGTGCCCTGTCTTCAATCCATTGTCCTTCCTGAAAGCACAAATAACAATAAGCTTGTGACCTGTGATCGACTTTTACAATTCAAATGGAGCCTTCATTGTATTCACGACACATATTTTCTTCCCTTTTTTATTGAAAAGAGATTTTTCTCTCATACAATACATCCTGAACACAGTTTTGTCTCCCTGCACACCTCCCAACTCACTCCTACCTCCCCTCTCTCCCCTTCTGTTGCCTCTCAGGAAAGTGCAGGCCTGCAAGAGACAACAAACAAACACAATAAACAAGATACAATAACAAGGGCAAAAGCCTCGTATCAAGACTGCACAAGGCAACTCCTAATAAGAGTCCCAAGAACATGCAAAGTGTGAGGGACACACTCACTCCCACTGTTAGGAGTCCCACACAACACCAAGCGAACAGCCACAAATACATGCAGAGGACCTGGTGCTGCCTCTTGCAGTCCCCATGCTTGCTGCTTCCATCTTCATGAGTCCATAGGATTTCTGCTTAGTTGATTCAGTGGGCCATGTTCCCCTAGTGTCCACCCTCCACTCCAACTCCTACAATCTTTCCGTCCCCTCTTTCTAGGGGTTCCCAAGCTTACAAGTGGGAGACCAGCTGGAGACCTCCCATCGAGACTCTTTCTGCATAACTGCCCGGCTATGGGTCTCTGCACAAGCTCTCCACTACTGCCAGAGACAGCCTCTCTGATGATAACTGGACAGACCCTGAGACCCTGAACTATGAGTGCAACAAAATATCATCGGGAAGCTTTCTTTTCCAATTCTCCGTTGCCCCAGCACATCTTCAAGGCAGGATGGATTGTAGGTTGACAGTTTTGTGGCTGACGCGGTGTCCAAGTTTCTTTCTGTAGGTTGCAGAGTACCTTCCAGTGACAGAGACTACACTGTAGGCCTGAAGGCTCTGTGCAGTCACCTGGTTGTCCTATCTATGTTCAATAAGGTGTGGATGTTGTCCTCAGCAATTAGGTCCTTTTGTTAATTTTTGGAGACTACTCCTCTGTCCTCTCATCACCAGGATTGTTAGAGATCTCTATGGAACTCCCTCAGCCAACAATTCAACTGAATGTAACCCAGTCCCACCACTGGAGCCTTGTGTGGCTCCAAATGATGACCACTTCACCTCTGTGTCCTACATCACTAGGAATCCTCACTAGAGTCACCCTCATAGAGTCCAGGAAGTTTCCCCTGCACTAGGTTTCCACACGATCCCCAAATGCCTGCCAATTTCAATAGTTTCTTTAGTAAGAACTTAAGGATACTTCCATCTTGCCTTCTTCAACTTTCCAGTCCCTGGTTCCTGATCCACTGTCCTTCTTCTCCATGGCAATGCTTTCCTCCTTCCTATGGATATTGTGTGTTCTCTGTTTCAGTGTTTACTGATTCCTCGAGAGCAGAGTAACATGGGAGACTCCAGGCATTTCCTCATAACATGCTGTGTTGTACTGAGATTACTTATGTTATACTTCCTATTGCTAGATGGCATTTGAATCACATTGTCATTCCAAGCTTTAGAAGAGTGTGACATCAGAAGCATTTGGTCTGTGTGGCTGATTAAATGACTAAAACACAAAAATATACATGGCTACACAGACATGGAGAGAATGGGCTGACTCCCGCTGTGCTCTAATTATTTAATGCAAATTCTGCTTCTCAGATAGTCTATAGATCAAGGAAAATCAGTGGGATTTTGATAGCCCTTATAATTGATCTAATATAATAATTTTTCCCTGATTATAAACTGACAGAAAGTATAATTTGAAAATTCCTTAGGAAATCAGTGCATGATTTGATTGTTTATAGTGTGACCTTGATAGGATTTAGTCAATATTAATCCACCCTTTGGAAAGCAGGATTGTGGGGGATTTTCTTGATAGAGGTTAATTGAGGTTTGAACGCTCGTTTGCACAAAGGGGACACCATTTAATGGGCTAAAGGCATAGAGCAGTTTTACTTGAGGTTAATGTTCTATATATCACAGTGATAGATGAATGTTATTATATACTAATCTGAACTATAGGTCATACTGCAAAATATGGGAATCCTTGAATTATCTCCAAACTTAGGCAGATTATGCGACATGGATTTTTTTCCATCACCTGTAACAAGCTTCGGTGTGTTTTATGGATAGTGGGAGGAGTCACAAATGTGTGAGGGTGGGGAATGCACAAGACATCCTTGTTCTTTCGGCCTAACACTGACATGAACAAATTACACCATAAACAACAATTATTTTATTTTAAAATCAAGGCAGTGATAAAATATAAAACATGGTTGGGGAGAGGAGACGCTATAACCTATAGAGCTACCTGCAAGTCATGCAGTGTTTCTCAGGGATGCAGCTTTCCTGAGTCATCACCAAGGCTGAGGAGAGCTCATTTTATTGATACAGCTATTTTTGGTCATCCACCCTCCTGGAAGTTAACCAATCAATTGCACTGGTTCCTATACTTGAGTTGATTTGTTTCGGTGTCTACATTGGTTCTCTATCTGGGGTTAGTTCAATTTATTCATGTCTTCCAGGAAGACACACAACAGTATTCTATTTTTTTTCTAATATTAAGTCTATCTTGAGGTAAATTAGGTCAACACATAGCTGCGGCTTTTCCAACACTTTGTGAGAAGTGATTCTGTCAAAGTACCAGCAATTTGAAATTCCAACTCGGAGAGTCTACATACTCTACACACACTACAACTCTTTCAAAAGTGACCACCTATTGTTAGCATGAGACTTACATAATGATGAGGGTTTGGCCCTTAAAATATAATTGCTTTAGATTTTAGCAATGCATACTTTTTTTATTTATTTTTGTAAACAAAGTAAGTGTTAACACCTAGAAATTATGCAAACAAGACATTGAAATCTTTGGCATATTTTTATGTTGCTTGAAAGATAACCCAAGCAAAGTGGATGCAGAAACATGACTGGTTACCACGGTGCGTAAGAGAAAATGTGGTCTTATCCATAGTACACATGAGAGTGTTTCCAAAAGATATGCTCCCTCCTGGTACATCTCTGACCAACAATTTAACTTCCAATAATAGCAACTAGCTTGGGGCATGAATGGTGGAAAATACGCTTCCTGGATCAATTTAGATATGGTAAAACAAGGTTGCACACACATTACTATAAAGGAAGGAATTCAGGTTCCATCAACCATGGAGCACAGCAGAATAATTATTGTGTAGCAATGAGAAAGAGGTGAAGAAAAAATTACCACAGGCCTTTTACAATCGCTGCATAGTCCCAGATGCTGCTGGAGCCTCAGCATAAATTAAAGGAACAGGAATTGCCCCTTAGCACATATTCACCTATTTTGGAGATGGCATGCATAAATGAAATTAATGACCATCACGGAACAAAATAGACTTAACTAGGAATATAGTAGCTCCCGACACTAAAGCCTTGTTTCTACACTGAAGTACAGGTATACACTAATACAAATGGGCACTGTGCATAAGAGAGGTGCTTTTGATTTTCTTAAGTTTATGTGAACATTGAATTCAGCCTTCATGGGCATGAATAGCAATGAGAAGGTAGAGTCTGTTCATCACAGTTATTTGGGTTAGGCAGTGGGAAAATAAGGGTACAGTGATTAACAGGTGCGAATGAATAAGCACTATGGAAGAGAAAGCAAATGAGCTAGGTTTTACTACAAGTATGAATTTAGATGAGGTTTTGGTTCACATGTATTCTAACATATTATTATTTCCTGGGTTGTTTTCTTGAATTATTTTTCTAACTGCAACAGATAGAAAAATTCTCAACAAATATTACAATGAGTTTAAGTCCTTTACCAAAATAGAAGCTTCTTGCCTGAGTTTTGAATGAATTTTACTCTCTGAACCATCCCTGAGGATTCATAGCTTTAATGTTGAGATAGATCTAATATTTTTAAAGGCATTGAATTTGATGATGGAGCATTCAAAGGAAAATTAAATTAAAATAAGTTCATTAGGATGGACACTAATTTAATATTTGTGGTGTGCTTATGTGAACAGGAAATGTAGACACAGATACACTTGGAGAGAAGAAATGAGAAAGGAAAATGATGCTACTAATGAGTCAAGAAGTAATCTGGACAGTTCCCTCTCCTGTGATTATCAGGAAGGATCAGAGATTTAGTATTATGAGCTGAGATAAAAGTAAAACTGTGGTTACTAAAATCACAGGTTGTTTCAGTAACCCTAACAAATTATTTCAATATATTGTCAACATTTGGAAAGCACTATGAAGTATAAAAGAAGACCAAACAGAGAAGCCTTACTCAACCTTGCCTATCTTCACTTCTAAATGATCTATAAAGAGAATGGACTATCCACATCATTTCCCTCTTCTTTGTGGTAAGTGATCTGGTTTTCAGTTCTTGGTATCAATCAGACTCTGCCAACAGTTAACAAGAATGTCAGCACAGATGGGGCGGAGCCTTTGGTTCTTTGAGATGTGCCCTAAGTTGATGTTAAGTAAGAGATATAATAAGATAAAAAATGTCATTGGAGTACATTCAAGAAGACACTGAATTGTCACTCATTTTTATGTATGCTATCTGCAAGAACAAATATTTGCCCACTCACTGGAAAAGAAGAAAATTGTTTAATTGTGTATTCTTTAGAAATTTAATAATTTTCATTTATTCTCTTAATCAGAAGAGGATATAAAGTCTATTTCCATAAGTCAAATTCAACACCCTGGACTAGCTTCAGAAAAATGACATTTGATTGCAAATTGAAATTCAAAGTGACCCTGAGTTGGCATGCTTACTGGGTAAAGTTTATCCCTCTGCTTATGGCAAATGCTTTCTTTAAATCAAATGGGAGATCTGCAAATTTTTAGGCACTAATTTCCTAAGACCATAAAACCCCTCTGGGTGATTTTTTTTTATTTTCATTTGCTGAACAGAGAGTTTAGTTTTAAACTACATGCTCTCCCTTGGCACAGTGAGAGATGAAAAGCCTGCTGTAAAATTGATTTGGCACGCACATAAGAGAAAGGTTTGTGAGTAGAACTGTTCACTGAGAGTCTCTTCACCAAGCACATGTCCAAACTCCAGTGTCACTCAGATCCCGGGAGCATGTCCTGTCCCAACGCCCCCACCATCCCCCAAATGATTTATATTTCTTCCTTATTGTTTGAGATAAGATTTTATTATGCAGCTTAGGATAACTTTGCACTTGTGGATCTTCTCCTTCCTCAGCATTCTGAGTGACGGGATTATAGGCAAGCTCTATCTCAATGTTCCTTATTTCCATTCTTAACTTTCATGTGGTAGAAGGAAATACTCTTTGCTTTTAATACCTGTTTTTGCAAAAACATACATTACTCAGATATTTTCTGGACACATTCACTATGACATAATGGAATATAAAACTGAAGAAATCTTTCTATAATAATTTGGCTTTCTCTCAAGAAAGTCAGCTAAGAGAAGGACAGATGCTCACAGTGTTCACATGAGGCATGAGAGGAAGATATTCACTCATACATTCAATGGTTTACTCTTTAACTGCTTAATACCAAATATTTCAATGATTATATTAATTTCTATAAATTAATTAGTAGTTATTCTACACATATTCATAAAATGTCTTCTTGCAATTAATGTATATCATATATCTTTATACATAACAATTATAACTGACATAGTTTTTAGGTGGTGTAAAACATGTGGAAATGACTTGGAACTATCCAAGGGGTTAATAAGGTATTTTTTCCTAAAATAGATACAAAGTTCTCTGGTTAAATTTTATTGACAACAAACAACTAAGAAATGGAAAGCATATGTAATAATACTTTATTTCTTCTCTTATAGGAATAAGCCTAGGTGGCTTTTAGGTTAATCTGCCTTGAATTCCCATTCCAAATGTTCATTTTGCTCAGATTTCCATAATGATCAGATTCACAAAAGCGTAATCTACCATCACAGTTAGAATGCTGATAGTGACCAGTGCACCATTTTTACTTAGGTTTGTCTTGCCTTTCAAGTTCCACATAGCATCGGCATCAGTCAATGCAATAACGACTTATCTATGCTAAGAGTCCACATTATGATTGATTCGGGCAGATGCATCCATCAAACCACCAGCACAATAACATTGAAGCATCTGTTGTTTCTAAAACACTCCTGTTTCCTCCTTCTCTATTTGTCTTGTTGTAGGGAAAATTCAGATGAATTTTTACTTTCCATGATGTATTTTAAAGAGCACAACACCACAGACTTAACTATAGAATTTATTTCCTACAGGAGATCTCTGGAATATATTTGGTTTGTATAATGGAAAATTTCATCTCCTTGAGCATTAGGTTCTCATTTGTTCCTCCTTCTAACCCAGAGAAATTACTACCCTATTCTTTTCCTATGTTCCTCACTATTGTAGATATATTCTCCAGTGGGAACCATGCATTGTTTTGTTCCACTTTGATTAGCCTAACTTATTTATGGTGATTTCCTCTAGATCCATCCAAGTGATATTTTCTTCTGTATTAAGATTAAGAAATATTTTATGTCCCTCTGTAAACTTCACATTCTATTTACATAGGCATCAGCATTGAATATTTCAGTTCCTCCCATATCCTCTCCATAACCATAATAAATATGGAAAGGCAGGTATCTATGTATGATTCTTGTTTCAGATATTGTGGGTAGATGTTCAGCAATGAACATAATGCATGATTTGGTAGATCATTTCTCTAAGAACCACTGTATACTTTCCTTAATTGTTGACTAATTACCAAATTCATATCACTGTCCCTTTCCTTAATGTCCTTGTAAACAGTACAAGTCTGTCTTTTTGATAACAGACATCATAGTGGACATGAGGTGTTCTATTGTGGTTTTGCTCTGACTCTCTCTATGGTTGGAGACACTTACACTCTATCATAAACACATTGAGTATAACTTCTTTGCTTAAATCCCTAATCAAATTCTTTCCATTTTTAAATCACGATATTGATTTTTTGTCCATTACATTGTGGAAAACTCTTATGTACATTAGCTGTTAACCTTTGGTCAATAGATGATGTGGTTTTGCTTTTTCCAATCCTATTTTTTATCTTTCATCTTGTTGATGCTTGCCTCTGTCATATAGATACCTTTTAGTTCCTCGTTGCCTCATGTATTTAATTAAGTTTTTATTTATTTTGTTTTTAATTAAATCTAACAATCCATTCACAAGACCAACATCAAGAGCTTTCTTAGAAATTTATACATAATTTAGAAGTCTATATTTTGTTCAAATAATTCCTATAAGATGTCAGTGTATTTCTTGCAATTTTTGCCCATTTACAGATACTTGTTTTCTTCTTTGATATATGTATATATATA
This sequence comes from Ondatra zibethicus, assembly GCA_004026605.1. Lineage (NCBI taxonomy): Eukaryota > Metazoa > Chordata > Mammalia > Rodentia > Cricetidae > Ondatra > Ondatra zibethicus. The sequence continues at coordinate 65,687 of PVIU01000950.1, forward strand.
TATATAATTTAATGTATTTAATGTTTTAAATATATTATTAAATATATATAAGTATGTTATAGATAGAGGGGTATCATACATGAATTTGCATCATTTCCACCCACCCTCCTTCCAAATTCCTGCTGTCTCCCTGTTCACTCCCAAAATTCATGACCTCTTCTTTAATTCTTGCTGCATATATAATAAACATACATATATATATACTATGTACGTACACATATATGTATAGTGTATATACAATGAAATAACTTGGTGATGGAGACAAGCGCTCTGCCTATAGTTAAATTCCACTAACTTTACTTTGGCCATACAACTGATATATTCTTTTAAGAACTCTCCATACTAGAAAGACTTTCCTTTCACTGAATCAAAACATTTGCCCTCTCTCAGCATTATCAAGTTAAAATGACAAATTGTGCTTGGAAAGGAAATAAGAAGAAATTATAAATATCTCTGTATTTTCAAACTAGTCATATTTAACTGACTGAGTTTCCTTGGAAGCCCAATGGACTCGCATCAAGAAGAGGAATATCTCAAATGTAGACTTGTAAAGCATTTCTGTAACCTGGGAAGTCAAGAAAACTAAGTGCAGTAATGATTTTATTTTTCTGACTGAAAATTATTTTCTGCAATCATTTTTGAAATTCTTTTCCCATTGCTTCTCTTTCTCTAGCTTTCTGGTATGGTTAGTTTACATCTTTTAAAACGTTCCTTTCTTGTATTTTTTATTGTACCTAAGAACAAAAATAAAATAATAAAGTCATAATTAAATAACCAATTTACAATTGTTCACATTGTTTAATATATAAAGTTTTATTTTTATTTACATTGTTCTAAAAATAATAAATTATGAAGCAATAATTGTAGGCTGTAATGATCCAGAACTTATAGAAAAGATGTTAAGTGATACAGCTATGATGTGATTGTTCTGAAAATGGCATAAGAACATTGCAAACTTAATGCTTTGTCAGAAAAGTTACGTGAAAAGTATTTGTGAAAAATGATATCCATGGAAAAAACAACCTTACATGTTACTGTAGACAGCAGCAAGTATGTTAAAAAATGTATAAAGATCCAGTATATTCAAACAAGCGTCTCATCTCAGTGCTTGCCAGGTGGAGACAGGAAGATCAAGAATCAAAGTCATTATCCACCCCTTTGAAAAATGAAGAACAGACGGAGCTACATAACTTGCCATCTCGGTGTCTTCCCCTGCCCAAAGTTATAAAGAAATGCTTATTCAAGAAGTGATGTTAAGCCACACACTCCACCCATGTGTGTCTCTATGGGTCAGTGCTTCAATTTATTTAAAGATATATGTTTACTTATCTTTTTTCTCCGGCTCTGTTCTGTCAATGCCAGCTACCAATAAATATAATGATATGATATTACAACTGTTGAATGTGAAAATTCAATAGTCAGAACATTTATTGGACAGGTGATACTCACTTACTACCGATGTGTATTTGGCTAATTAAACTTAATTTATCTGCTTCTTGAATGCTTTTTACTGAATGATTTTTTCTAAGATTTTATCAAAACTAATTCTATAAGCATTGCTTACAACTCTTATCTTTAAAATAAGATTAAGATACTTAACCCTGCCCATTTTTTTAAAGGGGGAAGGAAATGTAGTGCATTATTTTTAAGTCTAACTATCTTAGCAATTCTTGCTTCTTTGTAAGAGTCACATAAATACAAAAAGTGCTAATTTTTATCACATTCTATGAACATAGCAGATTTTATAACTGCCTACATAGTCCCCAGATCTTAATCATGGACTTATTCATCCATTGGCCACTGTGAGTGATTGATTAATTGCTCTCTGCCTTTTTAGGAAGGATTTTCTAGTATAATCCAACATTCTGCCCTCTAAGTGAAAGTAGATTGAATGTGACTGTGACAATATCTTAGAAGCACAGTAAGGTTGTATAACAAATGGAGAATTGTTTTTACCTGCAGCGATAGATTGAATCCATGATTTCATTAAAGGGACCACTAATAAAATTTAGGACAGCTTGATGTCAAAACAGTATCATGTATCACTTAGAATGGCATGGATGGATTCAAGCCCTAGTGAATTAAGTAAGGTCCAGAATCTATTATTCAGATATGTATGAAGTAGCATATAAAATGGAAAGACCTCAGATAGAAAAGGAAGTTGATAAACATTTTTCTCTGACGTATCACTTACAGTAGATTCATATGTTCATAAGTGAATATTTAATGAAATATATTAAATTTGAAATATGTTTCAGTATCTCTGTTAACATTAAGCTCTTCTTTGGCCTCATGAGGAAAATAATTGGACTCCTCCTCCATTTAGTAAAGCAATAATAGGTTATACTCATGGGCCTACAACTTTCTTAATTATGGTATTCTTTGACACATATACAGTACCAAGAATGAGTTTCTTTTTGTGTAATTGGCAAGTTGGTATTGTAACATATAGGGTATAGTACTGAACATGACCATTAAAGTATTTTCTACCTCAGCACCCTTTATAGGACAGTTCCTGCTCCCACCACTAGGAGTTCAATGAGTAGATCAAGTTACACAGGTATGACACATATGTAGAGGGCCTACATCAGTCACATGCAGGCTTCCTAGCTGTTAGTCCAGACGCTATGAACTCCTATGAGCACAGGTGCATTGTTCTGTGGGATCCCTTGTGATGACTTTAACTCCCCTTGCTTGGACAACCCTTCCTGCCTTTCTTCGACAGGATTCCCCAAGCTTATCCCAGGGCTTGGCTGTAAGATCTCTGGATCTGCTACCATCAGTTACTCAAAGAGGGCTCTCTGATGACAATTGGGGTAGTCACCTATCCTACCCAGGCAACAAGTCCAGGCTACCTATTCACTATTATTAGAAGACTTAGCTGGTGTCATCATTGTACATTTGAGTGAGGTTCCCTTCCACCAGGTTTCTACATGACCCCAAAAGGCCCCATCAAGACATCCCTTTCATTGCTCTCCTGCTCAATCTTCCCGCCAACCCAGTCCCTCTTGTTCTCATCCACACTGGCTCCCATTCTACCCAGGAGATATCTTCTATTTCCCCTTCTCAGGGAATTCCATGCATTCCATCCCCATTTGGGCCCTCCAAGAGCTCTAGCTTTTATGGGACTCTGGATTGTAGGATGGTTATCATTTACTTTACAGTTTGCATCTGCTTATGAATGAGCACATACCATATTTGTGTTTCTGGGTCTGGGTTACCTCTCTCAGGATTATTTTTTTATAGTTCCATCCATTTGTCTTCAAACTTCATGATTTCATTGTTTTTCACAAATGAATACTCCATTGTGCAAATAGATCACATTTTATCTATCTAATCTTTGTTTTAGGGGCAAATTGTTTGTTTCTAGGTTCTGACTATTAGGAATAATGCTGCTATGAAGATAGCTGAGTAAGTGTTCTTGGACTGACTGAGCATCCTTTGGGTATATGCACAAGAGTAGCATAGCTTGGTCTGGAAGCAGATTGAGTCCCAATTTTCTGAAAAACCTCAATATTGATTTCCAAAGCATCTGTACAAGTTTGCACTCCTACCAACAGTGGAGCAGTGTTCACTTTACCCCACATCCTTTCCAGCATAAGCTGTCACCAGTGTTTTTGATCTTAGCCATTTTGCCTGGTGTAATATAGAATCCCAGAGTCATTTTGATGTGCATTTCCCTGATGATTAAAGTTGCTGAACAATTCTTTCAGTGTCTCGAAGCCATGTGAGATCTTCTGTTGAGAAATCTCTGCTTAGTCCTCCTATATTCCACTTTAAAAATTTGATTACTTGGTTTATTGATTTAGTTTGTTGAATTCTTTATATATTTTGGAGATCAATCTTTGTGATATGTGGAGTTGGTGAAGATAATTTTCTATTCTGTAGGCTGTCATTTTGTCTTATTGACAGTGGTTTTTTTGTATTACAGAATTTTTTCAGTTTCATGAGGTTCCATTTATTAATTGTTGATCTCAGTGTCTGTGATACTAATGTTCTATTCAGGAAGTTGTCTCCTGTGACAATATGTTGAAGTCTCTTTTCCACTTTCTCTTCTATCAGGTTCTGTGTAACCGGATTTATGTTGAGGTCATTGATCCACTTAGACTTGAGCTTTATGTGTGGAGATAGATATGGATCTATTTGCATTCTTTTACATGTTGATATCTAGTTATGCCAGTATCATTTATTGGAGATGCCTTTTTTATTCATTGTATTGTTTTGACTTCTTTGTCAAAAATCAGAGGTCTATAGGTGTGTAGGTTTACATTGGCGTCTTCAATTTAATTCCATTGATCTCTCTGCCTGTTTTGATGGCAGCACAAGGCTGTTTTTTCTTCCACACAATAGATAGAAGGAATGTTGCTAAATTCTTTTCATGAGGCCTCAGTCACCCTGAGACTCCTAAATCACATAAAGACTTAACAAAGAGAGAGAAATACATACCAATTTCTCTCATGAACATTGATGCAAAAATACTCAACAAAATACTCACAACAGAATGCAAGAACACATCAAAATGATCATCAACCATGATAAATGGGCTTCATCCTAGAGAAGAAGGGATAGTTCAACATATGAAAATCTATATCTATCTATGTAATTCACAATATAAACAAACTAAAAGAAAAAAGAAACACATGATCATCTCGTTAGATGTAACACAGGTCTTTGACAAAATTCAACAGCCCTTCAAGATAAAAGATTTGAGAGATCAGGAATACAAGGAATATACCTAAACATAATAGAAGCAATATATAGCAAGCCAAACAGCCCACACCAAATTAAATGGAGAGAAACTCAATCAATTCTATTAAGATCAGGAACAAGACAAGACTATCTACTCCCTTCTTAAATACAGTACTAGAAATTCTGGCTAGAGTGATAAGATAACTAAAGGAGATCAAGGGATACAAATTGCAAAGGAAGATGTCAAAGTATCTTTTTTCATAAATAATATGATAGTATATGTTGGTAACCCCAAGAATTCTACCTAGGAACTCCACAGCTGATAAACACCTTCAATGAAGTAACTGAATATGATTTAAAAAATTATCAGTAGCCCACTTATTTACAAACAACAAATGTGCTAAGAAAGAATCATGGAAACAACACCCTTCACAATATCCACAATTATTATAAAATAGCATGAGGTAACTCTAATCAAGCAAGTGAAAGACCTACATGACAAGAACTTCAAGTCTTTGAAGAAAGAAATTGGAGAAGATATCCAAAGATGGAAAGACCTATCATGTTTATGGATTGGTAGGATTAACATTGTAAAAATGGTTATTTTACCAAAAGCAAAATACAAATTCAACACAACCCCCATAAAAATTCCAAAACAATTATTTTTATTCTTTTAGAGAAGGTCTTGCTCTTGAGCCCTGGATGCCTTGCATTTTCCATTCTCTGTAATCTAGGCTAGCTTGAAGCTGTTGCTGTCCTCCTACCTCTGTGTGCTGCATGATTGGATTGCAAGTGTGAGCTATCTATCTAGGTTTAATGTTTAAAACTCAAATGTATTTTGTCATTCTGTATTCCTTAACACAGATATTGTTTATATTTGAATGAATGAACTATGGTACTTGAAACCCAGGTACTATAAAATGATTTTCAATCGTATTGAAAAACAAAAGCTTAGTGAACTGATTACTAGGAAATGCTTTATCCTCTGCTCAGTTTTTCTAACATTGATCCTGTGCTGATGGACTGGATGTGTAATTGTATTCTCGCTATTTCCCTGCACTTTAGTGAAAGAATCTTTAGTGAAAGATTCCTCCCATCTCAAGCAGGAAACTGGTGCCCAGGCCTAGTTTCTTAGGAAAGCACTGCCATTTACCCATCCAACCAGAAGATAGGAGCATACAGCAAAGCTTAGATTCTGTCTACAAAAGACTCTATAGAGACTCAAAATACTAGAAGGCTATTCATAATATTTTCTTCTTGCACCAAAAGTGTCTTATTCAAATGGGTCACAAATTCTCTTCTCCAACTGCAAAAGCCAATTTCTTTTTTGTGAAAAGTTGATTCCATTCATAGCTGGAATTCAAAGAAAAAAGTGAGCATTTTGTTTGTGCTTTAATAGATAAAGCTTGCCTTAAGATCAGAATGCTGAGCTAGCAACACTAGTTAGACATAGAGGCCAGGCAGTGGTGGCACACATCTTTAATCCCAGCACTAGAGAGACAGAGGCAGATGGATCTCTGTGAGTTCAAGGCCACCCTAGGATAAATGAGATTGAATCTGTCTAAAAGAGAAACAGAGCTCACATCAAGGTGATCCCAGCACTTGGGATCACATGCCTATACATTAGTACAGTCAATTTATATTGACTATATTATTATACTCAATTCAATTTATTATACTCAATTCTGAGCTAGTGTGGGAGTACTCTGTCGGCATTTGCCTACAGGAATGTGAAGATGGAAAGTGGTACGGCAGGGCAGAGAGAGGAATCCAGTGAGAGGATTTTTGCCAGATACAAATAGACTAAATATTGTAACTGTAATTCTTGGTTGAACTTGTTTTGTTATATGTAACTTGACTATGTTAATGTTAAAGTCTTCCTTTTAATTAGACAGAAAAGGAGAACTGATATAAGATGTTCTGTATATGTGTTGTTTTCATTGGTTGATGAATAAAGCTGTTTGAGCCAATGGCTTAGCAGACTAAAGCCAGGTGGAAAATAAAAACAGAGATATATAGAGATAGTAGGTGGACTCAGGCAGACATCATGTAGCTGCAGAAGGAGACAGATGCCGGATCCTTACCAGTAAGCCACAGCCTCGTGCCAATACAAAGATTAATCGGAATGGGTTAATTTAAAATATAAGAGTTTTGGTAGGCATCTTACACCTGTTAGAATGGCTAAAATCAAAAACACCAATGATAGCCTATGCTGGAGAGGATGTGGAGTAAGGGGAACACTCATCCGTTGCTGGTGGGAATGCAAACTTGTGCAACCACTTTGGACATCAGTGTGTCAGTTTCTTAGGAAATTGGGAATCAACCTACCTCCGGATCCAGCAATATCACTCTTGGGAATATACCCAAATGATGCCCAGTCATACTACAAAAGCATTTGTGCAACTATGTTCATAGCAGCATTATTTGTAATAGCCAGAACCTGGAAACGACGTAGGTGCCCCTCAATGGAAGAATGGATCAAGAAACTGTGGAATATATACACATTAGAGTACTACTCTGTGGTAAAAAACAATGACATCTGAATTTTGCATGCAAATGGATGGAAATAGAAAACGCTATCCTGAGTGAGGTAACCCAAACCCAAAAAGACGATTATGGTATGTACTCACTCATTAGTGGACCCTAGCCATAAAACAAAGGACACTAAGCTTATAGCTCACAAGCCCAGAGAAGCCAAATAGCAAGGTGAACCCAAAGAAAAAACATATATAGATCCTCCTGGAAATTGGAAGCAAACAAGATTGCCAGGCAAAAGTTGGGAATATGGATAGAGGTGGGGATAGGGTGCGTGGGGGAAGGGGAGAGGGGGAAAGAGAAGGGAGAAGGGAAGGACTGAGGAGAGCTTGGGGGAGTGGGAGTGTGGAGATGGAGGAAAGGTGGATTTGGAGAAGGGAATAAGATATCTACATTAAGGGAGTCATTTTAGGACTGGCAAAATACTTGGCTCTAGAGGAGATCCCAGGTGTCCACAGGGATGTCGCCAGCTAGGTCCTTGGGCAGCAGAGGAGAGGGTGCTGGAACTAGCATTGTCCCATAGTCACACTGATGAATATCTTGATCACCACCATAGAAAGTTCGTCCAATGGATGGAGATAGAGACAGAGACCCACATTCACATCAGAGCAATGGATTGAGCTCTGAAGGTCCAGTTGAAGAGCAGAAGGTGGGAGAAGATGAGCAAGGAAGTTAGGACCTTGAGGGGCTGGACCACCCACTGAGACAGTGTGCCTGATCTAATGGGAGCTCACCAAATCCAGCTGGACTGGGACTGAACGAGCATATGATCAAACTGGACTCTCTAAATGTGGCTGCCAATGGGGGCAGACTGAGAAACCATCAACAATGACACTAGGACCTATCTCTTCTGCATGTATTATCTTTTTGGGAACCTAGTCTATTTGGATGCACACCTTCCTAGACCGGGATGGAGGGGGGAGGGCCTTGGACTTCCCACAGGGCAGGGCACCATGCCTCTTTTAAGGAAGCAGCGGGAGGGAGGAGGGGGGAGCGGGAGGGGACTGGGAAAGGGGAGGAAATGTAAATTTTTTTTAATGGAAAAAAATAAATAAATAAAACCAGAATACTGGTGAAGGTTACAAAAAATAAAGAGTTTTGGTAGGAACACGTCTAAGCTGTTGGCCAAGCATGTTGTAGTTAATAAAGATTCTGTTTTATTAGTTTGCGTCTGGATGGCCAGAAAATAAACAAGCAGTCTCATTTTACAGAGGGCGGAGACAGGAGCTCATTGCATTCAATTTGAGGATCCATGGAGACAGGATCTTGCCCCTATCAGTCTAAGGTTCAGTAGAGGTAAAAAGTCTCTCTAGTGACTGGCTCCTTTACTTCTATGATCTCTCAGCATTTACCCCAAAATCTGACTCTGGGATTTTATTATTAGGACCAATTAGAATTTTTGCTATAGCACTGCACATAACAAACAAGCTTCCTAGGATTTGAATGTGTACCTGTTACACTGGTGAAAGGCAAATGTTCTTCCAGCAAAGGGGGCTCATTATGTTGGTCAAGGTGTAAGGGATGTTAGAACAGCAATTTGGGGAATAACACCTCATAAACATTATATTTTTGTGGTAAAGTGGTACTGGCATACGACCACAGTAGTAACTTTGCAAGCACGGAGCTATTTGGGGCATGGAGGATCAATGAGAAAGCCAGGTAGTCGTAACTTACAAGGGTGCAGTATCTATTTTTTTTCAACCATACGCACACGTGAGGTCTTCTATCTCCATTAAGGTACATATTAAAAGCTACAGGGATTCATAGAGATCAAGCAAGAACTTTGTCTTGTATGAATTATATAACTAACATTCTTAAAATAAAGGAATAAGGACATAATACACATAAATGATAGTTCAAAGTTAACATTCATTAGAATCCTCAAAGAATGTTTTCAATTGTTTGCTCTTATTTTCAATGACATGCGTGTGTGTGTGTGTGTGTGTGTGTGTGTGTGCAGTGCACGCATATATGTGTTCATGCAGTGCATATAAGATAGATGAAGTCACCTGTTTCTGCATGTTTAGGAGAGGACAACATCTGATATCTTCCTCAATCAGTTTTCTACTTTGTTGTTTGAGACAGGGTTTCTAATTAAATCTAAAACTTACTATTCCCACTGAGCTTCTTGGCCAACAAACAAGCTCTTGGTATCTTCTTTCTACCTGGGGATAACCATTTCCTAACTGCGATTACAGTGAATGCCACCCCATCTTGCTTTTGATGGGTGTTCGAGATCCAAACTTAGTTTCTTGTGCTTACTTAGCAATCTACCCACTACACAATTGCCTTAATTAATTTTGTCACTTGAAACAAATTGAAGTCATTTGAGAAGAGGGATTCTCAGCTGGGAAAAGGTCTTCAGTAGTTTGGTCTTTGGTCAAACCTCTGGGACACGTTCTTTATTATTGGTTGGTTGCGAAAGGTCCAGAACACTGTGAGTTGATCATCCCTGGCTTGGTGTACCTGATGTGTTTAAGAAAACAAACAGAGTTAGCTCTTGTAAGCAAGCCAGTAGGAGTTTTTCTCCTTGATGGCTTCTGTATCAGTTCTTGAAGTTCTTGTTTTGATCTCCTGCCCTGACTTCCTCTGTGTTGGAGGGTGACCTGCAAATACTAAGTTGAAATAAACTCTTTTGTCCTTGGTGATGTATCACAGCAATAGAAATCCTAACAAAGACAGTCATATTCTGGCAAAGAAAGTAAGTTCTTTTATTGCCTAATTACATCCCACAAAATCATCTGATAAAGCTGTTTTATAGCAGATGAATAATAAAGTTTCCAGGAGATACATAATTCTTCTCTTCTCACTCCTGATGGGAAACTTCTGATTATAAACAGTTTTGACTATCTTCAACATTAGATTTCACCTATTTTTTGTATTAATTCAATATGCATAAGTGTTAATAGTATCCTCTTTCCCCTCTAACAAACTCCTCGAATCTCAGTGATTCACAGAATTTAAATATGTTCCCTTGTGTGTTTTGAAGTGAGAAGCTGAAAATGAGAGTGATAGATCTAAAATCAAGGTATACTAGGGCTTTTCATTCAGGTGTCTGGAGCAGAGGCTACGTATGGTCCTTGTGTGGTCCAGATTCTAGCGAATACTGGCTCTCCTTGACACAGGCTTTTGCTGGTTCAACTGCTACCACGTCTCTCACCTTCTTCACCTGTTATCATTTCTTGCCTCCGATGTACATCTCACCAGGAACCTTGTAACACATCAGGCCCATACCAGACAATGCAGGAAAATATCACCATCATAAATTATTAGCTGAAAAACATCTATAAGTTTTCTTTTCAACATCCATTGTATATTCTTAGATTCTATGGTGTAGGATATGAACATCTTTGGGATATCATTGCAATCTATTAGTCTGGACAAACCACATACATATGAAAACATAGGAACAATCTCTTTTGAAGAAATTCAGGGAATTATAGATTGTAACCATTTGTTAATATTCTATAATTGTATAAAAGCCATATCTAACCATTTCCATAAACAAGAATGTTTTTAGGATGGTATTCTTAAAAAATAATGATCAAAATTAAATTTGTTAAAAAGAAAACAAAATATGACATCACAGAAACTCTGTAGGTAAATGTAATGTGTGTTTGACAAGTGTGTGTGTGTGTGTGTGTGTGTGTGTGTATGTGTGTGTGTGTCTGTGTGTGTACATATATAGAATTCTGGAAAGAGTTAGTTACTGAATCTGTTAAAGGTTATGGGATTACTTTATTAATGTAATTATTAAAATGTTAAAATTCAAACTTCGGCATTTATTGTTTCTCTTATCGTTGTAGTGCACCATGAAATAAGCTTGCAAAGGTTGGACTACATATCTATATATGTAGTCAACACAATTATATTATTTATCTTTCATAAGGGAGATATGAACAGAGAGTCTTGGAATCTTGTTCATGTAAACAGTAATAAAAAGTACAGTGACTGTAGTAATTAAGCTTTATTGGGAGCACTAGTGGATGTTCATAGGTTCAGCTGAATCATATTTCTAAAGCAAAGTTTTTAGATGATTTTTAGAGAGATTTTCTATACAACTTTTTATAAGATTTTTGAGTGGTATGATTGGATTACCTTCTTACTGTTTTATTTAGACTTGATTTGTTCTGTGATCTCACCAATCTCTTTTTATTATTTCTAATAATAACTACAAATACCAATTTGTTCCAAAGAACTATGAGGATTGCATCCTCTGTATATCTTAATCTTCATGGATATGATGTTTTATTTGCACCTGTTGAGTAAATATGGTTATTCAAGTATCAGTTCCCACATATTCTCACAGGAATTACATTATTTGATGCCTTGGCATTTCCCATTAGTTCTCTCCTCCGGCTATAGCTATCTTCCACACATACCTCTTGTCCTTATCTCCCTTTTGTTACAACATTGTACGGCACACAGCCCAATGGCCTCCACTGTGTTTTATGAAGCATCTAAACTGTTTCAGGGTCTTCGTTCTTGTCTGTTGACAGAAGTTTCTGTCCTGCCCAGTCCATTGTCCCACAGTAATTGTCTGTGACACTCACTCTGCTATCTGCTCACAGCAATTCCTTTCATGACACAGATTCAGATGTGAAATGAAAATAATTGGAAGTTCATCTTAAATGAGTTATTTCATGTTGCTAAATATGTAAAATTTAATACTAAATGGCAGATGGATTACTACCAGTCATAGTTCAAGTAACATGTAAACTCTGTTTCCATGTTAATTATGAGGACATTCATTAATTTGTATCCAGCTCTTGGCTAAGTTAATGAAAATTTTAAATTGTTTGAATCGGAATAGTATAACCTTCTCAAGGCTGAGTGGGAACTCAAAATGGCCCCATGAGTACGAGTCTACCCTCAGAGATGTGCTAGTTGGCCAAGTCCACATCAAATCAACAAGCAGTGTCTCAGAAATTATCTTCTTTATATCAGTCACACAGTTCAGACCTCTGAATAATGACAATGTAGCTTGCCCAGTTATGTTAGTGCAAGAATGTGGATACATCAGGGAATAGCTCAGCTCTTTCCCATAGATGTTATGTGGTGAAATTAAATCCATGGTTTTCCAGCTAGGTAAATTTGCACTGTGCCCCTCCTATACACTCTGAAAACTGTGACATGTTATGAACTTGAAGTAAATAAAAATCATATTAGCACCTAGGTAGTTCTGAAATTTAAACTCTTCATTTTGAAAATGCATTAAGAGAAAGAGTATTGGTTAAGGTTTTTGAATTTTAACTTCTATATTATTTTCTGTACTCATAAAGCAACCCAGAAAAAAAAACTTTAACTAAACAATGTGAGAAAGAAAATCTAATAAATAAAAAGTAGAAAATTAATTTTAGAAGACCCACAGAACAAATTATAATCATTCTCTGAATGTCACAAAGAGAGGGTAAGATATTAACTTCAGACATATTTTTCCTACCAGGAATCCCACTTTTATTAAGTTTTCAATAGTAGAAGAAATTTCACATTTTATTAAAGTCTTCAGAAAATATTCCATGAAGCAATGTGCTTCAGTGAGTACCCAACAGAGGGACCTGTAAACACTCTCACTCTGCATATAAAGCAGATTAATTTAATGTTATTTAAAAAATATGACTTGCTTTAGTATTGCTTGCAAAAGATATAGTTTTCATTTACCAGAAATTAAATTTGGGATATGGAATAAAGCATAATTACCTCTTAGTATCATAGTTTACATTCTTCTCTGGAGCAACATTTCTCATGACAGGAGGGATTCTGGAGTGTGTCTAATGATCATGAATTGCTTCAAAGATTTGCAGCTCAGGTATCACAATAAAAGTTCTCAAGAAAGCCTTTCTGTGTGCCCAACAACTGTGAGGAACGTATCGGGCACCAGCTTTTTTTGGGTCTTTGGCAAACAGTTTTTTTTTTCCACATTGACAAGGGTTTAGTTTTGGTACTATATTCATTTTAATTAAAAAGAAAAAAATTGAAGGAAGTGTCAGGGGAAGTGACATGATTTTTAAACAGGAATTTCATAGTAAATTCCTGTTTTCTAAAAGAATCAGGTGTGGTGCATTTACATGAGGCGTGACTCCATGTACCTGCAATTACTGGCAGTAGTAAGTAAACAGTGGTTGCACAAAAAATACATAAAACAAGGAAGGAGGGTGGTGGGATAGTGTAGAAAGAGTTGTAGGGGAAAGAATAACGATGTGCTGATCAAAGCACATTACATTCATGTATGAAATTATCAAATAATAAACTTTAAAAATAAACAAGCCATGATCTTAATAATGAAAATGTGCTCAACAAAATTAATCATAACTGAGTTGAGTGTTGGAAAAGCACATGGTGAAAGTTTATGCAGCTGAAAAGAAATATGACACCATCATCTTTGCAGGAAAGTGGATGGATGTGGAAATTATATTAAGAGAGCTGATCCAAAGTTTGAAAGACAAAGCAAGACTGGTCTCCCTTATATGAGAATATTAATACACACATACATACACACACAGTTCTAAGTGTGAATAAAGTAAAAAACAAAACTGAGAAAAGAGAACAAAAGAATGCAATAATAGGTTGTGAGGGAAAACTGGGGGTGGAAAAAAACCCATGTATTATGAAGAAGAAAAGAGTTTGGGAGGAGAGGTTGAGGAAGTGGATCAGGGAGATTATCTAGGGCAGAGTTGAAGGTAAAAGAAAGTCTATTAAGAAATATAAATGTCATAATATTGATAGTCCACGTACTCTTTTGAAACATGCATTTTAAAAAGTAAAATTTTAAGATCCTATAAGGAGAATTGATAGTAAATGCCACCATCGATATAGATTTAAGGCATCAAGAAATGAGATTATTAAATGGCTCAAGAGTTGTTTGTCAGAACACAAAATGAGTCACACCAAATGAAGCAGGTAAACATGACCCCAACTAGTCATGTAGGTTTAGACCACCTAGAGCAAACATCCTGTTTAGATTTGGGCCTGGTGTAACATTCCACCCTTTGCATAGTCACTGAAGTTTTCAATACCACGAATATTTAACAGGACAGTTTATTTTCTTGGTTGTTGTTGGTGGTGGTGGGGAGTTCACTGTTGTTGCTAATTTCTCCGTTTTTCTAGAAATTTTGCTTCACAAAGTCTTCACGGCATGTTGAGAAGTGTTTTGCTTCCTCGAAACTCATCTACCCATTGCTCCACTGCTGATTTTGGTGGCAGAAGAGATGTATATCATGTAAGGAACACCAGACCTATAATAGATGCCGGGTGAATCCCTAGAATTGTTCTTATTTGGGGTACACAGTGTAAACTCTCCCGTATTAACTTTTCCCTCCTTCCTCTAAAAACAGAACAGATTGTATTCTCTCTCCTCTAGCCATCTGCCAAATGATGGTGCTCATCAAAGGCGTTAATGTGTAACTGTACCAGCCAAGAGATGGGACTTTCTTTATATGTGAATTCCAGATCTAACTATGTGTGACAATAAAAATCTGAAGTCAGAATTAACACCATATACCCATGCAAAATAATGCCACCATCACCAAGTGGCATAAGAATACAGTATGAAAAAAGAAGCTACAATTAACAAAATTCATGCTGTCATTATCTGAGCCATTGAATATCCATCAAATTATATGACTCCAAGTAAACCCCTCCTTCAATAACCACATACCGGCCATGTTTTCAATATCAACTGTTCATATGAGCACATATGTGCTTTCACTCTGACACAGTTTATTTCCACAACTGTTTCCTTTTAGTAATACTATAAAAGAAAACGTAAATTTAGGTGTAAGTTAACAATGCATTTTTGAATTACGAAGCCATGTTTACTTCTGAACTTTTGAGCTCCAGAAATAGTAAAAGTCACACATTAAGACATTTCAGAAAATGTGTGAAAAATGAACAAATAGGGATTTTTGATGCTTGAGTCCTATTTTATTTTCTTGAAAAAGAGTTACCAAGAAAACATTGGGTACTTCAGTTTGAAAATAAGTGAAAGCTATCTGCCTTGCATTATTCACAGCCAAACCAAACAGACTACTGTGGTATTCATAAATCGCTCTGAATTAATTCAAACATGCATAAAATCAGGTTTCCTTTGTGGTAAAAATTTCTTCCAGCTGAGTCCAGGAGGAGAATAAAAAGTTATCCAAATATCTATTGTTAAGCTGGGGACAACTTTAAAAATGAAATGCCATTACTCCTTGGGAGGCCTCCTGACAATTTCTTAATCTTAATAAATTGTCTGTGAGAACTGTGATCAAGTTTGTTTCCATTCAAGATGAGGCATTCAGACGCAGATGCTATTGTATGAGCTTAACACAGTGTCAACCTGTTTGCTCATTTATTCTGCTATCTTAAGACTCAGGTAGCTCACATTGAAATAAACAAATGGCATACGTTTTGAATAAAGACCTGGTTGTTTGCTGAAAAGAAAAGGTACTTATGTTTCTATGAATAGAACATTAATGTGTTTCAACAAGATAAGGCAAGAAATACTTCAGAGCCATCCAAAGTATGGTCATTTCAAACAAAGTCCTGTTTGAACTTTTATTGGGTTGATTTTTTTTTCTTAAGAAATGGCCAATTTTATTGAAGGCTACGAGGATGAGCTGTTGTGTGATTTTTGAGTAAACTGCTTCATCCATTTACAATCAATTTCCTCATCTTAAAATGTGTATAAAAATAGTGCTGTTGGAATATTAAAATAGTGTTGGGAATATTAAAAAGCATAAGGTATATGATGTCCTATGTGACTGGCATAAGTGATAAATGGCAATTATTATTAGTCTGTTGCTGTTGAGCTCTGAAATCAATAAGGTGGTATGTAAATATATCAGGGGGAATGTATATACATTTACAGGAAAGGTACTGAATAACAGATCTAATTTTATCACATCTTGCAAATCATTCTTTTTTTCCCCATGATATTTATTGAGCTCTACATTTTTCTCTGCTCCCCTTCCTGCCTCTCCCCTTTCCCTTCTTTCCTCCCCCAAGTACCCCATGCTCCCAATTTACTCAGGAGATCTTGTCTTTTTATACTTTTTACTTCCCATGTCAACAAGACAAAACGACAGCCTACAGAATAGGAAAAGATCTTCACTAACCCCACATCAGACAGAGGTCTGATCTCCAAAACATACAAAGAACTCAAGAAATTGGACACCAAAAAGATCACATAATCCAATAAAAAAATGGAGTACAGACCTAAACAGAGAACTCTCAACAGAGGAATCTAAAATGGCTGAAAGACACTTAAGGAAATGTTCAACATCCTTAGTCATCAGAGAAATGCAAATCAAAACAACTCTGAGATTCCATCTTACATCTGTAAGAATGGCCAAGATCAAAAACACTTGAATCCTGGACATCAGTTTGTCTCTTGACACTGATGAAACTTTTCAATTTCCCTCAGCTACAGATAGAATATAAACAGCTGTAGCATAGAGCCCCAGAGTTCAGGGTATGGAAGCTGCAGTCTTCTCAGATGAAGACAATACAGCCAGAAATGTCCTTGGCCAATGCATATATCAGTAATTTCATGATATGCAGTAGAACTGAAACTTCAGCTTTGCTTTAATCATCATGATGTCAACTTGCAAGAGTTAGTTTTCAGTATCAAGGGTTTTGGCCTGCGCTAAGAAGCAACATTGTGCTAAAATTAAGCAACAGCCATTTCTGTGGTTGAAATGGTTCTTTACATCTTAGAATGCTCAGTTTCATCTTGTGCTTGTTGCTATTTTAAATAGTTAATAAGACTTTAGAGGCCCAGGATGTTGATAGCAGAACAATAAAATGCTTATGGAAGTATTTGTTAATTATTAAGGACCATGTGAATGTCACTGGTCACAAGTCACAGGTATGAAATTGTATACAATTTGGAAAAGGTTTATGTGAAACACATAATTCAGTGGCTTATTAAGAGAAAGAAGAATGTACTGCTGCTGGCATTACTTCATTGACGTAAATAATTTCCATGGTCTACAATTTACATAACTGACAACTGAAAGAGAGCCATGTAAGCACTGTAATGAAAGTCTGAACATGGAAACAAACTTAACCCAGGGGAAGCAATTTCCTAATAAATTCAATACTCTGGGACTATAAGTATACATGAAGACCCATTAGTTCTTATATAGAGAAAAACATTGAGAATTTTACTTCAAAGTACTGATTCTAGTAAGTTGATTTGTTTGACATGAATTCTAACATACTAGCTGAAAACATATTATTGAAAATCAGTCACATTGTGTTTGATAACAAAGTAGGAAGTCTGTTTAATGCAAAAATGTAAATAAGCTGATCAAAGTTATCATAGGAAACATTCATGAATTTAACCATGAGCTTTACTTTTAATTAACATTATGACACTGTTAGGTAGTCATCATCAAACAAATTATTAAAATTTCTCAGTGTTTGACTTCACATATAACATCACCTATATATCCTCACCTTAAGAGTATCATGAAGTTTGAACATGTTGTGAAAAGATCTAAGCATGCAGTTGCTACTCAGTTGAAGACTGTACATTTCTTCTCTATGTGGTTGCTTGCTTTCTCTTAATCATCCCTGCCTCACTTAATAGATTTAAAAATAAAAGCAAAAAAAGAAGACCTTTTATCTCCTTTGTAGCCAGGGCTATATAATTCATACCAACTCAATGTTTACTTATTACATCCTCTTTAGCGTTGACATTTATCCATTGTGCCCAGTGTTGTGTTTGTTAGGATAATTTCCTTCAAGTATATCAAGTACTTTGGCCAAATCTACCTCTGCTACTTTTTCTTTTCTCATTTTTTCTTCTTTTTCCCCTCTCACGAGTTCTTTTACTTCTTATTGTACCTTTTACCTTCATGTCATAAATATACAAATGATTTTATGTAACTGAATAAAATATGGAATCCCCAAATGAGAAAAGCCGTGTGATACTTATCTTTACAAGCATGGTTCCTTTTATCTAATGGTATGATTCCCAGTTATATGCATTTCCACCATGGGACATAATTTCAGTAATTTTATGGCTGAATAAAATACCATTTTCCATGTCTTCTTAAAGTTTTTGTTCCTGGTCTTTCTTTAGCACTGTTGAACCAGTTTTAATGGTTCTTTACATGGAAACAATGAAGAAAGAAGTTGAAGAAGATACTAGTAAATAGGGCATCTCTAGATGCCCACAGACCAGGAGAACATAGTACAGTGAAATTTGTATTCCTACCAAATGCAAGCTACAGATTTTTAGTACCTTGTCTTCCCAGTTCTGAGTGTTCTGGTTTCTTAAGAACAGTCATCAGTATTGTATGTTGGGAATATTCCACATTCAATGACTTTCATGTTGAAATTTCTTTCCTGTAACTGACTGGGCATTAGGCCAATCTTTCTTTTTCTTTTTAGAAAATTTCTCTTTTCTTTTGTCCATTTCTCTCAAATTCATTTTTTCATTGTTGATGTCTGACAGCCTGTAAAATATAAATAAGAAGGACAAAAATCAATGGTTTTACTTGAAGTTGAAATAGTTGGGATGAGATATGACTCTGCCTACTCTATTGTGGAACCATCATTCTGGGTTCTTGGTACAGGCTGGAAACCATTGAGTTATGTAAATCCTGGAGTACTGAATATCAAGTTACATGACTGTGTTATACAATTTGTCGCCATTGTAAAAGATATCTGACAGTCAGTTTCCATCGCTGTAGTAAATACACCTGAGATTAATAACACATGAACAAAAAAAAGGGTTTTTTTTGTAGTGATATAAACTAATGGGAAAAAATTCTTGCCTTTTGTGTGAAAGGACTGAGGTCCTACTCCTAGCATTGTAAAAACAAAACAAATAATAAATAAATAAAAATTCAATGAGTAAACATCTATTTTTGCCTATAAATCTAAGCATTCTACCTATGATACACTGAGTCAGTGGCTTAATAGGTATTCTGAATCAGCAGGAACAAAACCAAGCTCACTTCCCATCCAGGAAGAAAAATATGAAGAAGCCATGAAGGTCACAAAGGCCTTTCCAAGATTTTATCTTCTATGAACCTATGACTTCCCACTATGTCCCATATTTTAAAGTTTCACCACCTCTCAGTAAAACTACCCTTTATCAAGGGAACCACAGCTTTAAAACTCAGGCCTTTAGTGTGAAATAAATATTCAGGTACTGGGTTCTCTACACACTCCCTTCCTACATGCAGTTATGAATGTGGAGACACTGATTTTAGGGAGCAATTCTCTATCATAGAATTACACAAACCATGAATGAATTAATTGGAACTAACACAATATCTTCCTCAAAGTCTCCAGGGAATACTATGGAAGGAAACTGAACATTTGTGATATCTATTGAAGTCAATAGAACATATGATCAAAATAATGAGCCTAACAATACATACTTGGATGCAACCGAAGCATATTGAGTAAAGAGATGGTTTTCCTGATATACAACCCTCTTGATCATTTTTTTCCTATGATACCAGCTGACCTTATACTAATAAAGTAACACATTATAGTAGTTATAGTCCAGGGATACATACAGATTGGTACTCCACTTCCTGTTTGCTTCATGACACTAGGCAGCTCAATTTATACATCATACTTTAAATTTTATTATCTATGGAATTATGATGACCACACTTAAGACTCTGCTGTGACTGAGTAGGGTAATTTATATCAAACTATGCATGTACACTTAGATCTCAATGTAATCTTCCAGTCAATTTGAGTGGCAAAAAGGGAGACTGATATTCTCATTCTAAGGATCAGAACTCACTCTCTTCTAATGAAAGAGGTTAAACAAAGTGTACCAGATTTATTTATCCCCGTGATATCAGAAACTTCCATAATGAAGACCCAAAGAACCATGGTTATGCAATCACTTAATGGAGAATGGACAACTATATATAGAAACAAGAGTTGTTAGGAGAATTTAATTTAATAGCAATAAGATACAAAAGATAAATAGGATGGTCTTTTTAAACTCTTCATGTCCTCTCTTGTTAGTGGAGGCTATTCATTTGTTCCTGGCTGCTCAGACCCAAATAATCACACAAAACTATATTATTTGCAATACTGTTTGGCCAATAGCTTAAGAATATTTCTAGCTAGCTCTTATATCCTAAACTAAACCATCTCCAATAATCTGTGCATTACCACTAGGTCGTGCCCTACCAGCAAAGTTTCAGTGGGCTCCAACAGAGGCATCTGTCTCCTGCATTGGTCACATGGCTTCTCACTGACTATGCTCACTTTCTCCCAGCATTCAGTTTAGTTTTCCTGCCTAGCTCCATTCTGCCCTATCACAGGCCAAAGCGGCCTCTTTATTCATTAACAAAAGACATTCACAGCATACAGAGGGGAATTCTACATCACTCTCTTGTGACATACCTTATGAATGAATATGTATAAAAAAACCCTTCCTAGAATGAAGGCAGTCTTTTGACCTACTATTGGATTCTATAGGTCATAGGATTTCCACTTGTCTAGTCCTGAAGCAGAATGCCCTCTAAGCCCTGAAACTGGTTTTATACTTTGTGGTCTACTTTGGAGAAAATAAGTGCCAATGTCTGTGCCTCACCTAGAGACAAGGACTCTAATACCTGTCTCTTGCTTCAGGGAAGAATAGGACCAGAAGTGAGAAAGATAGCAGAAGGTCAGGATGTGGCGGCATTGGAGACCTTTGGGTCTCCTTCAGTTCTTGATACTCAGCACACAAAACACAGCATCTTGAGGTGCAGATTTCAACCCAACTAGTGTTTTCCACTAGAAAGTAACCTTTTCCTTATCTAGTCTGCCCTGTTTCCCAGAGAAAAACGGTGGTTTCCATGTCTTATATATCTTCTTTTATTTCTTCCCTAAATTTCCTCCATCCTCACTAATCGCCAAATATTGATAGATGTCCTTTTTGTTACCAAAGACCTCAATCAAATTGCTCACTCTGTGTGCTGAATTTTATTATTTGACTAAAGTCAGAGATGTACAGTTTTAGGAGTGATTTTTTCTTTTACTACAGAGTTGTTGAGTATGCATTTGGAAAATTCATATGTGATTTGTACAAAATAGTTTCTTAACGATTGACATCCTTGGAGTCACAAGAGAACTAAAGAAAGTTATGGACTATGGAATATTTGCACACATGATCATACTAATGAATATAAACTGAACCAATAATACATCCTTTTGCAAGTGTACATGGATAAAGAAAAGAAAGTACAGTGATTTACTGACACAAGCTCTGCCATAGTCAATAAAAGTGCTTGCATTTTTTCAATTAAAACTTAGATTTGTTTTAAAAGTGGAAAGCAAAGGAAATTTGGTTGAAAATCCTGTTTAAAGTATGCTTTCCAAGGCCACCCACCCAATATCCTAGCCTCTGCATGGTTAGGTCTCTTTGCTTTATGATCCGTGTGCTTAAGAACTGTGATTCTTTTTTAATAGCACAGCCAGGAAACAACAGAAGGAGAAAAATATTTTTATAGTTGAAAAACTTGGCACAGTTTTTCTTGGAACCAAGAGCACATGTTGGTTCTCCTTTATGAATGTCTGGAAAGACAAAGAGAATTAAGACACATATAAAAGATTCTGGAAACAGAGGCTCAATTTGATTTGCATATTACCCGAGAAATAAAAGCTCACTCTTGATAGCTAATTTCAATAATCAAACATATACAGCATCATTTCAGAAAGGAACAGTGAGCCCTGAGGGATGTATAATGTGGTATAAAATTAAAGCAAAGCTGACCTGACTGACATTAAATCTGATTAATGAGAAACTTCTCTCCAAAGAACATCTGCCCTTTCCATCCTAAAAACAAGTCCAGGTCAAGTGTATTAGCCATGAAAGTGAAATACTTCCATGACAGGGAGAGTCCATGATTTCTGAAAGAGTCCCACATACAATTCTATGTTTGCATTGAGTTAAAAGTTAAAATATTGCAATGATAATCATTTCTAACTGTTGGTACTAAAACTGAAAATTACAGATTTTAATGACAACATTATGATGTTTGGATTTTGGTGATAGAAAGTTTACAGAACTGGCCAAATCATTTGGAAAGAACAGATTATAATTTAGATTAAAACTGATCTATTTTCTCTGTTGTTGTTTCTGTTATACTGGGAAAGGAACCCACCAGAGCCTTATACATGATAGGCCAATGGTCTCCTTCCTACCAGTCCACAGCAACAGCCACTGTGTTACTCACTAAGAGGAATGTCTTCTAACTGTAACCTTAAGCAACATAGAAATCCAAACTATTATACACATGGAAACATCTGTGATATGCATATACAAATGTTTATCTGTGGTTTACAGAGGGTGGGGGACACTTTGTACATCCAATTCGAAGGTCATTTCTTAACCAGATAAAGGAAATCTGTCTGCTGGACAGTCAACTTGGATTCTGTGAGAAGGGGAGGAAATTTTTGCTGCAGTACAGGGAGGATGTGCATGGCTTTATTGCATATGCCTTGTGGAGAGAACTGCAAGCCTTCCTGAGCATTGTGTGAGACTGAGCGTGGAAGACTGGGGCATGCAAATGGATGTTGAGTGCCATAAGGAGTAGAAAGCTTTGTGAAGTGTGTGTGTGACAGGTATTGTGAAGAGGGCTGTCTTGTGGGTATGGAGTCCATTGTGTTATATGGAACGCAGTTCTGTGAGGAGGGGCTTGTGATGTGGATTGTGGTGGTATGGGCTTCTGTGCTTCAGAGAAGTCAATACTGTGTGGAGTGCTATATGATGTGGAGTATGGAGGTTTGTCCTATGCTGCATGAATGACAGTGTCCTCTGGAAAGTGCCGTGTGGACCCTTCTGTGTCATAACAGGAATGGTATGGGGTAGAGCTCCTTGCTTTGTGAATATCAGAGTCAGCATTACTAGAAGACATGGGGATCAGAATATTCGTGTTGAGTAGACCCATCCCAAACTCACATGAGTATGTTACAACAGCATTTTTAGTCTGTAGATCTATTTACTTTTGGCAATATCTTCTTTTCTTTTCAAAAGCTAGGAATAACAAGTTCTATCAGTAACCTTAAATAGCTAATGCTAAAAGATGGTGATATATTGGTCAGTCCAGACCATCCTTTATTAGTAAATCCACTGGAGGAAACGAATACACGTCTTCTCTGTGTATTCTGTGAGAGGACTTTGGCTTAGTGATCATTAGATGCAAAATGAGTAACTATGTTCATAGGATTATTTCCAGGAACAAAATAAGTAAATCTTAGAAAGAGAAAGAACATTTAAAAGGTGTTATAGTTTGTTGCAATGGACAACACCTATTGGAGCTTTTGGACAAGACAGCATACCATAAGTGGCTGACACTTAAACATCAGCTTGGTTCCATGTGTTAGCTCACAGGCTAACATGTGTTAGTTCAGCAGTTTCTTAGGGGCATCATGACAACAGAATTGCACAGTATTAAAAATGCGTCCACTTTTGTTACTGCCCTATAAAACCCACACAAAATATGCATTGTTACTGATAGTTCAGGAGTTCTAGCACATTATTTTAGAAAAATATTCTAATTCATATAACCAAAATAACTGACTTGAGACTGAACATTTGCCCACAAGAATACGTAATTAACTTCTAACAATTATTCATTGAATTTAACATTGAACTTTTTTATACAAAGTACTGAATCACATATCACTAATCACAGTCCCTTTAACGTGTTACACAGTGACACAGAAAACATTGTAAATGATTATATTGCCTTTTTTATTGTCTGATTTATCAAATTAAGTTATAAGCATTAACTTTGAGATTGATCAGAAAAAACACTACCAAAGGTAACAAGTTAACAAATAAACAGCAAGTTGCATGCTGTTTGGTTTCTCTTTGTCTTAAAGCATTCTATTTCTTTTCTTGGTGCAGGGTCTCTCAAATTAATAGATAAGGAGTAATAGCAAGGACTCAAATGTAGTTTTTATATAAAATATTTTCTCAGGCCAAAAAAAAGAGGCATGCATTGGTGTGTTACCTATCAAGATTTGACTATGAGGACAGGACCTAAACCAATTATATGAGCTTTTGTAGCTATCAAATGGGAAACCACCTACCTGTACCATGAATTATATTAATCATACCATGGTAAAAACTATTTGCTAAAAGTTGATATGAAAATAATTATATATCATTGTCTTTAACATAATTCAACTAGATTCATCTGTATCAAGCATTGATGAAGGGAAATGGAAACTGAAGGCGACTGTCAAAGTGTGTGTTAGGTGTTCAGGGTAGCAGTGGGTAGAGAGAGGTGCTTGCACAAACTAAGCCTCTTTTCTATTACCTTATGGGAAGAAGATGAAGGGTAACTTCAGAAGCAAGTGAACTCATGACATGACCCTGAGCTTTTAAGAAAGGATATTTGGAATTGATCATATATGAATAGGATGCCATATAAGGTAAAAGTTAGACTGTTTTTTTTTCTTCTTTTAACATTTCTCAATGTTTCTAGGATTACAAGATGTATTTGAAGTCATTTCAACACATCTAGATTTAAATATACATATAGACATAGATGTACCTTAAAGATATTTATATTTGCTTAAAAATTTACATATACTGATTGAACCATATTGGGAAATATCTTAATTATTATTTAATGTTTCCAAATAATAAATTCCAGAGCATTGTGTAATGATAACCAGAAAAAAGAAAAAAATCATTGTCTCTGTGGTTCAATAATATGACAATAAATTATTTTCCAGAACTAGGGAAAATATATGCTTTCTATAAATAGTTATTTTTATATTAGTCATTACTTCCAACAATTAAAAAACTTGAAAATAGCTAAGTCACAGATATTTTGGGTAACACTTAACTATTTTAAAATATTTTAAAAAATCAACATTTAAAAAAAACTTAAAAAACCCTTAATATATTTATTTTTTCAAATAAGATAGAAATGCCCACAATTTATAAATTTAACAGATTCAGTGACTAATCTTATTAAAGTAAAATTTCACAAAATATGAGACCAAAAATTATGTTTAAAATAATCTTTGACAGTGTAAGTAGGTAACAGTTTTGAAATCTACATTGTATTTTGTGCTTTTATACTATTTTCTTATAATAAGCTCATGAAGAAAACTTGCTAATATTAGACGTAAGATATGAAGTAATACTTATAAATTAAACACAATGTGTGTTAATTAAGGAAATGTGTATTTCAGAAGCTATGAGGTAAAATGTCTCCATTTTCTTCCTAGTACTGGATTTAAATAATCAGGTGTTATTTTATGCATGTGAGAGCCTTTGGTCTATGGCTGTGTATTCAGAACATATCCCTTGGATTAAATGAATTCCGTTCAGTTTTAATTGAAACTTTATTGTTCAGTTACAAGATAAAATAATTCTATTGCCTAAAACTCTTGAGCTTATGGTCTGGCTGGGACCCAGAACTAAAATGGTGCCATCTAATTATAAGAAAAAATTTCCTGTTCCGTGATTTCTTCTGTACTTTTTTCTTCAGGAAAATATGTTCCTCTTTTCCTTTCTTCCAACAATAAAATGTATTGTGTAGCTAAAGTAAAATACATTGCAACTGCGATGTGCAAAACTGAAAATACTCAATAAATTGTCTCATCTTTGCTGTATTTATAGTTGGCGTTCTCACTTTCTTCTGGAGAAATATTTATAGAGCATTATATTACCAGATGGATCAAATCCTCAGACTGTACTCATCTCAAATACAGCACACAGATTTCAGTTTTAACTTTTCAACAGCGAAAAAGGTAACCTAGAAAACACATCTTAAAACAAAAGTGTATTAAGCGTTCACTGAAATTCATAACTATTATATAATATTCTATGTATCAATTTTTTGTCCTATGATGCTTGTATATTTTTAAAAATTAGAATGATTAAAAGAAGCTAGGGGTAACAGTACAAGTGAGGAACCACAAATTCCAGCCCTTTTGAGGCTGAATCAGAATGGAGAGTCTGAGTCCTGCCTCTACTAGCCTCTAAAACAACAAACAAAAACCATGAAAAGAAAAATTGCCAGACACATTTTCAAATTTATAATCAGGTTTTGAATTATGTCTTCAATTGAAAGCTTCACTGTGGTCTTAGCAGATAATTCATTTGCTTCAAACTGAAGGTAGGGGAAACCAGTGGGGGACAGTGAGCCTGCAGAGGCTGGCAGCCTGGGCCTTGCATCCCTGCCCTGGGTCTCCCAGCAACACTCAGCCTGGACCATGAACTTAGTTGTGGCTTTCCATTTTCTCTCCACTTCGTGTTGTGGTTGGGAGTTCACTCAGGATCCAGGATGGTGATGTGATACCAAGACTGAGGGTGGATTTTCTCCAAAACATAGAAACACAAGTATAGAATACACAGAACCTGGCTGACAGGGGTCAGTGCCAGAATCACAGGTTTGGGTCATCTTCATTTCCTACAGACTCACAGAATGCTAAGGAGCAGAAGCATACCAAAAAGGGAAGGAGAAAGGTAGGTTGTGTGTGCTGGGTCACCAAAAGCAGAATGGCCCGTGTATCCTGGGGAGAATGAATGACTTGCTAGAACGTGGTAAACAGAGTGTCTATATGAATGTTACTACAGGAAATTAATGGTGTTTTTCTGTGTGTGTGTGTGTGTGTGTGTGTGTGTGTGTGTGTGCATACATGTATATACTATGGTACTGTGATTCTAATGCCATCAGACCCTCAATCTTCTTCAAGTCCCAGGTCTTAGATCACTTTCTGAGTAGGAACTAGAGGTCAAGACTGCGGCTGTGTATTGCAATAATTCCCATGTCTAAGAGTTCTGATTTCCAAGTTCATCTGTCCTGAGAGGAGAGGGTTACAGGGAATGCTGGCATCCCCATGGGGCCCTGAGAGGGCTGAGCTCGCTATTTGTCTTAGTTCAGACAGAACTTAACCTCAATTGAGCTCAAGAAAAAGGGTATATCTGAGAATACATAAATTCCTAAAAGGACATAAATAATTACTAAACACTTAAATATGTGTACTCTGATAATATTCAAAATTCATAAAATATATCCTGAAGATAAAATAGTATGTTTGATGAGTCAAATTCCAAAAATGTAGTCACTTGTCAAAATTTCATAAAAACATTGACTAGAGTTTGCAGATATCTGCAATAGTGTCACATTTAGAAACACAATTTGAGAGTCCAGTATAGGTCATTTTGCATGAAACTTCTTCCAAAACTCACTTTCTAGCAAAAAGTCAGACAGTAAGGAAGCAATTTCTAATCAGTACTCAGAGCACCAAAAAAAATTAATTTAAGTGGCTTCTAAACTATTAATACATGCCACAGTGTGCACTCATGAAAATACATCAATGAACAGAAATATCACTCATTTTTTTCATTTTTTATGAAAATAGTCTATGTTAAAGTGCAGGAGTTTACAGGATCAAAAGAACACAGTTGAAGACTTAAGTACATAAGCGTTTCTCATGTAGTTCCTATGAATAAAGTCCTTTCAGGTGGCCCTGAGCATGACTGAGCCTAGAAGTGACTAGAAGATTTAGCTGCGGCTTTCAACCCTGGCCAACTGTGCACTGTAAAGTGATTTTTATCAGGTTGCCTTGGCAATTATCTAGTATTTTGGCTCATTGACTTTGAGCTGGTCAGAAACTCAATTTAATAAATTACAGAAATGCTCTTGGTTAAATTATGGCCTTAGATAAAGGTAATGGAAGCTACTCAAGTATATCTGATGACAGCCCCTGGTCTCAGGGCTTTGTGCCCAACCTAGTCCAGATGCCCCCTTGTGCAGCAAATCAGAAACCAATGCTGAGCTTTTAGCAAAGGTCAGTGTTTACAGAAGGACAAGGTCAATGCATTCCAAACCTAATTACTTTTTCATACCTTTAAAATATGTAAACCGAAGGACTTATTTTTTCTATATAATGAAGTACTAACCCAGAATTGAATGTATTTTATAAGACCACAAAATCATATATCTACACATGTATAGATGGATCAGTATAGATAGATATATGACTCATAGAAAGAATTTTCCATATGATGATTCATATATATTCCAACTATATAGCACAGCAGGGTATCAGTATATGATACTTAATAACTTTCAGACTTGATTAATTTTATTGCTTCGATGTAGTTAAAATATGCTAGCTATGATTGGATCTCTCTTTCATGTTGGCTTCACAATTCCATTCATATTATCTTAAAATAAGAATAATTTCTAACTTCTTAAATCTCCGTGAGCAAGGTGGCTGTATGTTACTTGTCCATATATTGTCACGCAGTTTTCAGGTGTCTGGTTGGAAAGTACACTCTTACAGGCACATAATGTTTAGTAAAAACTGTCACCTGGGTCTTTTCTATATGATATATTGTCTTCTTGGTGGCAAGCCTAGTTTTCTTCCATTGTGATATCACTGCAGTATTGTATAACATGAAAAGCTAAGATGTGTGTGTGTGTATATATACGTATGTACTTGAGAACAGGGGCCAGAATATACCTAGTGTAACTCATATTTGGAAACCCCATTTTTTTCAGGCAGGATTTAAGGAGCAATACACTCCATTGCTCATGGGAAATGGATGCTGGCATTGGAAAAGAGCTTGTAAGCAATTGCAGTCATCTCTAAACATAGCAAATCTCTCTAAATGTTCTCATACACTAAGATAAATGTTTCTGTCATTGTTTGGAGTACTAACCATTTCCAAACAATTGTGACGATATTGAACGACATCATCGATTGTCCTGTGTGAATGTTTCATGTATTTAAAAGTATTTAAAGTTCAGGATACACCTGGGAATAAAAATAAAGTAATTCATGCGCTCACTATTTATATTTTATAGCTCTGATTTCCAGCTATAGCCTTAGATAAATGAAAATGCATTTTGTCTTTAGTAATTCTTATTTCCCATTGGACACTTTCATACTTTTAAAATTGTACATTAAAAATATGTGATAAAGTTTCTTGATACTAAAACTATAAAACGAGTTAGGGAAATGGCTGAGTGGTTAAACGTGCTTGCAATACAAGCCTGATGACCTGAGTTTGGAAACTCAGAACCTTAATTAAAAGTGGCCAGCAGTGGTGGCACATGCTTTTAATCCCAGCAATGAGAAGGCAGAGACAGGCAGATTTCTGTGTGTTTAAGATCAGTCTGGTCTACAGAGCAAGTTCCAGACAGCTGAGTCTATACAAAAGAATCCTGTCTCAAAAAACAAACAAAAAAAAAATCAGATGTGGTAGCATATATCCTCCTGAGCACAGGTCTCTTACTGTGAGATATAAGGTAAGCATAGGACAATTTAAAGGAGCTTCATAAATCACCTAGTCTAGATTATGCTGGACAGTGGAAGAAAAAAAAGAAGAGAGACCCTTCTTTAAACGAAGAAGAAGGCAGGAACCAGCTCCAGGAAGTTGTCCTCTGACCTATACACATGTATCTGGAATGCACTTCTTGCCATCAACACACTCATGTTCACATGCTCACAAGTCAACACACAGATGTCTAAGGCTATGATTTTAAAATTTTTATGTATTTATATATTTGTGCATGTGTGTCTGTATATCCCACCATGTTTGGATTCTAATAGAGACCAGTAGAGTGCACTGACTCACTTAGATTAGACCTCAAACTCAGGTCCTCTGAAAGAACATCATGTGCTCTTAATAAACTATCTTTATAGTCTTGATATGACTTATATGACTTAAAATGAAGAAAAATTATATATATACATATATATAATATTTTTGTGTGTGTGTTTACCATTCCTTTTTCTTTGGCCTCTTTTCTTCCCTATTCCTCACGTATAACAGAATGTAGAGTTTACTAGCGCTCCCTGCTCTCCCTGAAGCAGTTACTTTCCCTGGCATTGTGTTACAGTCAACCTTCTCCTTCAATCATCCTGTTGTCCTGCTGTTAATGACCTCCTCCGCCAGTCCCCTTTGTCTTATCAAATGAGGACATATTGAAACCCTGGTGCCTTTCTAGGTCTTTAAAAACAGCCAAAAAACCTGAGAAGAACATGTAGAATCTTTCCAAATCTTCACCTGAAAACCATTGTAAAGACCTCCCAATGAAAATACTCAACCAGTAAGAGAAAACTAAAGGGGAAGTTGATTCCATTCATACTACTTCTTACTTCATCTCCAGACTGTTCAATTTTGGCAATTGCAACTTTGGTATAACCTCAATACCGAATAATGAATTGAATAGATGGCGGAAACAATTAAATAGCCTCATTCTGGAAAGCCTTCTTAATGAGCAGCCTCTTGGAACTCCAGCCTTCCCCAGTGAGGTCCTCATTGCTGTTTTTTCATGCTGCTTACCACTTACATACCTTTGATTTCTCTTCTGAATAATTCAATTGCTTTCTGGTTTCCTTGGTTCATTTAAGTGTATTTTATTGGTGAAGCCAAGAATCTGGACCTAGAGTAGGGTCTAACCTCCCTCATAACAACAGAAAGCAGAAAAACTTAAGAGATCTCCCAAGATTCTTCTTCAAGAAAAGGATCTAATCTTTACTAATTATTCTAAGGAAAGACCAGGAGCCTCTTTCTCAGTCTCTTGTCATTTCCTTAAATACAAAAGTCTGTCCCTCCTTGGCTAGCCTATATAAACTCCGGGGTCTAACATTGAGAAGTTCCTCCTCCCCTGAACTACCTCTGCAAATGATCTAATTGTCTCTTGTAATTCCCCTTCACTCACAGATTAAGTAATCATGAAAAATTGAAAGTTAATTCCAGAACATTACAAAACTTTTAAATCTTTGGATTCTGTTAGACTTTTTAGTAAGCAAATAGTACCTAGAGTTTACTTGGCATCCCAAACTGCATTTGGAATAAATATTTCATTTTATTCATTTTTACAACATATATTTATTTACTCTTGGCAAATAAAATAGGGAGATCATTAACATCCATAGAGGATCTATACTAGGATATCTTTTAATGGAGAATATTTTCTAAAGTACAGGGAAATACTAAAGGAATTTTTAAAAAGTATGATTCTTGTGAATTGCTGCTTTTCTTATTTTGTTCCCCAAGTGGAAATGCTGCCCTGACATAAACCACACCACCCTCCACTTTAACACAGTTTTAAGAATTTTTTCATAGAAAAAAATAGATTTTTAATTTATATTTTCTTATTTTCAGTTCCCTAATTTGAGTCAGTAGTTTTAATCACAAAACAAAACAAAGGAGAGAAAGGAAGGAAGGAAGGAACGAAGGAAGGAAGGAAGGGAAAAAAGGAAAGAAGGAAGGAAGGAGGTAGGGAGGAAGTAAAGGAGGGAAGAAAGTAGGCAGGCAGCAACTCAGAAGATACCTTGAAGCCAGACATACATTAAATAAAATTTGTGTTTTATAATATGTTGTTGTATAGATTCATTCAATATTATTGAATATACTTACTATGATTAACAACAGTCCACGGTTCACATTGTTTTACTACTTGGTGTGTGTTCTTTGTGGTTGCTGACCATTTATAATGACGTGTATCCATCATGGCTTCATCCTAAGAAACAGGAATTCTCAACTTCAGGACCAGGAGAAAGTCCATAATGCAACTGTTGTTATTCACTTTCAATATAGTGTTCAATAGATCACAATAGGTAATTGACACTTTAAACTAAAATTGGCTCATTTTAGGTGATTTTTTCCCACTGTAGAATTACAGGATTTTGGGGGTACTTATGATATATTAGGATAAGCTGTGGAATTTCTCAAGGTTATGTATTAAATTCTATTCTGAGTTTTAATATTTTGCATTTATGGTGTTTATTGAATGATAACTTCATTGTAAGTCAAGATCAACCATCCTAAAACTTCTTTCTGGCCCATATGTCCAGCCCTTCCTCTGTCCCTAACAGTTTGTGATTCTGTGGGGGCTCTCCAGTTCTGCTTCTTCTGGACTGTCACAGTTACAGTCTGCAAAACCAAGCCATGAACAACTGATTCCTTGTGCTTAGTAAGGATTGATTAAAGTTCACCCATGCATTTTTTGTGCCTGGCACACTCTTTCTGATTTTTTTTCTTTTTACCCTTCCTCTATCTTTCATATTTCTCTACATTTTCAGTCCTCGTATTGCCTCATTGATATCCTGTCTATGTTTTTCCTGCTGTTTCTCATTTACGATCATTGCTGAGAAGATGGATAGTGTGTTGCATGTATGATTCTTTGGAAGTTGGTTAGTTTTCACTGTCAACTTGACAGAAAGTAGAGTCACCTGCAAGGATGTAACACCAATTGTGAAACTGCCTCAATCAGATTGGCCTAGGGGAATGTCTATGGGGAATGATATGAGGTATGTGGTAGCGAACATCCCACCTAGTACATTTTACCCTACTAATTGCACACACACATTGATCCATACACACACAAATACATTAATATCTAAACACATATATGAACACGCATTCATGCACACAATAACATGAATGCATACATACATAATCACACACATATACACTTACTCAAACATGAATATTAACAGATGTACACACACTCTTACATAAAAATATACATGAACATGTATACATATACACACATTTATATGAACATTCATGCACACATATATGCACAAAAATACATATACACACAGATATGTATG
Source organism: Ondatra zibethicus (assembly GCA_004026605.1). Classification (NCBI taxonomy): domain Eukaryota; kingdom Metazoa; phylum Chordata; class Mammalia; order Rodentia; family Cricetidae; genus Ondatra; species Ondatra zibethicus. Next base: position 98,468 of record PVIU01000950.1, read on the forward strand.
TGCACACAGAAACACACACATCATACATACCAAATATACATGCATGCAGTTACAAAAAACATGCACACAGACAAATATAACCCTTAAGTATCCATCAATGACTTAAGAAACAAATGGAAAAATTATGAATTCAAGTGCTAGATTTCTTAGCTTGCCCTGGGCTTCTTTTCTTATTATTAAAAAGAAAAAGACGCAGACTCTCAAGCCAGGTGTAAAGTCAAAATGACTCTCAGATGTTGACAACTACACTTTTTCAAATGAATATGAATCTCACCAAATAAATGTCAGCACTCTGCAAGCTGGAGTCTGAAATTTTTACATTACAGAGAAGGAAGTGACGTGAAATAACGATTTACAATGCCAGATATGGAATGCTGGGGTGGAGAAAGTCAGACACGCTCAGTGGGAAATGATGACTGGTGCCAGGGAGGATCGAGAACCATCCCTTATCTAGCTTACATAGCTTCTTTCATTTTATTTTTTACCTTAAAAACATCATTCATCATTAGTTGGTTTCCCTGTCTCCTTGCAATCCTGATAGGAACACAAAACATGCCATTCATTAACAAAATCCATGATACAGGATTTCCAGCTACAGAGCTGTGCTGTTTATTTCATTTTGATCTGGAGCATGTAATGTTTGTGTATTGGGAGTGCTATATAAGAAAAAACTCCAGTGATTAATTTGTGGACACACATTCATTCTTCAGGCTTTTTAATTAGATTTGTGTTCTTCATGCAATGCTTTCTACTCTGGATGTGGCTAGCTCAATAGCATATCAAATAAATTACATTTTATCCTCTGTATTTTTGTACAGTAGTAGGGATATTGTCATATCATTTCTTACTCAAAATTCCAATGCCAAACAAATTGTAATATCTGGAATGACATATTGAATTTGCTAAGTGACTTCTAAAGAAACACTTTGCCATGTCCATTATATTTGGAGACACAGATAAATATATTCTGATATATATTCATGATTGAACAAATGCATAGAAACAAATATAAACAACATTTAACCACCAAAAGTCTATATTATCAATTGATAAATGAAATGATTTCATTTTGTAAAAATAAACATGATTCTGCCTAGACTTTCCACTGTGAATTCTGAGCCACACTCAAATGAGCCAGTGTATACAGGAACTCTTCATACTTCATATCTGTTGGAAAGAATTCCTCACAGAACTGGGACAATTCAGTCAAAGGTCTTTCCTTCAGAGGATACACAATAGAGAGGTTTTTCTGAGTCTCAGAGTATTATATACTCTTCAAAACTGTATGGAAATATTCCAGAGAGTAACTCCAGTAATTGCACCAGCGATTAATCCAGAAATCTGAGTTAATAAATGGCAAAGATTCTTATGTGTAAATGTGCCACAGTTCTTTTCAATTCAAATGAAGTCACAAAAATTTTTATGGGAAAGCAAAAACATTATCTTAATCAAACAGGATCAGGACAGTCTTCATCAAGCACTCTGTGAAGGCAAGTATTGGGCACCATGCCCCATACTTTCCCAGACTAGATAAAGTATCTTTTCTACTGAGATTCCAGTATTCTGACAGTATGTGAATCATGGGTACCAATCCCTGAGGCCATAACTCTCAACACTGGGCAATCTGCCTTCCTCCTTTCAGCAAAAGATAAGTGGGGATATCCAGACACACTGTAAGCTTTCTTTTTCAGAAAGGATTCTATTTGCATCCATCATGTAGAAGTCAAGAATGCTACTGCATCTCTCTCTTTGCACAGGGCATCCCACCTAAGCTTAAACACACCTGTCTGCTTAGCCCACAAGAAGAGTGTTGGACAACCTCAGAATATTTTAATCATAGAATGTTCAGAAGCTTTAATTTGGAAAGCATCAGGAGAAAATTTTACCAGTGATGACAAATAGTTTATCCTGTCTGCTTTCTAAAAGGAATTTAGGTCATATAATTATTTTTCCAATGACAAATATTCTAAGACCTGTCATATGTAAAAGGTGTAGATGTTTTTAATACCCCAAACTATACAAATTAAAATCCAGTTTTAAAAAGGTAGAAACAAAGGAGAACATGAAAGAAAAGGAAAGGGATGGAGGAAGATCTAGGGTAGTCCTTCCTGGCAGATGTTATTTATAATTCAATCAAATTGTGTCAGTGTAGCATATCTCGTCCTAAAATGATAACTTGATGAAAGTACACATTTCCTAGAGTCTTAGTCATCATTTGCTTGTTGAAGAGACATCATGACCAAGGCAGCTCTTAGAAAAGAAAGCACTTAATTGGAGGCTGCTTATGGTTTCAGTGGATTGAGTTATCATTATAGTGGGGAGCATGGTGGCAGGAAGGCAGACATGCAGAAATGCCCCATAGGTAGCAAGGAAAGAGAGAGAGAAAGAGAGAGAGAGAGAGAGAGAGAGAGAGAGAGAGAGAGAGAGAGAGAGAGAGTAAATAAATGTAACTCAAAACTAAGGATGTAAATAAATGACATTTGGTTGAGGGGCATTTTCCTCCAAGCCACCAGACTCAGTGTGTTACTACAATAAGCCAAACAGGCCACTTGTAGTTATTACTGACCATTTTTGAAAGGACATACATTACACTTGCATGTCTTTTAATACAAGTGTATTCTATTTTGTCTTTTAAAATTACCAGTGGAGTTTACAAACAGTAGTGATCATTTGTTTTAAATTCTAACTGGAGTATTTACATAAGTAACATAACACAGAGAACACTGGGTGTCTTAAGAAAGCTCTACTACTTATAAAGTGCTGTGGAGGAGGAAGTCATTACAAGGAAATTCATGAAATTCTTTCTCCTGCACCTCCTTCTCCTCCACCTCCTTCTTCTGTTCCTCTTCCTGTTTCTCTTTCTTTCCACTCCTACTCCTTGTTTTTTGAGACAGGTCTTATGTATTCCAGTTTTACTTTAAGATCCTATATTGTTGATAATTACCGTGAACTTCTGACCTTTCTGACTCTACACCCACCCACGTTATGCAATTTTATGCATGAACCACCAAGTCCAGTTTATGTAGTGCTAGGGATAGAAAGCAGAATCTCCTGCATGTTGGGTAAACACACTCCAGCCAGGCTACATCCTCATGACTATGACCTATGGTGTAGTCTTACATATTCCTACTAACAGAAGTGTCATAGCCTAAATATCATTGAGTTCAAAACTATGTCTAACAATTAGTTTAATTAAATGTATTTCTATGTCATTGTGTTCTACTGTATCTAAAAGATAAATTCTTGTCTAGTAAAGTCACTAAAATATGACATGTTACTGTTTAATAAAGTTGAGAACATTATGATTATTGGCCTGGCCATGATATACTGAGAAAATTTAAATGTAATTAAGGAAAAATAATATTAAAACTTGGAATTTGCGAAAATGCTACTAATTAATTGGGTAATCAATTCTTGAAGTTATATTTGTAAACATATTAAGAAAGTAAACTATTGTGTGTCATGTTCAGTCTATTTTATCTCTCCTAATCAAGTAGGAAGAGGGAAAAAAGTCAAAGAAACCAATTTTATGGACAATGAATATACAAATGTTTTAAAATACATATTATATTTTACATAGATTTGAGTTATTCATATACTTATATTAAAATATAATGAATATTCTATATTATATCTTGTTTACTTGCTTATGATTTTTTCCAAAAATGTAAGACTCTGTGTATAATGAAGAGGATATATTTCTGACTGCTCATAATCTTGTGACAAATGATATTTAAATACATAATTCATCTATGAATTAGTGCATTAGTGTTCTTCAAAATGTATTATATCATCTCAATTATAATTTATAGAGAGTATAATATGATCACATCACCTTCCTTTTCCATTAGTTTCTTTCCAATAGAAAATGGGAGTATAGAAAGATGGCTCAGTCAGGAAATTGTGTGTCCCATGCATGCCTGAGAACCCAAGTTCAGATCATGGAGCTTCCGGTCCAACTGGGGTGATAAATCATAAATTCCCAGGTCACTGACAGATGTAGAGAAATTGAGGAAGATAACTGATATCAACCTCTAAAAGCACACACATGAGAGAGAGAGAGAGAGAGAGAGAGAGAGAAAGAGAGAGAAAGAGGAGGAGGAGGAAAAAGAGGAAGAAGAAAAGTATGATTCCTTTAATAAATGTTGGCTCATCTCCCAATCAACACTCCTGAATTTATACATATAATGCTTTTTTCATTATATATTGATATAACATATTATTTACTATATATTTACATCATATCTAAGGTCATTTTATACATAATTACACCACTCCATTTTATCTGTTCAATTTTGTAGTTGTGCAAAAGAGATTATTTTATATGAAAACAAACAAGCAAAATCACCCTGGGACATATGCTATTTTTCACATTAGATGCGAGTTTGAAGTTAGCAATGTAAGATCATTCACAACGTGACAAACAATTAAGAGGTTAAGGCAGAATATTGATGTCAGAGGAAACCCAAATCCATCCCTTCAGAAAAGTGATACATGATGTTATAATTAAATTGTTACCTAGTAAGTAGGGAGACCATTGTGCATTTATTTACTTTCTGAATATAGGAATCCTTTGCTGTTGAAAATGAAATGCCAGGAAAATTTGTTATCTCAAGAAGGGAGAGCTCCCTTCTCTAAGCACATTAGAGCTTAATAATTCCATGGGCATTTGCCTTGCTGTGTTCCTTGTATTTTGTTATTCCCATAATATCTCTATTACTTTCCTCTGATATCATCAGCTTTTAGCTTTGCATGTATTCATAAATACAAAACATACAAATACTAGCAATCTAAAATGCTTAAGAAATTTATGATTTACTGAAGAAAAATGTTTGTGATACATATAAACAGATATAGAAATGTATACATACTGTTAATAATATCACATGCAGATTGATCAGATAAATACTAATGGGGAAGATCATAGTATACTTTGAACAGTAAGTCACGGATAATCCTGTAAAGTAATGCTCAAATGCTAGATCAAAGAAGGCCATTATTTTACATTCAATTCATTTGTTCTTGGAAAGTTACCTTCTAAAGAAGGAATGTGGGTGTCTAACTCAATTGTAGAGCATCTCTAGAACTACGCTGAGCCCTTCCCTGTCAGGGCTAACCATAACAAATGACAGAGGGAGAATTAACATGTTCAGAAAAAATTGTGAAATTACTGTTGGCTATACTATACGTGGAGGGTCCAAAACTCACCTGCTTGGCATCTGCCAGAGCCAAGCAGCTTTGAGTTAGGATCTGGTATTTGCATTGCAAATAACCACCCAGTAATTGTAGTTCCCACTTGCCAGTGCTTACAGGATACACATTGAGGATTGCTTTGTGAAGGCCAAGTGTTCAACAGGCAGGCAGCTAGCGATGTATGAAACTTTGTGCCAAGCGGAAATTGTGCCCATATTTTCAATGGGATTTTAAATTATGGAAATCTTTCTATCATAATTTTAAAGATTTGACTATTTTTTAGCCTTAAGCCTTTTCAGGAATATTTCCAACTTTTCCTTAAAGCTGTTTAACAAGAAATCTTCTTTTAATTATTGTTACAGTTTAGTTTTTCTTTCTAATTATCCCCTTGGACAGGAATCCAAACAAAATTAACTGAGCTTGAAAAATGTCCCTTTCTGCCTTTGCTGTTCTATTAACTCTAAGTTGATTAACAGGTGTCAATTATGAAGGTCCTTCTCAAATTGGAGACATTAAAAAAATAGAATTTCTTATGAATATGGCAAAAACAAATAAGCACACATGATTCCACATCTTTTGTTAATTTAAAAGAGTCTGTTTATTTATAGTAATAAAGCCAATTTGCAAGCCTATGGGAGGTACATGACCCATACATTGGTCTTGGACAGTTCTAATGTTTTTGTGTCTGCCTGGAATTAAATTGGAAAAAGGAAAGAATTTCCCATTCTTTCATGGATTAGGTTTTTAATGATAGTCCTTGGGAATGGGAAAGAATCTTGTAAATCATGGATGCGAAGCAATAAACATATAGAGTGTCCTGGGGTTGAATGAGAGATTATCTTTGTGAATGTTAGGATGGCAGTTATAAAACTTGAAGGTAAGACTCACCTCTTATTTGGACATATCTGGCTTCAGTAATGGTATTATCTTATTCATAATTCCCCAAAATATCTTTGATCCAAGTTTCTGACACCAAAGGCAGAGACAAAGTCATGATGTCATACCACACATAAAGATTATTTCCTTTCAACATGAACCAAAGTAAACGTCTTATCTTTGAACATGGTTCTGTCAGTTATTTTGCCATAGTAATGAGCAAGGTAACAAATACAAAACAACATTTCTTTTCTTTTTAAAAATATTTGACATTTTATTCAATCTTATGTAGATTTCACATCATGTACATAAATCCCACTCATCTCCCTATCCCTTTGTATGTGCCATTTGCCTTTGCAACCGCATCCCCAAAATAAAATTAAAAGAAAATAAAGTCTTCATGTGGAAGCTATAGTGTGGCACAGTGAGTCACAAAGTATGCCCTTTAGTTCATATATCTTTACTTTCAAATGTTCGTTGCCATGAGTCATTGGTCTGGTTTGAGTTCTCTCTGGATTCTGCTGCACTACCAATAATGGATCCTCACTAGGTCTCCTCTTGGTTATCCTGTTGTTTCCCTGTTTCTTTGACAATCTGTACTTTTTGATCTGCAGGTCCAGTCCCTTCACATACACCAGCAGTACACAGATAGAGTGGATGTTGGGGTGGGCCAACTCATAGTCCTATATCTGGGCATGGATGGTAGCTGTCTGACCACCAGAGTGAGTTTTCCATCACCGCCCCAGCTAACTCATCCAATGTCTCAAGCAGCAAGGGACAGTATGAATTGTCCTGCTCCCATACCCTCCCAGGTGGCTCACTGGAAAACCACACCACCAGGACTTGATATGGGAGTCCCCTCTGTGTGCTGTGATTACCATTAATGAATAAAGAAACTGCCTTGGCCTGTGGATAGGGCAGAACTTAGGTAAGCAGGGAAGACAGAACTGAATGCTAGGAGAAGGAAGGCAGAGAGAGAACCGCCATGGAGCTGCCAGAGTCAACAAAGCCAAAACTTTGCCCGTAAGCCACTGCCACATGGCAATATACAGATTAATAGAAATTTGTTAAATTAATATAGAGTTAGCCAATAAGAAGTTAGAGCGAATGGGCCAAGCAGTGCTTTAATGAATACAGTTTCTGTGTGATTATTTTGGGTCTAAACCAGCTGGGTGGCTGGGATGAACAAGTGTCTCCTCCTTCCTACAAGAACCAACTCTACTCTGTTGCCCAGGCAAGGTTCAGGGGCCTCTCGTTCTGCAGATGGTAAGGGACAGAATAAGCCCCCCAGCTCTCCAGCTCTAATGTTCCCCAGAACATAGCTACGAAAACTAATCCAAAATTACATTCCTTGAAATCCAAGTCCAAGGATTTTATTGTTGTTGTTACTGTTAAATGGCTCCTTTGAAGTATTAGTCACTGGATAATGCGTACAATAAATTTGAAGGAGTAAACTCATGTTAGACCAGCACACTATTTTTTAGAAATGCCATAGCTTCCTAAACAAAGGACACCACTTAAGACTGTGACGCATCTCACTTTTTTCTGGTATGCTTAGGTGAATTTTATTCAGAGCAGTGATTACCTTTGTGTATGAAACAATTCTGCTGAGAAACAAAACTTTACAAATTCTAACTGTTGGTCAGAAAGAAAAAGAAATAGAAAATTGGATATGATTTATTTTCATGGCAATACCAAATAATTTGAACCAAAGCAATTAGATAATGGACTGTCAGAGACAGTCCACTCAACAAACCAGAATTTTGAATGATTACATCAAATCATCATTTATGACTAGAGTTTTAATCATTACATTTTAATCAGTGAACAAACAATGAATTTTGTGTGTAATTCTGGATTATTGTGCCTTGCTTCAATACCGGTATATACATGGTATAAAGTGTAAATCATGGCAAATATTTCACAAAAACTGGTCATTTCCTTAAAGTGCAAACAGTAAAAATCCTGTGTTCTAGGTTTTGACATTTTTTTCCATTTTAATCAAGCTTTGAAACAATGCATGGAAAGATGAGAAGAACCAAATTGTGTAATGAGGAAGAATATTTACTTATAAAAATAATATGCACTATTTTGATGAAACAAAATTCTTGATTTGTATTAATCCAATATATAGGGCTATTATTGTTGTAGGGAGCAGCCCCTTGTTCCAGCTGCCTGGCTAGCTTATAGCCAAAATAATCACACAGAAACTGTATTAATTAAATTACTTTGGCCCACTACCTCTAGCCTCTTATTGGCTAACTCATATCTTGATTTAACCCATTTCTAATAATCTGAATATCACCACGAGGTCGTGACTTACTGGGAAAGATTCAGCATGTCTGACTCTGGTAGCTCCATGGTGGTTCTCTCTCTCTCTCTCTCTGCTTTCTTCCTCCCAGAATTCAGTTCTGTCTACTCCACCTACCTAAGTTCTGCCTTATCAAAAGGCCAAGGCAGTTTCTTTATTCAACCTATGAAAGCAGCACATAAACAGAAGGACCTTCTACAGCATATTATTAAATTTATTATAGATTTTTGCTTAAGAGAGCCAAAGAGAATTTATGCAGCTTGTTCTATGATATTGTTATTTCCCTAAATTTTTCAGTTTTAGGAACTTAAACATTTATTGTTATTTCATCCCAAGTATTTTAGACTCTTAATATTGATGCTGTAGTATGTCTTGATACTATGGGAAAAGGTACCATGAAGGAAACACATTTATAGCATGAGCTATATTTTATAAAATATGGAAAACTAGGAAAATGTAGGAAAATGTAGGTGTCTTTTTCATAACTTGATATCTGTGTTTTCTGCGCATTTTCCCAAGACTTCCTAAGCAATCCTCTCTCTTTGCTGGGTGTATTTGTCTCAGTTGGCCTCTGCTTTCCTACTGGTCAGAGTGCCAGGAATTAAAAATCAAGGAAACCTGTAGCATGACTAGTAAAAACCCAGAGACAGACATGGGGGTTCAACCTGAAGGTCAGTAAAGCAAAACAGCCAGCCACTGGCTTTTACCTTTACCACAGTCTGAAATGGTGGATCCTGCCTCCAGAAATCTCAGAATGAGATTGTGTGTAAGAGCTGTCCCCTCCCGATTTATATTTCTCTCTAGTGCTGGGATTAAATGTATACACCACTACCACCCGGTTTCTATGTCAAACTAGTGTGGCTACTGGGATCAAAGGTGTCTGTCACCAATGACTGGTCTGCAAGGCTGACCAGTGTGGCTGGTTTACTCTCTGAACTTCAGGAAAGCTCTATTTATTAAAATACAAATGAAATACCAGTACCAAAACCTCTAATCTTTCTGTGTTTTTTAGGGTACCAAGATACTAGAGCCTGGATAATTTATAAGGAACAGAAGTTTATTTTTCACACCCCTGTAGAATATAAAGTTGAAAATGAATTTTCTGGCAATATTTGTGTCTATTCACAGCTTAGCATTTGCTTTCAAGGTAGTGTTAAAAATGCTGCTTTCTCCTGAGCAAAAGGATGCTGTGTTCTCCTTTGATAGAGCATTAGAACAGAACAACCCCTCTTCATAATAAGGTCAAGGTACCCCCTTTGAGGGCTCTGCTCTCCATTACCTATTCACCATTTAAAGATGCAAACTCCTAATTCTATCCTGGTCTCTATTGTGTGAGCATACACATTGTGAAGTACACACTCAAATCTGTGTATATCAACTCATCTAAAGAACTAAATTACAAGATGACACAATATTACTATTAGGTCAAATAAAAGCTGGAAATAAAGATAACCTCAATATTTAGCTTATGAAATAGCCAAATCAAGTATACAAGGGCAAAGATGCCTCATTTCACATCTCTTTACTTTGTCAGCAATTCTTTATGTGCACTGAGCATCTCAGGCAACAGAAAGATGCAATGTAAAGAAAGATGAACTTGTTGGCAAGATACTAATGAGACAGAATCCAAATAGATCAACACTATAGTGTGACCTATGCCTTCATGGATTTCTTGTTTGTGGGTAAAAGATATCCACTGAATTCTACATTCCTGTGATCATAACATGCAAGAGATATTTTATTATACACCTATTATTTAATTAATACTTTAACAATGATGTTTTAGAAACATAAAATTTGAAAAACTGCCAGAATGCAATACAATGTGACCTTTACTCATTATATTAGTGATATTTCTTGTCACTGGAACAAAATGTGTGACAGAAAGAGCTTCAAACATCCTGGTTTTGTCTTGATTGGTGCAACTGTAAACTTGGCAGACTGCAGTTATTTTAGAGAGGAGTCTCAATTGAGGGATTGCCCCGATCCCATTGGCCTGCAGGCAGTCTGTGAGGGATTGCCATGAATATTAATTGAAGTAGAAGGGCCCAGCCCACTGTGGGCAACATTATTCTCTGGGTAAATAGTTTTGACCTGTATATGAAGGCTATCTAAGCTCAAATACTGGAAGGAAACAGAAGCAAGCAGTGATCTTCCATGGTTTTTGTTTGATTGGATCCTGCTTGAATTTTTGCCATTAGTTCCTTCAACAATGTACTGTGGTCTGGAAGTCTAAGACAAACACATATTTTCCTCTCTCAAGTTGCTTTCCATTGGACTGTTTCATCACAACAACATAGAGAAATTGGGTCACAGAGGCAGGCCTACCCGGTAACTGGAATGGCTCAGTGTACAGTAGTGGGTGTTGGAAACTGACTCTTCCCTTTAACTTGGTTAGGACACAGAGAAGCCATCCTCAACCTGTCTGGGCTGGAACCTTCAAGCATCAGTCTCCATGGACATCATCCCCGGCCACCAGCTGTGCCTCTTACCTTGCTCCACCAGGTATGAACCAAGTGATCAAAATCATGAGTCTGTGAGAGACATTTCTCCAAACTATTGCATCCAGCATTCTCCAAGTGTAATATCTTGTAAAACCCAGTAAAGCATTTATTTCCACAAGCCATTCTGCATTTTCCTCTTCATATGACCAACTCCACTTTAGCACAAAGTCTCTTTTCTTCTTAGGTGGTTTTTGAGGACAATTAAAGACAATTACCAAAACGAACAGTCTCTACCTTCCCCTGAATTGTTTTGTGCTTTGCTTAACTGTATTTTCTTTTCAGATTATTGCCTCAGGCCACATTGACTTTACTTGAAGCTTGAGTCTAGGCTTCATTATAAGAGTGTCAGTGTACAATTCCTCTAACGGGCTCAATCTAAGTATAGCATATTCATGTTTGTATATGTATAATGATGTATTAATTAACATATACTTTTCTTACAGCAAATATATGCATGTTTTATAAATAAGAAAACCATTAAAGTACATATATATATATATATATATTTCAAAAAACAGCTTGATTTTTGCTGCTGGAGCTCCTTCTGCTCCTTCAGCCAATAGCCTTTTAGATACCAGCCCACTGGGGCATGGTCTTTTTCATTTTAAAAAGCGGTGGCAACCCTCCGCTTGCTCTCTTGTTTCTGGCTCCCATTCAGACTGCTAGACTCTCTGTTTCCTATTTGCGATGAGAGGACTGGTTTGGGACATTGATCTGTAAGTTTTTTTCCCCTCCAATAAATAACCTCTTTTAATAATAATAATAATTTCCAAACTGGTGTGGGATTGTTTTTGCGGCATGAGATTTTAATTATGTGAATTATGACATTCCTTTTGCAGTGACTTATTTACTATCAGATGTTATTTATGCACAACTTGAAACTTACCTTACCTTAACTTCATTAATGGGCAAACTGATGGAAATTCTAGAGTTTTGTTATAGCAGTTTTAATGTATACTCTTAGCGTCATTTTAAAGTTTTGATATGTTTTGCTTTAAAATTCAGTCATTATTTTTACTTGTATCTGCAGTGTGCATATTTGTTTGTAGAACTGTTTGCATGTGTGTGTATGTGTGTGTGTGTGTGTGTACAGGAATGATCAGTTGCATAATAATTCATATAGGACAGATTTAAATAACATTTTATTTAGTGCTGGAGAGATGACTCTGCTGTTGTTGAATATTTAACTACATAAAAATGTGTTCATTTAACTATGAAAAATCATGTTTCACTTGTTTAACTATGCAAAGATGTGTTGAATTGCTTGTATTGTGGGATATTTGTTTAACTATGTAAAGATGTATTACTGTTTTACCTTGCCTGTCTAAGGTACCTTATTGGTCTAATTAAAAGCTTAATAGCCAATAGTGAGGGAGGAGGTATAGGTGGGACTTTCAAGCAGAGAGAGTCAGAAAGAGGAAGAATTTAGGCTTGGGGAAAGAAAGAAAATAGATGCCAGGGGTCATCCAACGAGGCATGAAGAAAGCAGGAAAGTAGGACATACAGAACGACATTAAAGTAAAAAGCCCTGAGGCAAAATGTAGATGAATAAAAACAGGTTAAAATAAGGTATAAGGGCCAGTGGGACAAACTGAAGCTAAGGTTGAACATTCACAATTAATAATAAGTCTCCCTGTCTTTATTTCAGAGCTGGTTGGTGGCTCAGAGAATAGACAGACAGAGAGAATGTTCATGACCATTCTAATAGGCAGACAGAGAGAATGGTCATGACCAGTTGTCCTAGCTAGTGTTACTATTGCTGTGATGAAAGACCATGACCAAAAGCAAATTGGGGAAGAAAGGGTTTATTTGGCTTGCACTTCCACATCATAGTCCATCACTGAAGGTGATGTCAGAGTAGAAACATGGAGGCAGGAGGTGAAGCAAAAACCTTGTAGGAATATTGCTTACTGGCTTTCTTCTCACAGTTTGATTAGTCTGCTTTGTTAAAGAATCCAGGACCACAGCCTATGGGTGACTCTACCCAGCATTTCCCCAATAAACACTGATTAAGAAAATGCCCTATAAGCCTGCCTACAGATGGGTCATATGGAAGCATTTTCTCAACCGAGGTTTCCATCTCTCAGATGACTACAGTTGTGTCAAGTTGGCATAAAACTATACAGCGCACTAAGTAATAATGATGGTTCGCTTCCAAGATGGCTGGTTTATTTCTCCATCTCCTGACCTGAGACAGAAACCTGGCAGCTTTAAACAAAGGCCCTTTCTCATGCTGATGTACTGGCTCAGCAACTTACAAACTGAATCAGAACTTGTTTACAAAGCAGTTGTGAGTCAATAGCCTAACCTGTCTTTCTTCAAATGGACAACCCTAAATTAGGGGAAGAAGACCTTTCAGAGACTGTATAAACTGAAACCCTCAAGGAGATGCTGGGCTTCATCTCCTGAATCTGCTCTGCTTTGTAGAGGGTCTTTTCTGTGTATCCACTGTATGTGTTTCCTTACCCTTAACATACTCTTTTCTTTCAACTACTGATGCTGTCTGCTGCTATTTTCTGTGTTGAGATTTCTCCACTGCTACCTGCGGCACTCAAGATTTTTTTCTGTTTTTGCATCATTTAACGGGCAGAGGAAATGAACCCCATCCAAACCCTAGATTTAACAGCTGCAGTTTGAAGGAATTCACTGTCCTATTCTCAGCCCTGAATGCACAAGACACACACACAAGTTTTTATCTGACCTCCAGGTGTGGGCCCTGAAACTCTCTCACATATCCCTAAGAAGCAGAAGCATTTTAAATTTTAAAATATATTATTATTATGTTGTGTGAGTGAGAGAAAAGGAGAGAGAGAGATGCATGACTCTAAGTGCAGGTAAGGTGTCATAGATGCCATTGGGCATGCATGGAGGTCAGAGGACAATAGGGAAAGTTCATAGTCTCCTTTAACCATGTGGGTTCTTGGGAGGGAATTCAGATTCTCTGGGTGTCAGGTTACATACATACACACACATACATTATACATTTATATATGCATATATATCATTATACATTATATATACATGTATGTACACACATACACATATATGTATATACATAATTTCTATACACAGGGACAACAAGGTGGCTCAGCGTGCAGTGGTGCTTGGTACAAAGTCTGACAACCCAAGCTCAATCTCTTGGACCCACAAGGTACAAACTGACTTCCACAAGTGGTTTTGTGAATTCTACATGGGTACTGTACACACACAGAGACACTCAACACCCATAGACACAATAAAATGATGCAACAAATACTGAAGTTGTTTTGTTTTGAAGTACAGTTCTTACAAGTATTAATATTGTACATGTAATAACATTGCACATTAGGTCAAGTGTTCAACAGTTTAAACAGCAGAGAGGAGCAAAAATACCCTGCTAGGTTTGGCTTCCACTCAAACCTAATTCATTTTGTGTCAAATGGATTCAGTGCTTTCAAGGAGAGAATTCAATTTAATTTTTGGAAAATAAATGAGCTCCCACTTTGAAGAAAATACCACTGGAAGTTTTTTCTATAGCCCTTTTTCATATTTAGAAATAATATTTTGATGGCTGCATTTAAATCAATTAACTAATAGAGCATGTGATTAAAACATCCTGCAATCTTTTAAAAATGATTTAGTCAAGTACGAGAGTAAATGCTTTTATGTTTGATGTCCTTCCTCCTATGAATTCTTATTTATTTATTTATTATTTTTCCATTCAAAAATTGGCAGTTCCACCCCTTCTCCCATCCCCCTCCAATCCCCCACTAATCCTCCTCCCTCCCCCTCCATCCTTACAAGAGGGCAGGGTATCCTGCCCTGTGGGAAGTCCAAGGCCCTCCCCTCTCCATCCCGGCCTAGGAAGGTGTGCATCCAAGTAAACCAGGGTCCCAAAAAGCCAATACATGCAGAATAAACAGTCCCAGTGCTATTATCGATGGTTTCTCAGTCCGTCCCCATTGGCAGCCACATTTAGAGAGTCCAGTTTGATCACATGCTCGTTCAGTCCTGATCCAGCTGGATTTGGTGAACGCGCATTGGATCAGGCACACTGTCTCAGTGGGTGGACCAGCCCCTCGTAGTCCTGACTTCTTTGGTCGTCTTCTCCCTCCTTCTGCTCTTCAACTGGACCTTGGGAGCTTAGTCCATTGCTCTGATGTGGATGTGGGTCTGTCTCTATCTCCATCCATTCAACAAAATTTCCCTCCAGATGGATCTGCTGGTCCCTCCTATGAATCTTAAAGACATATGCTAATAGGCTTTCACAAAAAGACTTTTTTTTTTTAACCACCTTCATCTATCTCCTTATGTGCTAGAAGGGAAAGCTGTGACTTGAAGAGTCTAAATGATCCAGTGCTCTGAGCATCAGGGATTAGCTCCTTTTCCTTGTAGAAGAAATCTAGAATACAATCGCTGACCAATATACTTGTTATCCCTTGCCAACAGTGTAATAATAGCTTTAAGCTAATATTTTGTTTTGTTTGGCCAAAATACTTATAGAATATCCAATGATCAAGAAAACTGTGTTTACTCTTCAGGAGTACAGGAAAGTATCCCTTTGAAGGGGTCGATTGTCATGCCTCAAAACAGGAATTTAAGAAGTGACTTTCTTTATATACTAAACAGCCTGTCGAGGCCACTAAGTGGAACTGAACAGAACTGTAGAGAGGACTTTAACATGAATTTACAATGAGCAGGGTGCTGGGCCAGGGTTCCTAAGAAGCAGTGTTTTGATAAAGACCAATTCTTTTCAGTGAAGAGGTCTACTCTCTTGCGAAAAGGGCTATAAGCCCAAAGTGAACGAAATAATTTTGTTGGAAAGAAACACTTTAAAAATTCTGTAAGGGAATGAAGATTGGTTGATTTACAGAATTTTCTAAATGAGTAATTCTTGGAAAAAAAAGAGCTAACTGCTAACTTGAGGCTATCACTCTTTTACTATTATATCACAGAAAGGCAAAAGTCCATATTTGCAAAGTGGAACAAAGAGTGGTATTTTAACAGTCACTATTATTTGTCTTGGTAAGATGACTCAATGGGTAAAGAAGTTTCTTGCCCATCTTTATAACTTCCTGGTTGGACATTTAAATGCTTACTAACCTTTATCTTTCTCTCCAATTACACTTCATTTCCTAGACTATGGAAAACACCGGTCTGCTTTTCAATGTCTATAGTGTGAAGTGTTCAGAGATCTGCAATATTCTGGTCCCTCTGGAGTCTGTGGTGATACCTAGGATCAAGGGCAGGGTGGATTAGTAACATAACCACACATGGGAACTGAAGAAACACAAGTATACAGAGCCCTAATATAACATGAAGGGCCTGGTTGGTTTCTGTCCTCCCACCAGGTCCCACAGCCCTCAAGTCCCAAAGAAAACTCTCACAGAGAGTCTGCATTAGGTTATAAAGTGATTGGCCCATTAGCTCAGGCTTCTTATTAGCTCTTGTAACTTATATAGCCCATTATCCTTATCACGTGGCTCAGTACCTTTGTCACCAGGGCAGGTCACATCCTGCTTCTTCAGTGGTTTGGGCAGTAGTCCCGAGAGAGCTTCCTGCTTCCCAGAATTCTCCTATTCTCCTTGCTCCACCTCTACTTCCTGTCTGGTTGTCCCACCTATACATCCTGGCTAATGGCCAATCAGCGTTTATTTAAATCATGATTGACAGAATACAGACAATTCTCCCTCACCAGCCTAAGAACACTAGTCTTAAAATGCCTTGACAGTTGACTCTCCAGATTCTTGAACCAAAGCACTGATTATGTTTTTGGCAGCATTTTCCACTAGATTATCTGAATTTTGCATTTGGCAGCATGGTGACTGAGAATTGAGGAGCTGAACTCCTGATGTTCATTCTTTGCAAGCCAGTTCTGCAAAAACAAGACAGGAGATGTTCCCCTCAACACAGAGTTGTATAGAACAACACAAACACGTTGCAGGTCAGTTCTGCAGAGCAAGACAGGGATGGCTCTCACACGACAGCATTGTATACAACATTAGAAACCCAAAGAATTTTTTAAAAATAAGTTTGAGAGAAATGAGGCATGCAATACTTCATTTCCTTCTCAACAATATTTGTAGAACTTATATGAGGTATTAAATGTGGTTCTAGATGCTGAGGAAATGACAGAGACAAAACAGATGGCGAACCTTTGACTTTATGGTCATTCTTTTGATTTAAAAGAGCACATATGAAGAAAAATTTTAAGAAGAAATTACCAGTAATTATCAATAGAATGGGATTTAATATATTTAATGTTTGCCTTTATTTCAATTTAGAAACGATCAAAGAAAACCCCTATTATGTGTCTTCATTAACATGGTCTAAAGAAGTACATTAGATATTAGAGAATTAGTGAGATGTAGAAAGGAATCTATATTTGGATTTAAATTCAATCTCTTAAGTGTAAATGATGCTGCCAAGAGCACCTAAAAATAAGTGACTTAAGGTACCAACTGGGGATTTTAAATTCCCAGCTCAATTAAGTTGTTCTTGTCCTATACAGACCCCACGGAAAAGGTAAAGAGAAGACAATCTGAAGTCTAAATCAGAAAATTAATTATGACAATTTATAATCTTAAAATAAGACCATTAATATCAACAATGAAAATTTTTATTAATTGAAATATAAATTTAAATTTTACAATATCTTATGACTTCATGAAATGCAAAATTAATGTAGAAACTCAAAGATAATAAGAATAATAAGTTTTAAGTATCCTAGAGGTTACATGTAATACTTAGATATAATCCATAATCAAAGAGTTGCAAGGGAGTATATTTGACTGACCATATTATTAAATCATGTTATATACTCAATTTGAGCTTTACATATCATAAATTTTTCAACTTTGCTTTTAAATGTCAATATTTATCATATATCTATAAATAAAGGTACAGTTCTTATGAGTCTACTTTTTCAGATTAAAGTTTCTATAATGAAGGTAATTTACACCAAATGTAAGATGTAAAAATAAATACAAATTTATTATTTCAAGAGAATAAAAACAACCTATCAATCATAACAATAAATTACCAAATATGAATAAGTTGATCATATAAATATGTGTATGTACATACATGCACACACATGCACATTTGCGTGCATTATTCACTATAATAAAAGGTCATTATTTATTTCATACATCTAAATGTTTAAATAGTTTTACTTTTAACTTCATATCTGTTGATTTCCAAGAGCAGGTGGGATTTAAGAAAGGTGACTCTGTCCCTGTCAGTAAAATTATGAACTCCATATCAACAGAAAATACATTTATATTTTTGATTTTTTTTACTTTTTTATTGATTTTTATAAGGTATAAAATTTTCTCTGCTCCCCTCCTTTTTTCTCCTCTCCCCTTCAACCTTGTCCCATGGTCGCCATGCTCCCAATTTACTCAGGAGACCTTGTCTTTTTCTAGTTTCCATGTAGATTAGATCCATGCATTTCTCTGTTAGGGTCCTCGTTGTTGTCTAGGTTCTCTTGGACTGTGATTTGTAGGCTGTTTTTTTTTTTCATTTTATGTTCAAAAACCACTTATGAGTGAGTACATATGATAACTGTCTTTCTAGGTCTGGGTTACCTCACTCAGTATGATGTTTTCTAGACTCATACATTTGCATGCAAATTTCAAGATGTCATTGTTTTCTCTGCTGTGTAGTACCCCATTGTGTAAATGTACCACATTTTCCTTATCCATTCTTTGGTCGAGGGGCACTTAGGTTGTTTCCAGGTTCTGGCTATGACAAAACAATGCTGCTATGAACATATTTGAGCACATGTCCTTGTAGTACAATTGAGCATCCTTTGGGTAAATACCCAAAAGAGGTATTGCTGGCTCTTGAGTAAGGTTGTTTCCTAATTTTCAAAAAAATTGCCATACTGATATCCAAAGGGCCTGTACCAGCTTGCACTCACACCAGCAATGCAGGAGTTTTCTCTTTTTCCCACAACCTCTCCAGCATAAGTTGCCATCAGTGTTTTGAGCTTGGCCATTCTTACAGATGTAAGATGGAATCTCAGAGTTGTTTTGATTTACTTTACTCTGATGACTAGGATGTTGAACATTTCCTTATGTGTCTTTTCAGCCATTTTAGATTCCTCTGTTGAAAGTTCTCTGTTTATGTCTGTACTCCAATTTTTATTGGATTATTTGTTCTTTTGATGACCAATTTCTTTAGTTCTTTGTATATTTTGGAGATCAGCCATCTATTTGATGTGGGATTGGTGAAGATCTCTTCCCATTCTGTAGGCTGCCATTTTGTCTTGTTGAGTGTGTCATTTGCTTTATAGAAGCTTTTCAGTTTCAGGAGGTCCCATTTATTAATTGTTTTTCTCAGTGTCTGTGCTACTGGGTTCAATAATACTTCCAAGACCTAAACATAAAGCCAGACACACTGAAATTTTATGAAAAGAAAATAACAGATCTTCAATAATGCTAAGCTATTATGTTATAAGAGTCAGAGTTTACGAAAATGAAGTACAAAATTATCACAATAATTTGTTTAAAATAAATAGATATATATTTTAAGCAAGAAGTATAAAATCTTGTACATAATAGCATTTTAGCATAAAAAACTTTCTCACATATAATTTACATTCTATGATATAGACCAACATTTATGATATATTTTCTACATGTTTAGAAGAAGTAAATGCAATCGTCTGTCAAAAGAAGATAGGTGAAATACAAATTTTATATAATAATCCACACATAATCTATGTTATATGGTTTAGGGCAATACAAAACTTCTAAAATCTAACCAAACCATTTCATGACCAATTTTATATTTGATCATCTCTGACATTGCTAATGTGCTTTTTATTGGCATATGAATCAATCATTATCAAATCTATGAAAATTATATATGAATCAACATCAGGAATATTTTGTCAACTCTTGGAAAACAAAATTGGCAAACTATGTTTTAACCACTACAGAAATCATTTCCTTACTTTAAAAAAAAATCTATGTTTCCACAAAAAATTAGAAATAGCACTACCACATAATACAAATATCTCCATTCTTTTATGTTAAGACAGGAACATGAATACATATCTTGCAAAGATATTTCACTCTATGCTCATTTACATCATTCAAATGGATTAAAGTGTAGCAAAGTATACAATTGAATAATATGAAGTCATTACAAGAGTGAAATCACATCATTTGTAACAGTATAGGTATATATGAATGATATTATGCTAAATGTAATAAGTCAGAGCCAGAAAAATTACATATTATTCAATCTCACTTATATGTAGAATCTAAAATTGTCAAATTCCTAGAAGGATTGACAAGAGATGATATATGGAGAAGCTGGGAAGTAAACACAAATGTTCAATTGAGATGAGCAACTTCTGCATCTGTTAGTCCAGCTCTATGCTAATATATATAGTTCAAACTGGTAGTGGTAGACTTTACAGAATTTATGACATATATTAAATCCTTGTACTATGCGTACTGAGAATACTCAATCTTTCTACTAAGGGCAATAATCAATGTACTTCTCAGACTTCAATATGGAAAGTAAATAGTAGGGATTGCATAACTCATGAGCATGTCAAAGGAAGATATTAGATAGTTACCTCTACTGCTTTCTACCTTAGTTTTTTAATTGTTTGAAGATTTCATATATGTATTTAATGATTCTTTATCAGATCAACTCTTCTTTTCCTTCTACTCCAAAGCTCTAAATTTCACACTCCCTACCCTAAAGCCCAGGGATTATCATAGAAGGGAGAACAGACATAACAAGAGCCAGAGGCCGTGGGCATTTGCAGACAGTGTTCTTCAGCTTGATGGTGACATTGCATACACGAAGGTATAGTGGCAGTGAGTGCTTACACAGTACCTGGATGAGATCAAGCCAGACAAAATGTAGCCCCCATGGTGGATGGGCTGTTGATATCCTATCCACAGTCAAGGAGATATTGGCAATTGATGGCTGCTGTGGAAAAGAAAGCTTTCTTCAGGAATGTTGCCTCTGAGAAACTGCTCCAGTAAATAGTCCAATAGCCATGTACACACATGTAGCACTAACTGAACTCAATAGATTTAAGAAAAACAAGAAGAATTCATCATACTTTTTAAGATACACTGTACCTGAAGCTTGCCATTTGTGCTATGCTGTCCAGAAAGCAAGTTCCTGGGATCCATCTTTCTCTACCCTACAAACCTGAGGTTACGAGTACATGTAACTATGTCCAACTTTTACATTGGTGCCAACTCCATGTTTTGATATTTTCTTATAACGTTTCCTATTTTTCTACTTCTCCATGCTCCAATATAAATGCTATGATGTTTAAAAGGAGAATGACAGGAACCCGATGACAAAAAATGTTTCATGGGAACCCCCAGTCATCTGCATCTCTGAAGTCACATCTAGGCATCTTTAAACCCTAACAATTCCTTATGAATGCCAATTCAGTCTTATTTATTTATTTATTCATTCATTAATTTGGTTTTTCAAGACAGGGTTTCTCTGGATAACTTTGAGGCCTGTCCTGTAACTAGCTCTTGTAGACCAGGCTGGCCTCGAATTCACAAAAATCCGACTGCCTCTGCCTCCCAGTGCTGGGATTAAAGACATGTACCAGCACTGCCCGGTTTCCAATTCACTGTTAACTCGAAATAAGTCATCTTAATTTACTAGCAACACATACCAATGTTTCTTTTTTTTTTCAAAATTAAAAGATGAACCAAAACTTTCAAGGTTCCTTTTTTCTTTTGAAATACATTCTATATACATATTTCTTAAAATTGATATATGTGCTTTCTTCAGAAGAAAAATCCCATTTGGCTCGCAATATTTATTGTTTTGTGAACTGCTGCTGGAAGGAATTTCTCCATGTCAGTGGAAGACAAGTATTAAATTTTGTCTAACCTTTCAGAAGTGAAGAAAATATTGTCCTTGTTGTCGAATTTACTCAGTTCTCAAGTGACTTCGATCAGCAGCAAAAGAGTGACAGAGAACAGAAGCAGCTATGTCTTTCAATCTTATTCTTCAAGCTTTCTTTTCTTTAATATCAGTGCCATGAATAAAGTTCAGAAAATATCAATATCTGAACTACTCTGTGCTCATTTTAGCCCTATGTGCATTTTGTAAGCTCTCTGTATTATGTTTGACTCCAAACACTTGAAAAGTATCATCACACTCAAGCATCACAAATTCCTATTAGATATGATTTTTTCAATCATATTTTTTGGCAAATATTCATTTCCATGGTACAGACAAGACTAGCTCATCCATAGATGAGATTAAACAGCATATATAGCTTCAGCCCTCATGGGATAGAGCCACCTTGGTTATGAAGTCAGGGCATCCTGCTGTGGTTTCCTGGGTTTCCTGTCCTTCCTCAGAGAAAATGGTGCCTCCTGAATACCTTGGCAACCACCTGAAATCCAAATTCTTAAAATCAAGGAAATATTATCTTTCAGATGCGAAGTCAGAAGTTAAGGATGGGTAGGCAGGGCTACAGTCCCTGAATGTTCCATGCAATAAGTAATTTCCTTGATGGGTCCAGCCACCATAAACTTCACACTCTTGGCTAGTGGCCCTGCCTCACTAACCAGTGCTTCTATGATACAATGCATTGTCTCCTTCTTTCTTGTGCAATGCCATTTGTTATGACACCAATCCTTTCTAGTGAACTCAGAGCAGGGCTTCTACCATCAAATTCAGGATGCTGGATTTTCTCCAGTGGAAAAACATGACTTACCATTGGGAGCATCAGGGTAAGGGTATGCATAATGATGTCAATGGTGTGTGTAAAGTTTATACTTCCACCTAAGAAGTAACAGACATTGGGTAGTATGCTTTCCAGAATGTATGAAATGCTAAATGTATGATAATAAAGAAACACTTTTAAAGAATAAAAAAAAAAGACTCATAATCTGTCACTGAAAGAGGTTATACAAGGATCTCAAATCAGGAACGTAGAGACAAAAATTTTAGCAATGGTCATGTAGGAATGTTGTTTACTGGCTTGTTTCTCTTGGCTTTCTTAGTCTGTTTTCATATAGCACCTAAGACAGCTTGTCCAGCGATGACAGCTCCGATGATGGACTGGGTCTTCTGCATCAATTATCAATAAAGAAACTGCAACAAGAACTTGTCTACAGACCAATCTGGTAGGGTCATTTCCCCATTGAGGCTCCCTCTTCTCAGATAAATTAACTTGTGTCAAGTTTACATAAGACAGCTAGCACACACTCTGGAATTAAACATCTTCAAAATCTCTTGCCATAAAAGGTAACATATACATAAGGATTTAGTAACAAAAAATGAACACATTGAAAAAAGGATTAAATATTCTCACTACTATATTGTGGAAATGTAGGTTATGGTGAATAATTTACATGGGTAAAGTCATTTATGTTGAATTGACCTAACTTAGCTATGAATTATTTCATCATGTGAATACACAAGTCTTTATAAATTGGGCGAAAAATTACACACTTGAATTAATATATAGTATATGCATTCAGTTTAATCTCCTCATTTAAAAGTAAAATACAAACACAAATATTTTGTGTGAAAATCAAATGCATAAGACATGAAAAGCAAAATGTATTGTGTGAAATTGTGTTCTACATTGGGGAAGCAATCGTTCCAGGTGAAAATATTGCACAAAACATACTTTAAGTACTGAGTATAAAAAGAAAAAAATGTCCCAGGGAAGATTAGTCTATTTGAGTGAGGAAAAAATATTTTTTTCCTAATGCAAATATAAGATTTAAACAAATCTCATTTCTCTGAATTAAAAATAAATAAATAGATAAATCTTAAGAAGCCTCTAATTCATTAAAGGAAGACATAGTGTTTCAACCCCACAATGAAAGATTTAAATGAGAGCATTCTGTAGCCAAAGTGCAACTCAAAGTTGAATGCTAAGAACACACAGGCAGGGGTGGGGGTCTGGAACAGAGCATTAAGTGGAAAGGGGGAAGAAAGAAAGCATGAAGAGAAAAAATAGGAAACTGATGACCACATGAAGGTCATATGGAAAACTATTACAGTAGAGACTCTGTAAACTATATACTTATATGAAAAGAATCTAAATGGAATCACCAAATAATTGAGGTGACAAACCTCCATCCAAACATCACTTGCCACTCAATGAAACCTCTAGTGCCAGTAATGGGTTATATGTAATTGAGCTGTTGGCAAAGGAGACTCCATGGAATCCTTTAAACAACACAGGCTATTGCCTAGGCCATTGGTTGTTTTTTACAACTGATGGTAAAACTCTGTTGCTGAAGACAACACTTAAAAACTTATTGACCACAGAAAAATCAAGGTAGTACCTACCTAGATCCTTTACCTCTACATGATTAGTAGTCATCCTCTGGAAGCTACTCTGTATGCTAACAGAGGAGAAAGATAAACACAGACCTAACTAAAAACCCTGAAATCTACAATGATGACCTGCCCTTATGATATGCTGGTGCAATAATGGGACAAAGCTGTGGGAGTAACTGATCAATATCTGATTTGATTTAAGGCCTACTCCATGAACTATAACCTATGCCTATCACTGTTTGGGTGGTGAAGAAACTAAGACTAGATATATCATTGCCGTAGACAAAAACAAAATACTACTGTTCCCCTTAAGGAACATAAAAATAAAATTACTCCTAATGATGTTCTTCTATACTCATAAATCAGTGTCTTGCTCATTCATCATCAGAGAACCCGCCTTCCACAGTAGACAGGAATAGAAACAGAGACTTGGTATTGGAAAAAGTGAAGAGACTGAGAGACCTGGGAATAACAATTCCAAAATGGGATGTCTCTATCAAATCCCTCTCTGCCTAACTTCAGGTCTCAGGAAACTCTGGCGAAGAGGAGGCAGAAAGATTGCAAGAGTAACAGGAATGGAAGACAGCATGGAAACAGCATTCTAGACGCAACAGAACAGATGCACATATGAACTCACAGAGACTGAGGCAGTGTGCACAGGGTCACATCAGTCTTCTTAAAGTCCTAGAATTAAAGGAGTAGACATATGCCCTGGCCCTAGTCCAGAAGCTATCTCCAATTGAGAACTGCTTGCAAGATAGAAATTTAATAAGAGCTATGAGGAGCTGAGTGCTTTCACTTCGTGTCAGAAGTAACTAAGATTAAGTAACGATCTTACAAGGAAATATTGTATAGTTAAAAAAAAAGTGGGTGAGAAAGAAAAGAGAAAGCATCAGCGGCTATCAAAATAAGAAACAATACACATAGTGACAAGTTTGAGAAGAAATAAGAATATTGCAGGAGCCAAAGGGCCCAGGTAACAATAATTATGTCTAAAATTAGTTAATTACAAGTCAGGAAAAAGTGGAAAGTGTCCAATTGCAACCAGAACTGCACAATTGCCTGCATAATTATCCAATTAGAGCCTCAAATATTTGTTGTTTTAATTTTCTCTCTAAAATGCATCCAAATACATATGTATACATTTAAAAATCTCAAGTAGGCAATATTATACATTTAGCATAATGTAATGCACTGTTTCCCAACATTATGATTTTCTCAAAAGCATTTCTAAGAGTATTGTTTAAAGTGAGTTGAATACAAAATTTAAAGCTTATAATAACAGTGGAATTAATTTTACTTAATTATTAGTTTAGAAATATGTTAGTTTATGTGTTCCTTTTAGGTAGAATACTGGAGCACAGTACCCTCATTTGCAATTTCCATGAACCATCATGTAGACTTCACTTAGATAAAGTAACTTATCCACCACATAAATTACTTTATGTGATGGATATGGATAGAAAACTTTAAATTGACCTGTGAACTGGAGTCACAGTGATGAAGTATTCCCCACTGTATGTTACGAATATGTTTTATTACCATTGGTTAATAAAGAAATTGTTTCTGCCAGTAGCTTAGCCAAGTAAAGCCAGGTGGGAAATCAGAACAGAGATAGAGATAGAAAGAGTAGGCAGAGACAAGGAGACACCATGTAGCTTCCCGAAGGCGAAGGACATGCCAGAATCATATGAACATTACCAGTAGGCCACAGACTCATTACACAGGCTAATATAAATGAATTAATTTAAGATGTAAGAGCTAGCAAGGAATACACTAAAGTCATTACCCAAACATTGTTGTAATTAATATAGCTTCTATGTAATTATTCAGGTCTGGGCAGCCATAAACAAATGAGCAGATGCCACCAACAAAATTAAGAAAAGAATATTTAAGTTGGCCTCACAAATAATTTTTGTCCTGACATAAGTTACTCAAAAAAGAAAGAAAAAAACCAACCAATATAACAAACAAAAACCTGATAACTATAATAACAATAAAAATAATCTCTAAAAGACAGATAATTTTAATACAATACTCATAATTTCATGATTGCTTATTGAAATAGAGAATGCATTTACTTTCTCACTGGATATATATATATTTTAATCTGAGAATTTTTGGAAAAGATATTGAGAATTTTAAGAGTAAACGCAGCATAAAGAAAGATTGTTGTGAAAGAAGTGATTCATGTAATATGTCTGTCTAAAGAGTGGAGAACGGAAGAGAGGAATGGAATGAGGAAAATGGAAAGAAGAAGAATTGAAGGGGACAGAAGGGAAGTTTTGCTAAAATATCAAAATGGTTTATATGATATGAACACAGAAGATCTTGTAGGACATTTTCCAAAATTAGCTTACAATGTAACTCAGGAAACTGCAGAACAAGAAGTATTCAATCCTGTATGCCAATATTTACTTGAAAATTTAGTTATCAAGTGAATTATAGATTTATTTAAATGCTAATTCTGAGATTTGCTACCCTAAGTGGCAGGGGGCAGACACTTTCTACTTTTCATTGTGGAAGCCATTGTCTACACTGGATGAGTAGGTAAGAAGGACTCTAGTGTAGGCTACCATCAACTTTAAATCTGATCACTTTGCCAAGTGGATTCATTCTTCTAGCCTTGGATCCAAAGTTTAAGAGTGAAGGAAATTGTTATAAATTGAAAGATATGTTGTTATTGGACGAAACATGTCCTCAAATTAAATATTTATATAATGACCCAAAATTTGAAGACTGTGACTTTTTTTTGAAAACAGAACTTTGGAAATATAATGAGTTCAAGTGAGGTCACACTGGAATAGAAGAGACATACTAATCCTATAAGACATTCATCTATATTTCAAAGGTAAATATGGGACTTTTGACCAAAGTGTTAGAAATAAAACCCACTACTTTGAGCATATATATTCACAGATGGAGACGTCAGTGAGACATTTTATAATAAGGGAGAATGATTAACAGGAGCTTAGAGTTTCAAAAGATTGCCAGCAAACCACCTTAGGTTGGAGTGAGAACTGGGTCAGGGTCCCCTTCATAACCTCAAAGAATTCAGTCCTACTGTGGCGCTCTTTGGATTATAATCTCTAGAACTGTGTAGGTCAGGCAATGTCCCTTTAAAAACTATTAAACCACCTAGCTTATAGAACTATGTTATGGCTGAAAACTTTGACAGCTAATAGACACCCTATAGCTCCTTCTATGTAATTTCAAATGTCTGAGTTTGGGAATCCTCCTCAAGTATGGCCATAATATTCAGGTTAATATGCAGTAGTGTCATAAAAGTGTTTCTTGATTTGCTTCATTTTTTTTTAACATATAACAGTACTTGCTTTTCCTTTCAAAGAAATCCAAGTATCAGACATGATCTTCTTTTCCATTTTTCTAAGAAAAGAAGAAATAAAAGAAACCCTTGAAAATTGTGACCAATATGATGTGCTCAAAGAGTACATCCTCAAATATATTTTAAAAGATTTAACTGAATAACAAATATTCTATGGCATTGATCAAGTTATGCATTGAGTTTGGGATACTTAACATGCTTATAGTCCCTCATGGAAGGGTTTATGCATTAAAATATTGAAAAGAAGTTTGAAAGAAGAAACTATCCTTAGAGTAACCAACTCCCTTGAACATTGTCCTTTCCTCTGGCACATGGAGAGATGCCTTTGTACATTTATGCATCAACAGATTATTGTACATATGAAAAGATGAAAATAAAAAGACAAATATAGTTTAAGGTAATAACACCCAAACAACAGTAGTTAGAACACTGTTGTTTTAAATTGAACTTGAAACAATTTGATTAAAAATGATAACTAAATTGCATCCCAATGATTTGAAAACAATAATTCCTCACACTATGGTAAAATGAAAATATTGATAATGAGGTATTTTTAATAAAGCTGTATTTCAGATCCTAGACTGATTTGACATCTATTGATTTAATACTAGATTGTAGATTTACCACACTTGCATTAGATATTAGTACATATATTTGGTTCAGGGTCTCAAAATTTATTTGATATAATTTTTATTCAGGCTGCTTCAAATTAGTCTGATGCATATGACTTTTGATAGCTGTCTTCAGTGCTCTTGAGAAGTCATGTGACCACAAGTTGGATACTCCCTCATGAGGTATAAAAATACTACAAAGTGGAGAGTCCATACCTAAATCAAGACATATGGGGCCAACACAAAGAAAACAAGCTGCTCATAGAAAATACGAAAAGGGGCTTTCTGTTCTCTCCAGGGAGCATCACTTCAAGGTTGCTGCTTGATCATATACTGCCACAAATTGTTGACAGTTTTAGTTGGGTATCAAAAACACATTAACTTTTCTATCCATTGCTGGGAGAAAACTGTCAGCAATATTGATGGTGAATGACTTTATTCCAGAGCAAAAGCTAAATGCTGAGCATAGCACCCCAAAGCCCAGAGCTCAGGCTCAGACATTGTTCTTCTGTTTTCTCACATATTTTTTTCAAAAACAACATGAATTTATTAATTGGGCTTATGATATTTTGATAAATAGTTTTACCCCTGACTGGTATGAATAAGAACCGTTTTAACTATCAAACAACATATACTGAAAAAAACTGTAGAAAAAGATATATTTCAAAGGATGTAATAATGGCAAAATAAAAACTGGACATATGTGATTTCAGCAGAAATATAAATACTTATTCATCAATGAAGATAAAATAATTCAACCTATTTGTGAATAACTATTGAAAATAATTTAAACAGGCACAAATCATTCATATACCTATTGACTACAACAAATTCTCTATCATGTGTCTTCTGAATGTACTTTACAAACTTTCTGTCTTCTATAAACCATACACAAATATAAAAATGATCCTAGTACTGTAATATTGTCTTATTTGATGTAAATGCCATCTGATGGCAAATGATAATATATTAATTAAAAATTTATGGATAGAAAATCCATAGTAGTGATATAAAAGTCAAGTTAAAACATGATCACTCAAATGCATGTATATGATACTTAAAGTAATTATTTGCTAAAAATTGTTCATTTTAAACACTTTGACAATTACAGAGAAAAGAAAAATAATGAAAATATATTAAACTAAAGAACAATAGATTTAGGCATTGAGGATTTAGCTCAGTGGTAGAGCACTTACCTAGCAAGTACAAGGCCCTGGATTCAGTCTTCAGCTTAAGAAAGAAAGAAAGAAAGAAAGAAAGAAAGAAAGAAAGAAAGAAAGAAAGAAAGAAAGAAAGAAAGAAAGAAAGAAAGAGTAAATATATTTGATTTGTGATTTTAGAGAGTACCATTCTTTCAATGGGGATACTTTGTTGTTTGTAGAAAAAAATGACTAATTTGAAAGTCCAGGTTAATTTATGCTTCATTTACTCAGGTAACAGAGTATACTTCATTTATTCTTTAGGAGACACAGACTACGCAAGTGGTTGCAGCATCCACCAAACAGAATATTTTTGTACATGAGACACATCCTTAAGAAGATTTCCATGCTTCTTATTTCACTAAACTATATAAGATACTCCATTTGTGGGGCTTTTTAACTTGACCCACTCTTCCAGCTAACTTCCAAATTAATGCATTCACTGAAGGTTTTACCTTATTTTTATATTTTTGCTCTAAAAATTACTCATAACTTGCCCTGTGCACATCTGTGTAGAACTTTTATACCAGTGAGTGATATGTTAAATAATAGGCATGCGAAAATCTATATCATTCCAGGAGCATTGGTTTCCTTGAGACCATTAGTGTTAAATGAACTGATAAGTCATAATATTCTGTACAGTAGTGATGATACTAAATGCTTCAGTGAGATTACTATCAATTAAAAGCTTTAAAGATTCAATGTAGGAAAAGTTTCATCAGTAAAGAGATGCGATTTAAGCATCTTCCTTGTGAGAAGTAAAGAAGTCAAACAATATGTAGATGTTTTCTTGTGGTGGTAATGGAGCAGCAGTAGAATATACTGCATTGCTTGAACTCCATTTAGACACTGATGTTATTCAAAATTCTGCTTTTTCCTAGAAGGACAATGTGTTGGGAATATATGAGGTGTGCCTCAAACATCCCTGGGAGTCTAGCAATAAAATCTGAGTAAGAGTTCTGAGGTAGTGATGAGGTTATGAAGACCCATAGCTTCTCAGACTTTCTCTGCCACCACAATCTAAGAAACACAACTGAGAAATCTTAACCTACAGAGACTGAAATAAACATAAAAAGGCAAGAATTTATTTTCTGTGCATTTGATTACAATTGAAAACACAGAAAAACCAATAAAATACGGTGAGGATACTAAAAATAGCAAATTTGGAAGAATCTCCTAAATATGTATGCATGTGTGTGTGTGTGTGTTGTGTGTGTATGAGAGAAACAGAGTCAGAGACATAAATGCACCAAACACAATTACCAATTGAGCCACTCCCCAATCTCTAAATATTTGCTATTTAATTAGTTTAAAGTGTAACTTAGTGAATAGCAAACTTAAATATTTGAATAGATAACATCTCCTTTTATGAGTCTTTATACTTCAATAACAAAAATATCACTTGTGTTAGAAAGGATATGTAAAGCAAGAAAAATTGTATCGTTATAAAATACATAAATATCTTTTTATGGTATAATTATGTAAGAAAAAAAGGAAAAGTTTGGAGTAAAAAGCATACAAAAGAATGCTTCTAAACTACAAAAATGAAAATTGCCTTTTTAATTAGAAAGTAATTGATTATCTTGATTTTTCTATATCTGTAACAGAAGGTATTATTTGTAATATTTTCTAAATGTGAAAATAATTTTATAGCATATTAATAGTTATAGAAATATCACAGACACATCATTAACTAAAAATAATCAATATATGTAAAATAAAAATTTACATAGTGGTACATGATGCTACCTTTAAAACTAGTCAATCATTTAAATTATTACTTAAAATAATAAATGACTATGTGTATTGAGTTCTTGAAGTCATTTACTCAATGAAGACTATCGAAAATTATCTCATTATATTTAGCACAAAATTTCACAAAATAATCAATTGAATATTGCCAATGGTTTGCCAAAAATAAATTTTAAAATAAAATTTGAATGTCACACAAATGACTACCACCAGATAGCAAGTGGTAAGAGATCTTCTGGACTTCTTTAGTTTAATTGACATAAATAGATTTATTGCGGATGAGGAAGCCCAGTTGAAAAAATGTTTCTTATTAAGGCTGGACAAGGTATCACACTTAATATGAGAGGAGGTGCCTGGTTTCACTGCCACTTGCTATGATGCCAATGGAAGGCATGCCCTTTTCTGAAAAACAAAAATAGAGGAAGAGAAATAGATTGAATTGGGATGGGGAAAGGAGAAGGTGGGAGGGAAGGAACAGGATTGGGGAGAGGGGGGAAGCTTTGATTGGGATGTAAAAACAAACAAACAAACAAATATATAAAAAAAGCAAAAGAAAGAAAAATTTCTTCCATCAGATTGCCTGTAGGCAAGTCTGTAGGGCATATTCTTTCCATTTGTGGTAGTTTCCATGTGACTGGCCCCCATAATCTTATAGGTAGTGGTGGTATTAGGACATGTGTCTTTGTTGGAGTATGTGTGTTGTTGGAGGAAGTGTGTCACTATGGTGATGGGCTTTGAGGTGTCCTAAGCTCAGGATATTGCCTAGTGTTTTAGTTGACTTTCTGTTACCACAAGATGTAGGACTCTCAGCTATAGATACAGCACCATGACTGTCTGTACGCTGCCATGTCCCACCATATCGATATCGGACTGAACCTCTGAACGGCAAACCACTCCCATTAAATGTTTTTCCTTTGTAAGTGTTGCCATGCCCATGGGTTTCTCTTCACAGCAATAGAAATCATAAAACACTATTTATTTATTTATTCATTCATTAATTAATTCACTTATTTATTCTTCTCTAGTACATTACATCCAGACAACAGTTTCTTCTTTCTCCACTTCTCCCTAATCCCCTACTCCCAGCAACTAGGAAGTGGATGGCAACCTTAACAATCCCTTTGGAGAGTAATCAAAGATTTTTTTCCTCGTTTTCAGATTAATCTAACCTCCTCCTCTATGAGCAATGGACAGTAATTCAAAAGAGAACTATTATGTGGTATCTTGGGTTATGTCTATAGGTCCTTTTGGGAATGAAAGAGTCAGAAGAGAAATGGCAGCTCAATGATTGGATGTCCTCCGAGGGGTAAAGCTGGCAAACCCATGTTTTGCAAGGTCATGTATGTGAAGCCCCAGACTAAGGAGATCCTCACAGAATTGCAAAGGTACCTGTTAGAAAAGCCAGTAGACCTGGAGGAATGGTTCATTTGGTAAAGATTTTCTGTGGATTCCCCATTCTCATGTAGTGTCAAGCAAAGGCTGCCTGCTAGTAGTTCCAATTCTGCTGAGGCAGAGATAGGAGGATCCCTGGATATCACTGTCCAGCTAGTTTTGCTGAGTGGTGAGCTCCAGGTTCAGTGAGATCTCTGTCTCAGAAAGTAAATACAGGAAGACATTTAAGTTCTATCTGCAGCCTCTATATTCACAAACACATGTAGGCATATATAAGCACTCATACACACAGAGAGACACACAAGCACACACATACACACATCACACCACATAAAGACCCACGCTTTTTGAAAGAAAAGAGAGATTCACTTTTACCATTGTTAGGTACAGAATTATAAACCTCACCTACAATCTCACCCAGAAACACCTCCCTATTGCCCTTCCTGACTTGGCCTGTCATGACTTTCCTTATTTTAGTTCTAGTGAACATTGGCCTGAATCATGTTGAAAAATTAGGAAAATGTGGAACAGGAAGGAAAATTTAATGATCCATACCCCTCTCACCGTGGCTAAGGAGTGTCTGAAATATACCCTACCAGAAAGGATATTAAATCAGCAGAGAGTCACTGTTACTAAGCAGGATGGCCTAATTTTGAGGAAGTGTGAGATTTGTTGACATACCCAGTACTGCACACATGAATATCACATTACAGACTTGATATTGGACCAGTAAAAGCTGATATAAGCAAGTTCTTTGAATTATGCCAAGGGGATTAGAAAGAAACTA
This sequence comes from Ondatra zibethicus, assembly GCA_004026605.1. NCBI lineage: Eukaryota > Metazoa > Chordata > Mammalia > Rodentia > Cricetidae > Ondatra > Ondatra zibethicus. The sequence continues at coordinate 131,729 of PVIU01000950.1, forward strand.
ATTATCTGCGCTTTCTGGTTCAGTTTCTGTAACTTACAAATTCAATTAAATAAGTAAGGAAAACATGTTAAAACTGGAAAAAGAAATGAATCTTTCCATAAATGTGTATTAAGGAGATAAAGGAAGTCTTATTTTCCAACTCCTCAAGTATTACTCATGAGGTACATTTCAAGTTAAAATTATCAGTGCTAAAATTGATGTTAACAATGTAACTAATCAAGGACACCGAGGTCTTCTAATTGGTTACAATCACTTTGCTTAGAATTTGCCTCATTCTAAAAACCATATTATATCAGCATATGCTTTTAGCTTTCGGAAAATCAATCATTGTCATTTGACAAATTCAGAATTAATTTGACTACTTTTTTTCAATATATTTAATCAAATCTTTATCAAGAAGTTGCTCAGCATTTAAAAGATATATTTTTTGAAATAGGTTTAAAGGAAGCAATAAAGCAAAGGAATTATATATATCCCTTGTCTTTAGATTTCTATTGCTGTGAAGAGACTTCATGACCATGGCAACGCTTATAAAGGAAAACATTTAATTGGACCTGGCTTACAGTGCAGAGGTTTAGGAGATTGTCATCCTGCTGGGATACATGGCAGCATGCAACCAGACATGTTGCTGAAGAGGTAGCTGGGTGTTCTCCATTATGTTCATCATGAAGCAGGAAAAGAGAGAGACACAGGCCTGACTGAAGCCTCAAGCGCAGCCCCAATGTCTTCTTCCAACAAGGCCACACCTACTCCAACAATGCCATATCTCTTGATAGTGCAACTCCTTATGAATATAAGGTGACCATTTTCATTCAAACTACCACATTTACTCCCTGGCCCCCATATACTTGTAGCCATATCATAGTTCAACTTCAAATGTCCCCACACTCAATCACAGCATTAGCACTATTTTCTAGCTCAAAGTTCAAAGTCTCTTCTGAGACTCATATAATCTCATGACTGTAAACCCCTGTAAAATCAAAATGAAAAAGAAGACCATATAATTCTAATGCATGTTGGCACACAATATACATTACCATTTCAAAAGGGTAGAAAGAAAGCATAGTCAAGAAATTCTGGACCAAAGCAAGACTGAAAACCAGCGGGACAAACACCCATGAGTTTGTCTCCACGTCTGATGGTCAAACATTCTTCAGATCTCCAACTTGTATCAGCTTTGTTGACTGCACTTCTTCTCTTGGGCTGTCAACTAGCAGCTTTCTTCAGCAAATATCCCATGATTCTGGCTTGGAATCACTGAGGCAATGCAGGCTTCACAGTTCCTACTTCAAGCAATGACCTCTCGAGGCTTCCATGCAGAAAAGCCCCTGACACAAACCTGTTCTCAGTGGCTTTCCTCAGTTGTATAGATTCCATATCCCCTTTTTGTATCCTTGATTCTAAAGCCAGAAACATGTCACTGAAGCTTCCAAGTTTTGCTGCTTGGTGGAATTGCCACAAGATTTCTGGTTTCAATGGTGTCCTCCATTTTATAAGCTTGGTTGTCCTTGAACTTGCTTTGTAGATTAGACTGGCCTTGAACTCTGAAATCTTCCTACCCCTACCTGGGATTAAAGGTGTGTACTACTTTGCCTGGCCCTAAGGTTCCTCTAATTCCTTTCCACAGGTGGAAATTTACTGCACAGGGTCTTGCCCTAAGGTTACCACTCCCTTTATTCCACCCAGCATCAGACTTTTTACTTTTATCTCATTGAACACAGGATTTAGCTCCATTAAGATTCCTGGTGCCCCTTTTTTGTCAAACTGCACATTTTGTATTTTTTTCTTTCTCAGTTTACTACTTTTCATGTTAGATATGCATACAACTGGCGACTAATAACCACATGACACAGTCAATGCTAGGCTGTTTTGGAATGTCCTATACCAAAGCAGTTAACCCATAAATCTTCAATTTAGCCTCAGGCAGAATTTTGGATGAGGGTCAAAAGCCAACACATTCTTCACCAAAATATTATAAGAATAATCTCTAGGTTTAATTGCAATACTCTTCTCCTCTAAAACCTCATGAACCAGGCCCCCACACTTCAAATCACTATCAGTACCAGTGTCTTCCATGTTCCTACTAGTATGGCCCATTAAGATCCACTTTCTAGTCCTATGTTCCAAAATGTCCCTTATTCTTCCAAACAAAAAACAGCCTATCACAGAAAAACCCAGCCCCTGGTATGAACTTCTGTCTTAGTTTTGGTTTCTATTGCTGTGAAGAGACACCATCATGGTGGGATGCATGCAGACATGGTGCCAGAGAAGGAGCTGAGAGTTCTACACCTGTATCAGCAGGCAGCAGGAAGAGAGAGTGACACTGAGCCTGACTTGAAAATTTGAAAACTTAAAGTCCAACCCAATGACATATTTCCTTCAAGAAGGACACTAACTAGAACAAGAATACACATACAAATAGTAGCACTTCCTTTGGGCCCATAGGACCATTTTCATTCAAACCACCACACCCCTTTTTGATTTTTAGAGAGTATTGTGGGCAGACGTCTTCTGTATGAATCTTTTTTCAGATGGTGAAATAATTTAATATGGAAGCCAGCAGCAATGGACTCTACCAAGGGCAATGAGATCTTGGATTTGTTGGTCTTGCAGACATGTTTGGTAAAGCATCAGTTGAATACCCATCTTGAGAGACAGGAGCGATGATGTGGAAATGTTGGATGCAACATTCTAAAACGAAGTTCAAGTCAACACCATTGCTGAGGTACAAGCTCAGGGAAAAGACCAAATCTTCTATTTGAGCGGAGTGAAAAGGGCTAGGATGAGGGAGGAGGAGATGAAGATCTGGACCCAACTTTCAGAGCCTACAGGTGACTGCAGATCTATTGTAAGAGAGTAGAACACAAGCACAGGTTCCACTTCTGAGTCCATCTGGCTGCTGTCTGAAATCCTTACATCCACAAGCATCTAGGAATCTTGGCAGATACTGAAGGTGTAGAGAGTAGGTTAGTGGAGGCAAACATTATCGAGTGATTAAACTGCTTATATATTGAAGATAATAAGGCAATCTTTTGATAGGTTGAATGTATGATGGAACATGAAACATAATATCTGACTTGTGAAGTGTGTTCCAAGGTTTGAAGAGACAAAACAAGAATACATTTCTAAACATATGATATTTATGCTAAACTCTGTCCAATTATGGGATCTGGCTTTGTCTTTCCTCTATCAGTTTTCTCCAAATAAGCAAGATTTCTTGGAGTTACACTAATAAGTTTTCCATTTATTAATATTGATCACTGAAAACAAATTATGTTTTATAACTGGAAAGTGAGCTTTCAAAGTTTAGGGCTGGCATAATGACTCATCAAGTAGATGCACTGGGTTCCCAAACAGATGGCCAGAGATTCATTTCTAGAAGCCACATGGTAGAAGGGAGGAACCAACTCCCACAATATGTTCTCTGATCTCCACATAAAATCATAGCATGCATGAGCCTATGCACATTCAAAAAACACAGGCACACAAATGAATAAATTTGTATTAAATCATTAATAAATGGGTTTAAATCCACAGGATGTATTCAAGCACTTTTATAGCTGTTTTTTAACACACAGATCTAAGCTTGGGGACCTCTGTGAAATTTGCAGTTTTTATTTTGCTACTGTATGTTCTCTCAAGCTTTAAAAAGAGATTTTACCCAACCCAGAATTTTACTCTTCTGCGGACTCTATAGAACTTAAGTCATAAAAGGAGGACATGGGTAGAGGTAATTGGTGACACACAAATACTGAGAGCAATTGGATTCTCCTCTGAGGAATCCAACCCTTCAACTGGTATATCCAATAAAGCTAAGTATTAGAGTTGGCCCTTAACAGGCCAGTGTGACACATCCACTTTCTTTTACCAGACATGTAGTGACTGTATTACTCCAGGACAAACACTTGTACATGGTAACTGAACTGTTCTCATGAGAACCTTGCAGTGAGGGAAAAGGGATGTCTACACTCACTCTCTGGTGGATGCTGGCTCTAGGAGACACAGTAGAACATGTGAAAGTCACAGCAACACACCAACCATAATAGCAGATTTTGACAGGAATTACTTGAAACACAGGAGAATTTCAAACATGTCTATTCCTGTGGGTTTTTTTTTTAAGCACACTTAGGTATTCTCCCACCCTTTGTAGCAACTTTTCAGTTCCCAAAAGTTATCTGTAATGTGACATTTTATTCATGTTAGTTTCAACATAATCTAAATTCACCAGTACCTTAGGTTTTATAGACAATATACTTTAAAACGTTAAGATATTTAAGTCATATATGAAATTATTTCTAGTTTATCATAACACAGGACAAAAAAGGCAGTCTACAATGTACAAATACGACCAACAGCTTAATAGAGATCACACATTAAGTGAATTTGAAGATCATTCTCTAAATCATGAGTTTTTTTTAGTTCAAATATCAGAATTTTTAGCAATACAGTGTCTTGATTACTCTACACGTTTAGCCAATTCAGAAATAAATGGTTCATTTCATATAACATGTTCCAAATATGTTCTGCATATATGTTTGACTCTTTTGACTTAAAAGACAAGTTATTTGATGTGGGAACTGTGGTACATGCCAGTAATCTCAAAACTTGGGAGGCAGAGCTTGGAACTGGAGTTTGAGATCACTTGTGTTCAGCTGCATACTGAGTAGCAAGGTAGCTTGCCTTTCATGATACACTGTCTCAGCCAATACAAACAAATAAACTGAAACTGTGAATTCTGTTAAAAGTCAGTTATGTTCTCTTATTCTTATAATCCTATGACTCAGGAGGCTGAGACAAGGGGATTTCTGTAAGTTTGAGGCCAGTCTAGGATAAATCACAGTTCAGGTCTTCCTGAACTAGAGTGTGAGATGTTGTCTCCCAAAACAAAACAAACCAAACAAACTAAGATCATTTTAGTTTAGTTATTCTCTTAATAATTTTCTAACATAAATTATTACCAACTCTCCTGGCCAGGCAATAAAACATCTCTCCAGAATTCTTTTATCTAGTTCAATTGAGACCATTTCCCCTTTCCCATTCATTCCTTTCCCCTCTGAATCCCCAAGTAACCATTACTTCATTCTCTGCTTCTGTAAGTTCGAGTTTTTAAAAAGGTTTCATGTGAACTCATACAATATTCGTGTTTTATTAATTTATTTTTATTAGTTCCCTCAATATAATGTCTCCTTGTCTCGCCATATTATCCAAAATGAAATCTTCCCTCATTTGTAAGGTTCAGTAGTCAGTTATTGTGTATTCATTGTCATATCCATGTAACCATTGCCAAGATCAATTTTAATAAACATTTCCTTATTTTTTTTCTTGTAAGACTTTGACTGTTGACATATTTAATCCATCTTGAGTTTATTTTAATGTGGAGTGTGGTGAGAATCTAACTTCCTCATCTCTGTATGATGATAAACGTTTTTGCAGGACTCTTTGTTGATGAGATTCTACTTTCTACATTTCCTGTTTGTGGCAACTGTGATGGCTAATTTCAATGTCAGGCTTGATGGAATTTATCCTCAACTGAGAGACAAACCCGTGAGTACATAGTGAGAAAGATTCTAGACTGGGTTAATTTAGGAGTGAAGACATGCTAACAGTGTGGTGGGCACTCTTCTGTGGGGTGGCGTCCCAAAATGAATGAAGGGGAGCAAGGTGAGCACCAAGAGCCCATCATTGCTTCCTGACTGTGGATGAAAATTTTTTTGTCTTACAATGACTCCAAATCCCTTTCACCACCTCTGCAGTTTATCCTAGGAGGCACAGACAAACATCATACACCTGTTGCAGTGTGCCTCCTGCCATGATAGATTGAACCCCAAATCTATCAATCAAACCAAGCCCTTTAGTTGATTTGTTACATCTATTGTCATAACAATGGGAACATTTGCTGATACAGTAACTTTTCAAATATTAAATGTCTATGAATGTGTGGTTTTATTTATTGTATCTCAAATATGCTTAATTTTTGGCACATGTGTTTTCCTGACAATTCCATGGAAAATTGATTCAGATTTTATAGAATATTATGAAATCAAGTTGTGTGTGTGAGGTTTTTAGTTTTGTTCCATTTACTCCTCAAGATCTCAAGATTTTCTTTTTTTCTTTTGGCATTTGGAGATTTATTCTTTCTTACTGGTACAGGACTCACTAACCAAAGTAATATAATGCAATCTGCACTAGTTAACAAAATATACATTTTATTTTTACAGAAATAAATAAGTGATGGACTACTTTGCATAATTTAAAACATCTGGCAATGTTAATTCTCCCATTCTGTGAAGACTGGAGAGGGCGTTGTATATCTTCATACTTTTTTCAACTTCTATAAACATTTTATAGTTTGTGTCTCTTTCATTACATTTGTTATGTTTATTCAAATATTTTATGCTATTACATTTTAGATTATATCCTTGATTTCCTTTTTAAATCATATATAAAAATATTTCCGGATGCTAATGTACATAACATTTGGAGCATAATGATACCCTTTCTCCCTGTTTCCTAACACTGAGTGTAGATTCTTTGAATGAGGCTCACTGTGTGTCACAGATTCTCAACTAATATGCTCAGAAGAGAGTGATGCCTTCAAGGAAAAGAAAGAATAATTGAGTCATAATTCTTATTTTTCTTATAAAGCAATATGGATTATTTCTTCTTCTTCTTCTTCTTTTTTCTTAGTAGCTGGTCCAGTGTGAACTCAAATGAAATGGACAGTCTTATTTTGTTTGTCTGGGTATGTGCCTTTGGAGAAAAGCCTGGGCAGTTGGTTTAGGATATTCCTTATAATTATAAATACTTGGTTAAAAAAAAGAGAAACTTTATCATCTATGCCTGTGAAATCTCAACTTACTCTTTAAATAATTTAATAAAAAAACAATGCCTGAAATCGCTTCATGGAAACTTCTTTAAATTGGATGTTTCTTTTTGAAATATAAATAATGCTACCAAAAAGAAAGGAATAAAAATAATTGGGAAGGGAGGAAGGAAGGAGAGAAGAAGGAAGGAAGGACAGAGGGTGGGAGAGAGGGAGAGAAGGAAGAAAAAAACAAGGAAGGGGAAGGAAGGAAAGATAAAAGGAAGGAAGGAGAGAGGGAAGAAAGGAAGGAAGGAGGAAAGGAGAATCAGAAAGATTTCTACTGCTGGGTATGGCTGCCTCTGTCAGGCATGCATCTCTTGCTTCTGGTGTAACAGCAGTAGCAGCAACATGGAAATAGTATTCTTAAAACACTTTGATACAAGCATTGTCGACATGAGCAGCAATGTGCCACACAACCACGGAAAAGGTGAATTTAGATAATTATTCTTCTCACAAGCCCCACAATGATGCAGCTGAAGTGCTAGGATTTTCTAAGAGGAAAGTAAATTAATCTTTATTAATCCTTGTCATTATGATTGCATAATGTCTGGATTTGAATGCCTGATGTGTGCATGACACGCTTTCCTCTTCCTCTGGCAATCAGAAGTGTGAAAATAAACCTTGCACTTTAGGAGGAATGCTGAGCATTGGGAAAAAAAAAAAACGGATGTAATCATCTGCACTAAAATAAAAAAAAAACTTTGCCAGAGAAAAATATACACCATGTCAGAGTTACAGACACCTTCTTTTATGTTAATATATGCACTGCTATGTGACAGGGTTGTGAAAATAGGCAACAAAATGAGGAGGCAGGTGGCCAAATACGCAAAGAGAATTTAACAAAAAAATTATTCATGTGCTTTTTTCAGAAAGTCTCTTTAGAGCTTAATTAATACTGTTAGAATTACTTCCTTGAATGATCTGTACCTAGTCCCAGTTGAAACTGCCATTAGGTGCTAATTAGTGAGCAAGGTCAAGTTCCCTAATAAATAAATAAATGCAAACACAAACACATGCCTGGTGAAGCCACAGCCAATAAGGGTGCATTCCTGTCTTTTGTGTTTTCATTTGCTAGTGTGGGTTACATTGGTCTGTGAGTGCATTCTTTGCCTGTAGGGCCACTACACACCAATATCCACTGTATCCTATGCTTTCAAGACTAAGTACCCACAAGTTTTACTTTTTCCGTCCCTGAATTAAACTCCCCTGTGGTCTTAGAATCGCTGAACTTAGTTATTGGTATTTTGACTCCTACACAAGGTCTCACATCCCTGCGCTGCACCGTTCTAACCTAGATCCCAAAAGCTAGTGTCATCTTTAGAGACGATGGGTAAGTAATAATGCCTTTCACTAAGATATAACTTATGATTTCATAGTTTATGAATTATTCATGATATTTCAAGAGGGAGGAGCAATAATGTGAGCAAAGGTATCAAGACCGTGATGGTGATTTCCACAGAAACAGCTGACCTGAGCTAGTGAGAGCTCTCTGACTCTGGACTGATAGAGGGGGGACCTGCATAGGAACAAACTAGGCCCGCTGAATGTGGGGGACAGTTGTGAGTCTTGGAAAGTCTGTGGAGCCGCTGGCAGTGGAACCAGGATTTATCCCTAGTGCTTGAACTAGCGTCTAAGAGCACGTTCTCTTTGGAGGGATACCTGCTCATCCTAGATACAGTGGGGAGGGCCTTGGCCTTGCTTCCAAGTGAAGTGTCAGACTTTGTTGACTCCCAATGGGAAGCCTTACCCTTTCTGAGGAGTAGATGGTAGGTGGTTGGAGGGAAGGGTGGAGTGGAAGGAGGGAGAGAGTGGGTGTGGGGATAACTATGTAAAATGAGAAAAGACTGGATTAAAAAAATTCTTAGTAAAAACACTGATAAATAAAAAAATAAGAAAAGAAGTGTTGTCACATCTTCTTTTAGGTGGTTATAAATTGTGATTATCTTCAGGAAACTGTAACATTAACTCAGAGTATTTGTCTAAGTTCCTTGCTTCTACATAGGCCACCTAAATGTGCTTTGGGTTAGCTAGAAACTAAATTTCTGTTCTTTCTTATCATAGTTCTTTTTTTTCCATACATTGTTTTGTTTTATTTTTTCCATTCAAAAACATAATTAAAGAAATAAAATTTTTACCTTTCTTCCCCTTCTCCCGGTCCCCTCCCACTACCTCTCCACCCCTCCTCCCTCCCCCTTCTTCCTTGAAAGAGGGCATGGTGCCCTGCCCTGTTGGAAGTCCAAGGACCACCCCCATCCCTCCCGGCCTAGGAAGGAGTGCATTCAAAAAGACTCGGTTCTCAAAAAGATAATACATGCAGATAGTTCTTAAACTGAAGGCTTTTATCCTGGCTCAGATATTATCTGAAACCAGCACCCTCATGTTTCCTTCTTGAGAAACTGTCATTAAGTTTCAAATGCTGAAAATGTCCCTCAAATATCCATTTTATTATTTTCATAAATTTTATTTCTCTCTATCAATATAGCTTATACTACAAAGACTGCTATTGTCACATGAAACAAAACATGAGCATGGCTGTGCTTGCAAAGAGAACAATGTGTCCAAATACAAATTTGGATGCTGTTGGAACGATTGACCTGATGGGTATTAACAGTGTCCACCTGGCTTGTATCTTCTTAGTATCTGAGAGGGGCATTTTATGAACCAGTAATTCATCAGCACCTTGGGATGTATTTGGGTTAATAAGAGACACATGATATCAGTTAACAACATGAGGCTTAACATAATATGTTACTATAGAACACTCTTTCTTAAAGTTAAATATACAGAAGATTGATATACTAATAGGGGAAAGTATAGAAAAATGTTAAAATAATTCTTTTATTTTTCTTTTATAATTCTTTTTGTCATTGACAGTTACATATGATATTTTATAGGAGTTAAAATTAAAATAATTCATTTGTAATGTTTCTACTCAATATCAATATCAGTGTTCATTCTTTAATGGCCACAAAGTAATGCATCATGCTCATATATGATGGTTTATCAAATACTCATAAAAATTCAGCTATCTCAATTTCTTCCAGGTATTGGCATTGCCAGTACTCACTATCCAATAAATATCTGTGCATATAAAGATTTATTTCCTATTGTTTTTCTTAAATATTTACCTGATAGAAAAACTGCATTAAGAGGGTAGGACCATTTGACTATTGTCTGTTTATTGCCAAATTGTGTCTGTAATGTCCAACTAATCAATAGAAATGTCCATTTTCTTATACTTGCTGGCATTAGTGAGTCTCTACGGAGATTTTGTCCTTACATATTATGCTGTTGAATAATTTTCTTTAAAATCTTAGTGAGGATTGCTTTAATAAAATATTTTAAATTATTATATAGAAAACCACATCTTAGTTTGCACTGATCAACATCTAAGTGTTGGTAAGTCTATGTGTTTTCTAAGGTGTAACAACTTTATAGATTTAATTTATGTTTATATAAATATTTGAAATAAATCTGTTTTAAGTAGGTAGATGACTACTTTAATATTTGTAAATACCAACAGATACTTTCAAAAGCATTTACATAAGTACAAATGTATTCTACACATTAGAAAGTATAATATACTGAGCTTGAAATCTGTGATGGATAGTTCTGAGATTTTAATGGTCTTTGCTAATTGTAAATAAAATAGCTATGTGTAAAAGTGATGTCTTTTCAGAAAACTCAAAGCATAAGCAATGGAAATTCAAGGATAATAATTAAATCCAGCAGAAAAATTTCAAATCCTTTTCTTCCTTACTTAGTGCATACACACACACACACACACACACACACACACACACACACACATATATACACACATTGAAGTTGATGCATTACCCTGTGGGTAATGCTCAAGCACAATGTGTGGTTTTTCATATCTCTGGATATTATAGGTCTTTAATGTCTTGTCACAGTTCAAGTAAGTGGGGACATGGGTGCTTCTTGATCTTCAGATTATGCTTACTGTATCTGGATTCTGCCTTACTGAATTTAAATAGTCTCCTTATCAAAGTAGTCAGTGTGTGAACTGTCTGTCTCAACTCTTCTAATTTTCCAACTTACTTGTCAACCATGATTATCCCAATTTGGAAAACTAAAAATTCAAATACACATCAGGATTTCCTCTTTACTTGAAATACTTTCCATAAATAAGTTTAGTAAATACAGACGCAAGTGTAGCCTTTGTTTTATATTAGAATTGTAGTTCATTTAATATATATGCACCTGTATTGAAAATATACTTTAGTCATATTTTTAATAAAACTATTCCATAATAATATTTCATAGTAATAAATTCCTTTAGTGGGCAATCTACCTTAAGGACACCAACCTGAACTAAAAGTTTGTGCTATAGCTGAGTTGTTGAAACATGCGAATTAAAAACCTCACTCTAACCAAGCTACACACACACACACACACACACACACACACACACACACTAGGATTTACAAACTATTTTTCCTAAGGATACAAAAAGCTATAAAACATATCCAATAGCCATTGGAGTAGGGTGCACACACCTAATAACTCAACTGACTGCACCTTACATGAGACAAGAAAATGCTGATGCTCACAGAAATCATTTCTTTCAAAGTAGACTAACATGCAGTAGTCCACAGAATTATCCAAAAGGGAAGGTTAGGGGAGACAATTTGAAAGGCCTTTCTGTGGTGCAGTGTGTTATATGCAAACATCCTGGTATTCATTAACTTGCTGTTTGAACTTAAATTTCCACTGGGATGTTATATAAAAATTTAATATGTAATATTTTTGCACTTAGCTAATTCACCACTTCACCCTGACCTAGTTTTTGACCTGTAGGGGTTACACATTAAAATGTGCCAAAATATACAGTTATACCTAATTTTTACAGAAATTAATATAAATTCTTGAAATGTCACTTAGTATTTTTAAGTAGAAATTATTTCTGCAGATGATTTCTGTTTTATTGTATATAAACTGAGGTGCGTGTATTATTACATGATGAAGATTTCATAAAACATATAAAGTATCTGACTTCTAAAAAAAATACAAACCTAATTTCATGAAAAGAGAGATGACCATGAATACTTGCTACACAAGTGTTGTGGGTTTAATGAGAAATGTCCTTCTCATGTATTGAAGAAATTGCTCCCTAGTGATGGTTGTGGGGTTGTTTGGGAAGACTCTGGAGGAGTCTTTACAGGTGGGCTTTTTAAATTGAATATATTTTTTAATTTATCAAATTAAAACATAATCACACCATTTTCCCTTTCCTCCCTACCCACAAATCCCATGTATTCCCACCATGTTCTACCTCAATTCCAGTGACTCTTTTTCTAAATATAGAAATATAACCAGCCTAATCAGTAAAATATATTTAGACACCATGAAGAAATAAGGTAAAATACTTGGTAGAGGAAAATCATGGCAATTATTTATTTTTTAAGGGGAAAACATGCATATATATGGAATGTTTCCTTACCCTGTTTATTTAACTGGGCTGGGATATTTCTATTTGGTGGTGTTGTGCTGGTTTTGCTGTTATTCTTGTTGTTTTGTTTGTTTTGAGAAAAAGACTTAACTCTATAGCATAGGGTAGACTTGAGCACACCATGTAACCCAAGCTGGCCTCAAACTCTAGTTGTTCATTTACCTCAGCCCCTCAAGTATTAGTATTGTAGGGGTACACCATAATTCCAATTCTAGAAAAAAATGCATTTTGAGAAACAACAGTGAACATTGTTTTTTAGTCTTAGAAGATATCAGCAATTGAAGAAAAAGCCTGTCTTCACCTTAGGTTTAAAAACCATCTTATAGTAAAGACTAATTGGGTTCATACCTGTTTATGATTAAGCCTCTCTTTCTCAAGGATTGTGCTATGTCCCACCTGTAAATTTAACTACAAATGGTTCTGTGCTGCATGTTCTAGAAATGATAATCATATCTTTGTTTCAAGAAGTTGTTTATAACTGTCTTGCAGCCCTACCTTTATTTCGAAAGATCGTATGACCACCTAAAACTCTCTTGCTACGCTCACCTTGAAACCGTTCCTTTGTTTTAGTAGGAATTAACTTGTTCTACTGATGTTCTAACTAAAGTTCTGCTCCTGTAGCTCTACCTAATTTGCCCACCAAAGACCCCCATTTGTCAACCCCCGCCCCTGAGCTATAAAGCCTTTTCTCCCTCACATCCAATGCTGACCTCTGGAACCCTGCCTTAGGGACAGGCAGCCTGAGAAAATGAATGTAAATGCTTACTTTAATTAATTTGGCCATGAGAATTTGGGTCTGTGGCTTTCTTCCATCTTTGGGATTAACACTGTAAGAAAATAAAGAAAAAGAAGCCCCTCTTTATTTTCTCTGTTTTAAAAAAGGAATATATGTTCACTTGAAAATTTCATCCCACAGATGCTTTATAAACTGGGTATAATGATCCAGATCTGTGAGTCAGGTGCTTGTGAAGATGAGGAAGATTGCCAAACGTTCAGTAACAGTCTGCGAACACATTGAACATCATGCTGCTGTGTAGCTGTGTTGCCTGGTTTGAAATATTCCACACCACAGACAGGAGACTCTCTGGATGGTCAAGCTGCCTGTACATTATGCGGGAGGATCCAGAGATGCAGCTTTTCTGAGTCATGACCCATACTGGCGTGGGCATTGTGGTGACTCAGCTGTCTGTCACCATGTTCCTTTTAGTAACCCTCCCAGTTGGATTTTTAGTTGACTCCTTACTTTGGTACGTATTTAGTTCCCTATCTGAAATGAGCAGATGTTAGTTCATCTATGGCCAGGAAAAGTCACATAGCACAGATCAACCAGGGTTAAACTGTAAGACCTCAATTTAAGGAAACAAACTTGAACAAAAATACCTTGCTTTTGACCTTTTTTCAAACATATATGAGATTATCAAATACAAATTATTTCTAGAGTAAATAACATGGCTTTCAGGCTGTTACAACGCATTTTCTATGATGTATGCAGCCATCTTGAGCAAATGCCTCCTACATTTTCTGTTTTTTTTTTACCTTCTACATTTTCATACCACATTGCTAATATGATTTGAAATAACAAAACATATGAAATTAAATAGTATTTTACTTATTTAGTAAACAGCCAAAATCCCGTCTCTTTTAACTTTATTGAACTGAACATTAAATATAGACACAGGATGATGTCTTTTCTACAGGATTTTTCAGGGGGTTTTGGTTTGAGGAAAAAAAAAAAACATTGAACTTGGTGCCAGGAGATACATTTCAAATCCCTGCCCTGTCTCTCACTTACCATAATATTTTACACCAATCACTGGATTCCTTTGAGGCTCATTTTTTTTTCTGAAACTGAAATGATAAATCCAATAATTTGTTTTTGCTGTAAATGAAATGAAACATAAAATATTTTGCTCACTGTTCTGTCATCTACAAATCCAAGATAATATTACTAATTAAAAAGTTGTTGTTATAATTTAAATGGATTTGAAATAAGGCCTCCTGGTGAATTAATGAAAGTATGTATTTCATAGAATATGAACCCTTTCATTTCCCCTACTCCAGAGACAATTAACTCAGAAAGATTATGTGAAATGTCAATTTCTAAAGCCATTGCTTCCTAAAACCCAATACATGTGTATGTTTTTCTTGAGAGAGAATGAGAAAGAGAAAAGAGAGAGTGAGAGAGAATAGATGAAGGGTTTCTGTTATCTAAATAATTTCTCTATTTGCTATTTATTGCATTTTGAACCAACCCAGCTTTCTTTCTTTGGCTTGAAGACTGAGTACAATCAGGAGAGGAGTGAAATTCACCGGCACTCAGAGCCCCTTTCATCTCGCTCCTGTCTGTAGGTCTCACCTTCCACCTTCCAAGGCACTCTGTAATTATCATGTCCATGGATTTCTTTTCTTTCCTCCATCAGCTTTGACAAGAAGATGGACCTGCCACTGCAGAGAACCCGTCACAGTTCCTAAAGCACTTGCCCAACAGGAACTTCAATGTTAATTGTGAAAAAGCGGCATGGGGTAAGAATCTTTGATGAACTGAAATTACTGTTGTGCTGTGATGGAAAAAGCCTTTAATTTTGCCATCTGGGTCTAATTGACAGAGAATGACTAAGAATCGTAGCCTGGAGAATTGCTGAACTTTGCATATGGACAATTAACAAGAAAGAGAAAAAGGCAGTTTTGAAAATTGTGAGTCTCCCTGTAAATGCAATGTGTACTGCCTTTGGGATTTGAAGTCAATTCTCCCCTCCCCATGGGAAAGACCTATTTCCTTCACTGAACAGGAATTTGGACAGTAGTCAAGATTCATGTCAGCGCATTGGTATCAAAATAAAGATTTTAGCTACCTATAGAGACTGTAACCCTAGTTTCCTGACATATTTCCTCTGTATGCTCCTTAGCCACATGGTTTTCCTTCTACAAATTTGATAGGGAATATATATACCATCCATGGGCTTCCATAGTAACAGAGTACCTTCCAGAAAGCCAGCACATTGTATCATCAGTTGTGATACCTTTACATTTAAGGGAATTGACTCCAGGCTTTATCACAACTCAGATCTCGAAAGCATGAGAGAAATTCAGTTTACACAACTAGATATTTTATTTAAAAATGTATTTCCTAGAATAAGTTAAGAGAAGTGTTAATAGATCTGTTACTCTCAGAAACCAACGGGCTAACCGCTGCTCAATGGAACATGATTCTGCTACGTTAAAACAGTGTTTGTTTACCAATTTCGCTATTATCTGTTTTTCTTCCCTTCACATCAGCTTATCTGAGTAGATGAAGCTCATATACTTTCTCTTGTGATTTATGATCACTATAGAATTGTTTCCATTATAGATTCATTTTCTTGTCTGAACAACAGCAACATTCACATTCCTTACAGACTTATATAACATGAATTAAAAAACAGTTGAGGAGTTTGATGATCCTTTTGTGGATCTTCGGAATTTTTAACTTGAATGTGATGTGTAGGAAGTATGAAATTGCATCAGTCATCTTTGAAATTATTTGCAATAAGTGTAATTTTAATATCAACTAGTCTCTAGTACCTGGGAAGTAAAGAGCTTGTATCCCAGGGCGTTAGTGAATTTCCTGGTTGGTGTAGCAAGTACTTGCAGGGCCTGCTAAGTGGACTTCAGTCTAACACTCAGGCCGTCACACCAACTGTGAAGTTATTCAAGCAAACCCAGGGCCAGTTCTTGAGCAAAGCCAATGGCAACATATGGACAAAGGATGGTAATCTATAAAAATGGCTCAATTTATCACCTCCTTCCAATATTAAAAATATTAGAAAATAAGATGATTTTAAAGATTGCAAAATGAATGGATTAAAGAAAAATGAGGGCATGTTCCTTAACTGAAGTATATCAATTATTCTTGTTTAATGTTTATTCTGCATAAAAGATAACAATTTTCAGTAATTCTTTAGGATGTCTCACAGTATATAAATGAACAAGTTCCTCTTTGGCAAGAATTTCTATGGATAAGTAGAGAAATCTCTATTCCTTATGCACCCTTATAAGCATTGCTCAGATACTTGGAAAATTTTGTTTTATAAGCAATGCATTTCCATTCAGCTCTGGTTAAGGCATTGAATTAGAATTTAGAAGAAAATGAAGAATATAGGAGAACTAGAGGTTCCAAGGCCGTGAATATCTAGCCTGTGGTAAAGGTTTGCATGTGTTGAAGGTTTGCATTCCAAAAATAATTGAGGACCTTTTTAATTTTTACATATTGACTATGAATTTTCCCTGTGCCCGTTTCTTCCTCCTCCAATGAGGAGAGGTAAATTAATTCTTTCCCATTCCTCTGCACCAGACTGTTGAAACCTAAGGGGCCATCAAATTCTTCTCCCTAGTGGAACCAAGCAGGAAGATCACAAGGAATATATAGGATTCTTTACCATGATTACAAGCATTCTCTCAGAATAGTGTGCATCCTAGGAAAGCAGGGGCTGTGCTGTCCAGTCTCCGTCTCTCTTGCTCCTACGAAAGTTCTCAGCGTGACGACAACACATGGAGCATCAGGGCTGAGGAATGCTTTCCCAGTCTTATTCAATCTTTGTTAAAATGTATTTCTTGAGACTCGAGCCCAGCTCCCTCTGTGTCTTCCCCACTCTACCATTAATCAGTAATGAGATATTCCATACCCTGAATCAAGCCTCTGTTTCTCTTCATGCCTGCCAAAACATCCTCTTTTAGTAACAACCTAAAATAGGTCTTCCTTGTGCTTCTTCTTAGATAAATGTATTCTAGTTCCAGAGCCTTATTAACATCAGCAATGCTGTCTCCTAGGTAAAAGATTAATTACTTGGCTGTGATTCACAGAAATGAAGTAGCAACTAAATTACTAAGGGAACAGATCAGAGTGTTGGTTATTGTTATGTCACAGCAAGGGTTCTTTAGAAGAGGAAATGCAGAGTCTTCAGTAGAGTTCACATTGGAATAAAACACCTCATGTCCTTTTTGGAAAATACTAGGTAAGCAGAGGACATCAATAGGCCAATATTTTATGCCTACTTAAGACTGATAAATGGGATCAGACGTTATCACTCTGTCTCCCCATTAGTCACTATCTCTTTGTTTCTTGTTAATTAAATCTGGGTTAGCTATATTTCTGTGAACCCTCAATAATGGTGGGCACTGGGGGGAAATCAAACCTCACTTCTAATTAAAGGCATAATTATGATTTCTCAGTCCTGGATACTTGTTTGTTTTCTCCAAAATACTGTTCCTGGGGTGACAGTTTATTTTCTAAACTTTTATAGTGAATTTGAAATTCTCAAACACCATTAAAGATTTTATCAAAATATTAAAGGGAAGCTGTGCTCAGAGACACACACACTAGTAAGGCTATTTCAAAAGCAGTGATGGGAGAGGATTTTCAATTAGAAGCTATATAACAAGAACCTGTTTCTAAATGCAATATTTTAAGGAGAAAATTCCTCATAGAACTTAAAACGGTGTGTCATTGTGTGTGTTTTATTACCATAATAATTTAAAATTCACTAATTCATTTCAGTTCCCTAAAATTTATTTGCATTGTGAGAACATAATAAAAATATTGGAGATCATCATCAGTTGAGGTTTTCTTGAAGAATAAGCAGTGGAACAGGATCCTGAGCACAAGTAGGAACAGCATAGTGGAGTATGGAAAAGAGGATTGAAATCCCAAGACATCAGGTGCAAAAACCATCACCTAGTTACAACTGCCAACTTCTCTATATAAGGTTTGCTTGGCTTTTCATTTTCACAGAAATTTTGACAGAGAAGAATCATATTTACACACACACACACACACACACACACACACACAGGGAGGGGGAAGGAAGGAGGGGGGTGCAAAGAGAATTCTGGGAGAAATACCTCCATAAAGAAAGGGGCTTTATTGTATGTACTGCTGTAACTCCAACACCAAAATAGAGTTCAGAGATCATGCCAATAAATAGATTTTTGCATGACTTAAACACCTTATTGTAGAATCATGTCGTTTGTGAGCATAATAAGTTACTATGGAAAACCATAATAACACATGTGAATTTTTTTATGTTTTGCAACCCATGACATTATATCATTAAATATGTTGTGATCTTCTGTCCTTGAGAAATGAGAAAATGAGTGAAAATGTCTCTCACTTGTATATTAGGGGATTTCTCATTTCTATGCGACTGTTGAGAACAAAAAATGGTGATAATCATAAATCAAAAATATAATATCCATGAAATTAATTACTTTTATTTTGTCTCAGTTTTGGAGAATATTGGAGGATAAAGAAACTTACATACCAAACAGTATTTTATTACTACACATAAATTCAAAAATAATTAGTTTGTGCTAAATTTTAGAATCAATCTATTATTAAGAATATAAACTGGCTTACAAAGTGTTATAAGACAAAACTGTATTTATTTGGTCCTCAAATTTCTTCTTAAAAGATGTATGTACGTGTTTATGTACATATGCATTCGTGTACCTGCGTGTGAGTGTATGCGTGTCTGTGCTTTGTGTTGTTTTTAATCGTGTGTACTTGTAAGTCTGCTTATTTCTGTCTGCACAGTGCTAGTGTTCATGGAGACCAGAAGCTTTAGAGTTGTGAGAGCCTTCAGTTGTGGGTGCTGGAATACATTCATGTTCTGTAGCACTGTGTTCTGATTACAAGTGTGAGCCTGTCACTATGCGGTACTAGGATATCAGAAGGGCTTTCATCAAGGGCTTTCAACCAACTAGACACTCTATTAATGGAGTTACTTAAAGATGAGAAATATATAAATTGTTATTATGGAAAGTATCTGTAACATCGTCTTGTCTACCTTAGCTACCCCTGTGACAATTGCACACTTTTCTAACAATTGTAAATCTTGGAGTCTATTGCCCTGAAAAATTGTTATTATGTTAGAATGAAGCATAAAAACAAACTCTGAGCTTTTGAATCAAATACTTGCTTTAAAGGTGACACCTTCCCACAATCGTGGGGGCAGAATGAACATCCTAGGTTAAAAGAACTTCAGTTCTTTTCTTGGTGTACACAAGATATAAGGGAAATCTATGCTTGAATTCTAAAAGAACTCTTTGATTAAATATAAAAATATGTCTTATAATTCCAAAAATTGCATACATTAAGAGCCTTTTAATATGTGGGTGAAACCCCTAGTAAAAATAGTTGTCCATTAGTATCAATCCTTTGAATAATTTAGGAGAATTACATCATATCTACTTTTAAAGGAGAAGTCGAGGAAAACAGCTGAGATAGTAATAGCTGAAGTGACAATGAATGAGAAACATAAATGTATATATGTGTGTGTGTGTATGTGTATGTGCATATAAACTGAAGAACAGTCTTGAGGAAGAACTAGTAGTGTTAAATATAAGAAACTTAATGTGTTTACAGCCATATGCTGAGAATGTCCTACGTTACTTGATCTCGGAAGCAAGGCAGGGGCTAGGCTTGCCAGCACTTTAGTAGGAGGAATTTGTAGTGTGTGGAGAACTGCTCCCCAGGAGGTACAGCTGGCTGGATGGTCTGTCAGAAACATGGCATTTTGTCCTGGAAAATATATGAATTGTGCATATGAGCAATTAGCTTTTGTAGGTAGCATGTTATGCTTAGAGTTTTTGGTTCAACAATTCATGTTTTAATAGAAAGATGGATGCTTGCAGGCAGGACTGCAGTAGCAGATACAATAAACACATAATGAACGAAATGGAAACTTTGGCCACAGTGTTGGGAGGAAAATTGAGAAGTTCAGAAGATGCTGTGCAGGAAATCTAGACATCACCATTAGAGACAGAGGTAGACCACGGCAGGAGTCAAAAATAGTTCAAAGAGGAGACTTTTGTTCAGCTAGAAAGACAGCCATGAAGAAGTTGAGTACTGAGGAAAGGAGAAAGAGTTCATTCAGAGTATATCAGATTCGTACTGTTTGGAAACAAATAACCTGACAGACCTACAGCAGTTAAAATAGGATTTATTTTCACAGTTGTGAAACTGTGGAAAACCATCACAAATTACCTGGTCAATTCGAATTTGTTCATACCCTATATGGATAATATTAGATAATTAGATTTCAGTATCAGAAGATTGTATTATGAAGATGTGAATATTCTATGGGAACATCAATGCAGGCATGGCTCATAACAAAATACTAGAAATTTCCTCCATACACGTTCATTTGCAACATGGATGAGATCATTGTACTTGTACACCACATTACTTTTTACCTTGGGTAACGTTCATATGGGCTTTCAGTGTTTAATCATTCAATAAATTGTAAACATATGCTATGTAGTTTCATATATTGTGCATTACATAAAAATTATATAAGATTTATTAATCAGAAGCATATATCAACACAAATACATGTATTCTTGTATATAAAGCACAAATTCATGCATATATACCCATAGGATCATGAGGAATAAATGTTTAATTCAGTCATTATGTGAACTAGATTTTGAAATGTTTCACATCATTTTTAAAAAAGATTCTTTGAACAGGAGAATATCAAATCCCAATGTCAGATAAGAATATTCTTTGAATCATGGATTAACATCTTCTTTAACTAGGAATTTAACAATATCTTGATAACCCTATGAATTGGAATTCTTGCAAACCAAATTGATCCTTTTTTAAGCTTGTAAAGAAGAATATTCTAAAATAGTAGCATTAAAAGGATGTCTGAGGGAAACAGTGTACATGGGATATAAATCTATCATATTATAGAAGCTAAATGAATTAGATCAAGTGACTACAGAACAGAAATTGAAAATAAGCCCAGAAAATCACACTGGCACCATATATAAAGACATGAACACATGCAAATCCAGTATTGTATGGGATCAACTTAGCAAGGTGGCACCAGTGGGGCTTAGTTCTGAAGCCAATGCACCCATTGTTGAATAGTTTTATCCATGTTTAATACCACAAAATGATAGCTGTTAATAATTCATTATTTAAATGTTTAGAAATAATCAAAATACTGAACATGTATCAGAGATACTGTTGGAATTGATCTTGTGATGAGAGTGAGAAAAGATGGAACAAAGATTATGGCTTATTTGTCTCTCATTAAAGTCAACAGACCTACTTTCCTTAATATGTGCAGCTACAATTAGTGTATAATAAAGTACTACCACCCAAGGCAGTGAGTAGTAAATGCTCCCAGATCATCAGGACAATATAATGGGCAAATTTGCATATTTATGTGAGTTTAATTTGCATTGGTGTTCTTACGAGCAAACCCGATTAGTCTTTCAATGTTTAAGAGGTTATGTGGTGCAGTTAGAGAGACCTAAATACAACATAACAGCCATGCGCACTGTGAGACCTGTGCAGTGTTGCCTCATTGATGATGGCATCATGGTGAAATTTCCCTGAACAAAGGAAAGATATTTAGTGACAAAAGAGTATAGTGAGGGTTGAGATTTCCTCTGAGACTCGTGTCTCAGAAACTAACTCAGGGTACTAGAATGACTTCTAGAGACAGTAGGACCCAGTCACATGACAAGTAACCACCTCCCCAACAGCTTAAAAATATCTGCCCCTTTCATCATCATTACCTGAAAAACTAAACTTCAAACATATGCATATTTGGGAGAAAAGCTACACTGAAACCATAATATTAGGTAGGCATGAGTATAAGTTCAAGAGAAAGAGATATTTATAAGACCGTAAACTGGTACTATCCTCAGAGATATGAATTTAAATATGATTTTATTGAATTTATCAGAAAACCTTTTAGAGGCCAGAGTGAAAATTGTGGAAATCAATTCTCTCCTTGAGGATCCTAGGGGACAAATTCAGGTTGGCATGATTGGCAACAAGCACGTTTATACATTGAAACAACTTGCCCCATGAAAAACATTTGCATATTTTAAGTATTTTATTTTTTATTGTGTGCATATTGATGCATATCACAAGAAAGTGCACAATGATGCTAAGGAGGCCAGAGGAGAGCCTCAAATCTCACAGAACTGGACTTATTGGCCATTTTGAGCCTTTGTATGTGGGTCCTGAGAACCAAACTCAAGTTCTCCAATATAACAGTAAGCCCCTTAACCACTGAGACTGATACCCAGCTACCATAAAGGTCATTTGTAGCTGTAGTAACTACAGTTCTATAGAGTAGATTTTTGTTTTGTTTTGTTTGTTTGTTTTTTTTTTTACAAGTATTGGTCACATATACATCAAACCTGTGGAGAATAGTTCTGCTCTATAAATGCTTCCTTTTATCTTTCCTTCTGTTCGCCCTTCTTTCCTTTTCATCCTCTCCCGTTTCTTTCCTTCCTTATTTCCTTTCTTACTTCATCTCGCCTCTTTGCTCCTTTGCTCTGCTCCCTCCCTCTCTCCCTTCCTTCCTCCCTCTGTCCCTTCCTCCCTTCCTCCCTCCCTCACTCCCTCTCTCCCTTCCTTCCTTCTGCTTATTTTCCACATGTTTTCTGTATGTCTTTTATCATCCTCAGGAAAAAGGGAAGAGAGCATCTTACTGAATTTCCATGTATTCCTGATATGTCAAGAGGCTGGGCCCCTGAAGAAACCTGAGTTTCACAGGGAACATTCTCATCCAGTGTTTGACTTCACTTTACCCTCCCAAATGCCATTAACAACTTAGTATACTTAAACACAAGGGCAGAATGAAAAAGGAAGTGGTTATTTAAAGAGTTCCAAGACTATTATTTCAGGCACAGGGAAAGCTGTCTAAAATTTCTGAGAGTGGTTTTGACAGCCTAAAGAAGAACAAGGAATAATGCTGAGAATAGGGCTTGGTCAGCTAAGACTCTGGGAATATGTGAGTCTTCCTCTGCAATGACAGAAAGGCACTTAATGATGGTGGGGGGCAGCATTTTATGGTTAGGGAGAAACCTGCCCAGGCAATCCAACATGGGGAGCAGGTTACCAAATCGGCCAAGCATCAGAGAGAGGTCCTACTCCCACTGTTAGAAGCCTTACTAAGAGACTAATCTACATGGCTGTCACACACATACAGAGAGTCTAAGTTGGTCCCATTCAGGCTCCCTGACTGTTGGCCCAACCTCCATGAACTATCCCGAGCTCAGGTCAGCTGTCTCTGTGGGTTCCCCCATCATGGCCTCCCCTGGCTCATGCAATCCCACTTCCCTTTCTTCAGCAAAACTCTTGGAGCTCAACACAGTGTGCTTGTCTGTGAATCTCTGCCTCTGCTTCCATCAGTTACTGGATAGAGTACCTCTGATGGCAGTGAGGGAAGTCACCAATCTGCTTACAGTAGATGGACAATTCAGGCACCTTCTTTGGTGTGCCATGCTTTGCACAAACTCATGGGAGCCATGTCCCTTTCTGAATGGAGATGGAGAAGTAGATGGGGAGGAAGGTAGATGTGAAAGGCAAGAGGACAGGAAAAGAGAAGGGAGAGAAAACTGGTTGGTACGTAAAACAAATGAAAAAAGTTATTTGAAGAAAAAGAGAAAAAACATAAATAAAAGAGTAGTTTAGAGGAAGGAAGGAGGAGCAGGCACTTATTAATTTAATAATAACCTGAGGTATAAATGATGTATGTGTGTATCCAAATCAGAGAAAGGAAGGTAGGAATGGCACATGATGGGCATTTAAAGCTCTGACTTCAGTAAATGCTTACATTATAATGTACATTAAAGACGAGAAAATAGAGGACCTCTGCAGGAGTGGGTCCAGACCAGGGACATCTAAAGAAACAGGTCTTAGTCAGTGACCTCCACTGAAGTGGACCTGAGGCAGCGAACCCCACAGAAGCAGGTACAAGAGAGTGACTGCTGAGGGAGTAGGCAGGAGCCAGAGACATTTGCAGGTCCTGGTGTGAGTCTGGACCTCTGAGTGAGTAGACCCAAGCCAGAGACCTCTGTGGGACCAGGTCCAAGCCAGGGACATCTACAGAAACAAGCCTAAAGCAGTGACCTCCACAGGAGCTGCTTGAGCCAGTGACTCCGTGCTGGAGCAGGCCTGAGGCAACAACCCCCACAGGAACAAGTACAAGGGAGCCATTGCTAGGGAGCAGGTCCCAACCAGAGACCTCTGCCATACTGGACTACGCGTGAATCAACAACCTCTGAGGTAGCAGGTCAGAGACAGCAACATCCACTGGATCAGAGCCAATCCAGTGACCTCCACCAGAGCAGGCCTGAGCCAGTGACCTCTGCCAGAGCAGGCCCAAGGCAACAACCTCAGCAAAAACAGCCCCAAACAAGCAATTTCCATGGGATCAGGCCCAAAAGACCTTCAGTATTACAGAGCAACCCCCAGGAGTGCTGAGCGACCTCCAGGAACACAGAGTGACCAATGTGGTAACTGGAACCATGGCCCTGACTGTACAATGAGAAACAACCATCTGAGCCTTGGATCCACTGGCATTTAGAAGATTGATCTCCACAGACACTGACAGCCCCAACTACACCAATCAAGAGGAAAAGATTGGTAGATTAGGTAAGAACACATGCAACACCACAAAGAGCAACACAACACCAATAAAAACTAGTGACCTTACAACAGCAATACTTGAACAACCAAATGTAGATGAAGCAGAAGAAAATGACCTAAAAAATAGCTCTAGGAGAATTTTGAGGCCCTTAAAGAGGAAATGAAAAATTCTTGCAAAGAAATGGAAAAGACAAACAAAAAATTGGAAGAAGTCAACAAATCACTTAAAGAAAACCAAGAAAAAGCAATCAATAATATAAAACAAACTATTCAAGACTTGAAAACTGAAAAAGAGACAATAAAGAAAACATAAGCCAAGGGAATTATAGAAACCTACATTATAAGAAGATAATCAGGAACCACAAATGAAGACAAAAACAGCAGAATACAAGAGATAGAAGAGAGACTCTCAAGCGCTGAAGATACAATAGAGGCAATAGACTCGTCGGTCAAAGAAAACATTAAATCTAACAAAAAATAATACAAAATATCCAGGAAATATGGGACACCATGAAAAGACCAAACCTAAGAATAGTATGTATAGAAGGAGAAGTCCAACTCAAAATCACAGAAAACATATTTAACAAAAACATAGAAGAAAATTTTCCCAACCTAAAGAAAGATATGCCTATGAAGATACAAGAAGCTTACAGAACACAAAATAGACTGGGTAAAACAATGTCCCCTTGACACATAATAATTAAAACATACAGAATAAGAAGGAACATTAAGAGGTATATAAAAATAAATATATAAAATATATAAAAATAAATAAAGAATATAAAGAAAATTACACCTGGCTTCTCAATGGAAACAATAAAAGCCAGAAGGTTGTGGTCAAGCATTATGCAGATATTAGGAGACCACAGATGCCAGCCCAGACTACTAGACCCATCAAAACTTTCAATCACCATAGAAGGACAAAACAAGATATTCCATAACAGAACCAGGTTTAACCAGTACCTAGCCACAAACCCAGCCCTATACAAAGTACTAGAAGGAAAACTCCAACCTGAGGAATTTTGAAACACCAACAAAAACACAGACAATTGATGGTCTCATAGCAACAAATCCCAAAGAAGGGAAAAACACACAAATTAACATCACCAACAATGAAAACTAAACTAACTAGAAGGGAAATTCCAACCCGAGGAAGTTGGCTACACCAACAAAAACACAGACAATTGATGATCTCACATCAGCAAAGTCCACAAAGGGAAAAACACACAAAATAACATCACCACTAACAAAAACTAAATTAACAGGAGATAGGAATCACTGGTCATTAATATTCCTTAATATAAATGACTCAACTCATATATAAAAAGACACAGGCTAACATATCAGATAGGAAAACACAATCCATCCTCCTGCTGCATACAAGAAACACATCTCAACCTCAAAGACAGACATTGTCTCAGAATAAAGGGTTGGGAAAAAAATTTCCAATCAAATGGACCTAAGAAACAAGCTGGTATAGCTATTCTACTATCTAACAAAATAGGCTTCAAACTAAAATCAGTCTAAAGAGACCATTTCATATTAGTCACAGGAAAAACCAACAAAGAGGAAATCTCAATACTGAACATCTGTGCCCCAAATACAAGGGCACACTCATATGTAAAAGAAACACTTCAAAAGCTTAAATCACACAATAAACTCCACACACAATAGTGGAAGATTTCAACACTCCACTCTCACCACTGAACAGGTAAATCAGACAAAAAGTGAAGAGAGAAATAAGGGAACTAACAGATGTTATGACTCAAATGGACTTAACAGACATCTAGAGAATATTCCATCCAAACAGAAAAGAATATACCTTCTTCTCAGCACCTCGTGAAACCTTCTCAAAAATTGACTACATACTAGGTAACAAAACAAATTTTAACAGATATAAAAAATTGGAATAACCTCATGTATCTTATTAGATCACCATGGCTTAAAATTAGAATTCAAAAGCAATGCTAATTCCAGAAAGCCAACGGACACATGAAAACTAAACAATGCTCACTTGAAGCATCAATGGGTCAAGGAAGAAACAGAGGTTGAAATAAAAGACTGCCTAAAATTCAATGAAAATGACTGCACAACATATCCAAATTTATGAGACACAATGGAAGCAGTGTTAAGAGGAAAGCTCATAGCACTAAATGCCTACACAAAGAAACTGAAAAAATCCCACACTAGTGAATTAACAGAACATTTGAAAACTCTAGAATAAAAAGAAGCAAACTCACCCAGGAGAAATAGATGGCAAGAAATAATCAAATTGAGAGCTGAAATCAACAAAAGAGAAACAAAGAAAACAATACAAAGAATCAATGAGACAAAGAATTGTTTGTTCAAGAAAATTAACAAAATAGACAAACCTTTATCCTAACTAACCAGAGAGAATATTAAAATTAGCAAAATCAGAAATGAAAAGGGGGACATAACAACAGACATGGAGGAAATCCACAGAATCATTAGATCATATTTCAAAAACCTATACTCCACAAAATTGAAAAACTTAAAAGAAATGGACAACTTTCTGGATAAATATCACTTACCAAAATTAAATCAATACCAGATAAGAAAATTAAATAGACCTATAACTGCTAAAGAAATAAAAACAGTCATCAAAATCCCCCCCCCCCAAAAAAAAACCGGACCAGATGGTTTCAGCTCAGAATTCTACAAGATTTTTAATGAGGAAATAATACCAATACTCCTCAAATTGCTCCACACAATAGAAACAGAAGGAACATTGCCAAACACTTTTTATGGGGCTATATTTACCCTGATACCCAAACCACATAAAGATATTACTATGAAAGAGAATTACAGACCAAACTCACTCATGAACATTAATGCAAAAATGCTCAATAAAATGCTGGCAAATCAAATCCAAGAACACTTCAGAAAAAGTATCCACCATGATCGAATCAGCTTCATCTCAGAGATGCAGGGATGGTTCAACATACAAAAATCTGTCAATGTAATTCACCATATAAACAAACTGTAAAATAAAAACCACATGACCATCTCATTAGATGCTGAAAAAGTCTTCAACAAAATACAACATCCCTTCATGATAAAGTACTTGGAGACAACAGGGATACAAGAAACATAACTGAACATAATCAAGGCAATATATAGCAAGCCAACAGCCAAAATCAAACTAAATGTAGAGAAACTCACAGCAATTCCACTGAAATCAGGAACAAGACAAAGTTGTCCACTACCTCCATATATGTTCAATAAAGTTATTTATGTTCTAGCTAGAGCAATAAGATAACAAAAGATCAAGGGGATACAAATTGGAAATGACAAAGTCAAATTCTAACTATTTAGTGATCATAAGAAAGTTTACATAAGCTACCCCAAAAATTCTACCAAGGAACTTCTACAACTTATCAACACTTTCATTAATGTAGCAGGATATAAGATTAACTCAAAAAATCAGTAGCCCTCATTTACACAGATGATAAATGGACTGAGAAAGAAATCAGAGAATCATCATCACTGCACAATAGCCACAAATAGCATAAAATATCTCTGAGTAACTCTAACCAAACAAGTGGAAGAACTGTATGACAAGAACTTTAAATCTCTGAAGAAAGAAATTTAAGAAGACACCAGAAAATGGAAAGATCTCCCATGCTCTTGGTTAGGTAGAATTAACATAGTAATAGTGGCAAATTTAACAAAAGATTCAATGCAATGTCCACCAAAATTCCAGAAAAACTCTTCACAGACCTCAATAGAACAGTACTCAACATTATGTGGAAAAGCAAAAACTCAGCACAGCCAAAACAATCGTGTACAATAAAAGAACTTCTGGAGGAATCACAATCTCTGACTTCAAACTCTACTACAGTGCTACAGTACCGAACACAGCCTGGTACTGGCATAAAAAGAGACAGGAGGACCAATCGAACAAAATCAAAGACCCAAATATTAATTCACACACCTACGAACACCTGATTTTTGACAAAGAAACAAAAAATATAAAATGGAAAAACGAAAGTATATTCAACAAATGGTGCTTGCATAACTGGATATCAACATGTAGAAGAATGAAAATAGAACCATATCTATCACCATGAACAAAGCTCAAGTCCAAATGGATCAAATACCTTAACATAAAACCAACCACACTGAACTTTATAGAAGAGAAACTTGAACGCATTGACACAGGAAACTACTTCCTAAATATAACCACACTAGCACAAATACTGAGAGAAACAATTAATAAATGGGACCTCCTGAAACTGAGAAGCTTCTGTAAAGCAAAGGACATGATCAACAAGACAAAATGGTAGCCTACAGAATGGTAAAACATGTTCATCAGCCCCACATCAGAGGGCTGCTATCCAAAATATGTAAGAAACTCAAGAAATTGGTCATCCAAGAACAAATAATCCAATAAAAATTGGGGTACAGACCTAAACAGAGAACTCTCAACAAAGGAATCTAAAATGGCTAAAAGACACTCAAGAAAATGCTCAACATCCTTCGCCATCAGAGAAATGCAAATCAAAACAACTCTGAGATTTCATCTTACACCTATAAGAATGGCCACGAACAAAAACACTGATGACAGCTTATGCTGGAGAGAATGTGGGGTAAAGATAACACTTCTTCATTGTTGGTGGGAGTGCAAACTGGAACAGTCCCTTTGGATATCAGTATGGAAATTTCTCCGAAAATTAGGAAACAGACTTCCCCGACACCCAGTAATGCCACTTTTGGGTATATATACAAAGGATGCTCAATCATACTACAAGGACATGTGCTTAACTATATTCATAGAAGCATTGTTTATCATAGCCAGAACCTGAAAAACACCCTAAATGCCCCTTGACCGAAGAATAGATAAGGAAAATGTGATACATTTACACAATGGAGTACTACACAGCAGAAAAAAAATAATGACACCTCGATAATTGCAGGCAAATGGAGGGATCTCAAAAACATCATATTGAGTGAAGTAACCCAGACACATAAAGACAAATATTGTATGCACTCACTCATAAGTGGCTTTTAGACATAAACCAAAGAAAACCAGCCTACAGTTCACAATCCCTGAACTTAGATAACAATGAGGACCCTAAGAGAGACGTACATGGATCTAATGTTCATGGGAAGTAGAAAAAGACAAGATCTCCTGAGTAAATTGGGCATGGGGACCTTGGGAAGGAGTTGAAAGGGAGGAGAATGGAAGGAAGGGGCTAATTTCAAAAAAAATAAATAAAAACGAAAAAGAATAAATTATATCATTAATAATTATTATCTTAGAACTAAAATTTCAAACATTGCCAGGAACTAAAATGTCATTCAAGCATGTTCAAGAGGAGGAACTTGAGCTCAGGTTTAATCTGACTCAGAGCTGTTAGGGATTTAACATGGAACACAATTGGCAGTTTATCATGAGCTGGTTTTGGTCTTTAAAGTTATAAGACTCCACTTGAAAGCCCTGGTATTGGTACTTTTAGTGTTCACCTGTGCAGAAAAGGAAAATCAAAGTTGACCCTTTTCTTGTTTAAATGGCAACTGATTTTTAGACTCTTTCCTGACCTCTATGATGTTAAAATAGTAACACGTAACAGGATTTAGAAGCATTTTTGTCTTTGATAAAACTTAATATAAATGGTACAAATGCAACACTAATAATTTAAATGTATAAATGCATAAATCATTTATACATGATATAAAAATATATGTGGTATTATTAGTGTTTTTCATAATTTTTAATATATAAATCAAAGCATTCAATAATAAAAAAGACTAGAAAATAAATAATTTATGTATTTTTCACAAAATTAACTTTAGGGAAGCAACATAACAAAATAAATGTTAAAGTTTGTTGACATATGGGACACTGTACCTTAGACTAAACCTGAATTAGGGAGGTAATTAGGTGATGAAAATAAGCAACATTTTATTACACAAATGAGTGTTAAAATATTTGCCTCTGTCTGAATGCTTTTGCATATGTGTGTTTCAAGGGTAAGTGAGCACTCCAAAGTACTAACAAAAGTATCTTTCAATACATGTTTTGAAATGTTTTTTATACTACAAATGTTCATTAATTTTAGCTTCATTGAATAAACCGTACATTTTAAAATATCAATAACAATATGCTTTTCCATTCATCTTTTAAAAAATTTTAGCATAATGTCTTTATAATCAACACTAGTAATGGCAATGCTGTATCATTATTGTCACCCAGTAAGTTATATTTGATTTTATTATTTTTTCATATTTATAAATAAATTTTCACATTGAAATTACATATATGTTCAGTTGAAATTAATATTTAATTCTGCATTATTTTTTTGAAGCAGCACAAATATTGATATTAGTAAATTTGGTCACAATGCTCATTCTTAAATCCTGGTTGACTTTTCTCAAATCAGCTAAAAATACTAACTTCTGGATATTTAGCAAATTAGTGCTTTGAACTAAACAACTCTTTTGATTTCACATCTAGAGAATTATTTCTTTACATGATAGTATTTATAGCTAAGGTCATTGAGAGGCAATTAAGGTTGAGATTATAGAGAGAGAGTTCTAATTTCATTATATTTTGTTTTCTTGGCAACAAAAAATATTGAAATCTCTTTGCTCCATCTCCACATACTGGCACAACATGAGGACACAGCGAGACAGTCCCTTTTTACAACTAAGAAAGACCTTATCACAGTGGTCTCCTGAGAGCCTCGTCTTGTATGTCTAGAACTGTGACAATCTGGTAACTTGAGATTGCAGTCCTCACTAGGATAATTTGATAAAAGTTTCTGAATGTTGAAATAAGGCAAATTAAGCCCTGAGGAGTATGCCTGTGGTCTTGATGTTGGCGCTGGCAGTGAGCATAGAGTGATGATTATGATGTATGGTGATTGTGATGGTGGCAAATACGCTGGTGATGGTAGTGGTTATGGTAATGATGAGGGTGGTGATTGTGGTGGTGCTGGTAATGATGATGAGGGTGGTAATGATTGTGATGGTAGTGGTGATGGTGATGATGGTTATGATGGTGGTGATGGTTATAATGGTGTTGATGGTGAGGGTGGTGGTGACAGTGATGGTGGTGGTGATGATGGTGATGATGATGGTGATGGTAGTGATGATGGTGTTGATGGTGATGGTGGTGGTGCTAGTGATGATGGTGATGATGGTGGAGATGATGGTGATGTTTATCATGGTTGTGATGATGTAATGATTGCAATGGTGGTGATGATGATGGTGATGATGATTCTCTAACACTGCAAGATGTCCAGAAGCAGGTGGGGAGTTGCAATACATTTATGCAATGATTTTGATAGTACAGTAAACTGTAGTTTAGATTGTTATTTTCTTCAAATATTTTTTGAGAGGACACTCTAAGAACAAGGTGGTTCTGGCCAAGAGTGAACTGAAGCAACATTGCACTGTGTTTACCAGGAAACTGCATTTTAGAAAAGTCAGGCAAGAATGAATATTTAATCCTGAGTTGATGTCTTTCTAAATATTTTCGATAATACACTATAAGTCTATCAAGTGTTTGTTTAAGACTCTACAACTTGTACCCAATCATAGTATTGATGCTGTAAAAAAGCAGGATATGTCAGTTTAGAGAGCCTATTTCCACTACAACTGTGTTTGGAATGAATGAAGAAAACTTTCCATAAAACAGCAGATTTATTTCCTAAACACACAGCCCAAAGGGATATCTGTGTCAGGGTTCAGATCCATTAATGCAACTATTCTTTAGTCATAGTAAGACACATGACTCTTAAGGATACTTCATAATTACAGCAATTTCAATGTCCCGAAATCAGTAATAACTCACAGGGAAAATAAACACAGAAAGGAATTCCAAGAATTAATTTATGCTATTACAATACATGTGTTTAACTCCAAAGGCATTCAGTTATTCCTGTAGAAATTATGACATGTTCAAGTCATAGATGTAATATATCAAGTATGCCGCAACGTTCTTAGTACTCCATAGAAAAATATAGAATTTTACCTATGCAACAAAAAAGTGATGTAAAAAAATGAAGATTATGGGCTGGAGATGTGACTCAGTTGACAGAGTATTTGCCATAAATGCAGGAAATCCTGGGTTTAATAATCAGCTTTGCACATCCAGCATGATAGTACATCCTTTCAATCATAGCAGTCAATGCAACCAACTCAGATGTAGATGAAAGAGAATAAAGTTCAAGGCCGTCATCACATATAAGGTAGGCTTAAACTCTCAGCTTTGGATACATGAAACCCCACTTTATTGAAAGAAAAGAGACGAACGAACAACAACAACAAAACCCTAAGGATTCAGTATGTAGTTTCTTTTTTAATTACATAATATTTATTTATTCATTAAGTCAACTTAAACAGAGTCAAATCCTCTGAATTATTCTTGCTCTAACAAGGTTATTAGGCAAGCATTTGTTATTTAAATTTGCCCTCATTGAACTCAATCACATTAGAATTATCAGAGGTTTGAATATATGTTTAAATGTGAACGCATTTCATCCTGCAAGGCACTCTGCTGGAAGGAGTCCAGGAGCAGATGTGTGGTTTTTATCTGGGAGAATTAATGCAGTCTATTTAGGGGGAAAAATGTCCACTTATTTCATTGTAATATATCTGTCACGGAATCAAAATGAGGAGACATCTTCATCTGAAACTCATCAGAACCCAGTAGCATGAAGTAAAGAATATTTTATAAACAGTTCACCCATGTGTAGAAGGAAAAAGAAAGGCAGAGTTGTGGATGATTTCAGAAGACTCAGAAAAATGAAGCAAAGGTTGACAAAGAATGAGCAGGAGCCAGTGCTGTCGAGAGAAGGTCAAAGGAAGTCAGCAGATGGAGAAAAAGCTGACAGGCCAGTTCTGAGGTCACAAGTCATTGGGCACATGCTTGGAGTCTTTAGGCACTATTGAAACACTTATTTGATTATCACTTCTGACCCAAGGTGTGAGTCTATCTATTATTTTCATTTGTTAATTTCATAGAGGTTTTGTGATTGACTATGTGATACCAAAAACTAAATCTTTAACTTTGAAGAATCATCCATATTCATTTAAATTATAAAATAATTATAACAGGTTAAATGTAACTTTATTGGTAAGAACATAAATGGAAAATCCTCATTTAAAGCAGTTTCTCTTGAATCAATAGGCGTATTGCTGAAATTAGCCCTCATCAATGCCAACTGCTACTCTCCGAAGCTGTCATTACACTCTTAGGTTTTCCTGCAGTAACTCATTTTAACTTTGGAAATCCTTATTTGATATGAACTGAGTTTCCTTTTTAGTCAGTAAGAAGAGATTATTTCACTCAGAGTTCTCTTAATTTTCTAGAAGTCTGGGAGAATTCATGAATTCCTTTAGCCAAAACATAGTTAACAGGGCAAATAGCCAAAAGACTACTAATATGTGCTGCCAGTGTAAAAATGCTGGACACACAAGGCTTAGGAAAACCTCTGATTATAACAGATATACATTTTAAAAATAACCAGACTAATTGACTAATTTTGAAAGATTAGCCCATTTATCCAAGCTTGTTAAACACTGCAGCAGACTGGAACCAATTAAATAAATAACTCTAATTCTATATGATTAACTTCAAAAGTCCTTAGTTCCCAAGATCACTGAAGAGCTACGAAAAGGGCATTTTTTTTCAAAAACAACTATTTTCACCAAAAAAGGGAAGTACAATTGAGCGCACTTTGATAGAGTTAATATATTCCTTGATAAACAGATAATTTTTTCATATTATTCCTCAAATAAATACAATGTCAAATTTCTAGGTTGTTCTTTAAAATAAAAAGACTGTATTTGTAGCCAAACTGCCAACATAGAAGCAGAACGAGAGTTTGAAAACAGCAAAATAGTTAAAAAACAAAACAACAACAACTGAAAATAACTTTGCACAGACTCTCTCATTGCCCTTACAATCAGACAGGCATGGTATGCATTATTTTAAAGGATTTATTATTTCTTTTATTTTTGGAGAATATAGCATAATTGCATCAATTCTTCCTTCTTATCGGCTTGACTATCCCATATGCCCCTCATAGATCTCTTCCAAATTCATGTCCCCTTTTGAAACTAATTGCCTTTAGATACATACAGATGTACATAAATATTTATACATTGTCATGTGTATATATAAATATTATTACATGCATATATATTTATAGTTCTTACAACTTACTAATAAGTGGGAGTCTAGTCCTTAATAGCTTTATCTCAGAATTAATTAAGAATTATAGATTATATTTCTTAGAGTGAAAGTGCAAGTGTTACAGTGCAAGCAATTATAATTTTTTTCCTTTTTTTATTGATTTTTTATTGAGTTCTACATTTTTCTCTGCTCCCCTCACTGCCTCTTCTCTCTCCTCTTCAACCCTCCCCCAAATGTCCCCATGCTCCCAATTTACA
This sequence comes from Ondatra zibethicus, assembly GCA_004026605.1. Taxonomy (NCBI): domain Eukaryota; kingdom Metazoa; phylum Chordata; class Mammalia; order Rodentia; family Cricetidae; genus Ondatra; species Ondatra zibethicus. The sequence goes on from PVIU01000950.1 coordinate 166,928, forward strand.
CAGGGGATCTTGTCTTTTACTACTTAATAATACTAATGTAGATTAGATCTATGTACATCTCTCTTAGTGTCCTCATTGTTATCTAGGTTCTCTGGGATTGTGATTTGTGGGTTGGTTTTCTTTGCTTTATGTTTACAAACCACTTATGAGTGAGGACATGTGAAATTGTCTTTCTGTGTCTGGGTTACCTCACTCAAAATAATAGCTCCATCCATTTTCCTGCAAAATTCAAGATGTTGTTATTTTTTTTCTGCTGTGTAGTACTCCATTGTGTAAATGTACCACATTTTCCTTATCCATTTCTCGGTCGAGGGGAATTTAGGTTGTTTTCAGGTTCTGGCTATGGCAAACAAAGCTGCCATGAACATAGTTGAGCTTGTCCTGTGGCATGATTAATATACACCCTTTGTGTATATACCCAAAAGTGATATTACTGGGTTTTGAGGAAGGTTGTTTCCTAATTTTCTGATAAATCGCCACACTGACATCCATAAGGGTTGTACCAGCTTGCATTCCCACAAGCAATGCAGAAGTTTTCCCTTTTCCCCACAGCCTCTCCAGCATAAGTTGTCATCAGTGTTTTTGATCTTGGCCATTCTTACAGGTGTAAGAAGGAATCTCAGAGTAGTTTTGATTGGCATTTCTCTAATGACTAAGGATGTTGAACATTTCCTTAAGTGTTTGTCAGCCATTTTAGATTCCTCTGTCGAGAGTTCTCTGTTTAGGTCTGTACTTCATTTTTTATTGGATTGGATTATTTGTTCTTTAGATGACCAATTTCTTGTGTTCTTTGTATATTTTGGAGATCAGACTTTTGTCTGATGTGGGGTTAGTGAAGATCTTTTCCCATTCTGTAGGCTGTCATTTTGTCTTGATGACCATGTCCTTTGCTTTACAGAAGCTTTTCAGTTTCAGGAGGTCCAATTTATTAATTGTTTCTCTCAGAGTGTGTGCTGCTGGGGTTCTATTTAGGAAGTGGTTCCCTGTGCCAATGCATTCAAGTGTACTTCACACTTTCTTTTCTGAGGTTCAGTGTGGCTGGCTTTATGTTGAGGTCTTTGATCCATTAGGACTTGATTTTTATGCATAGTGATAGATATGGGTCTATTTTCATTCTTCTACATGTTGATATCCAGTTATGCCAGCACCATTTATTAAATATGCTTTCTTTTTTCCATTTGATATTTTTTGCTTTTTGTCAAAAATCAAGTGTTCGAAGGTGTGTGGATTAATATCCAGGTCTCAATTCAGTTCCCTTGGTCCTCCTGTCTGTTCTTATGCCAATACCAGGCTGTTTTCAGCATTGTAGCTCTGAAGTAAAGTTTGAAGTCAGGGATTGTGATACCTCCAGCAGTTCTTTTATTGTACAGGATTGTTTTGGCTATCCTGGGCTTTTTGCTTTTCCATATGAAGTTGAGTACTCTTCTTTCAAAATCTGTGAAGAATTTTGCTGGGATTTTGATGGGCATTGCATTGAATCTGTAGATTGCTTTCGGTAAGATTGCCATTACTATGTGAATTCTGCCTACCCAAGGGCATGGAAGATCTTTCCACTTTCTGGTGTCTTCTTCAATTTCTTTCTTCAAAGATTTAAAGTTCTTGTCATACAGTTCTTCCACTTGTTTGGTTAGAGTTACTCAAGATATTTTATGCTATTTGTGGTTATTGTGAAGGGTGTTGTTTCTCTGATTTCTTTCTCAGCCCTTTTATCATCTGTGTACAGGAGGGCTACTGAGTTTTTTGAGTTAATCTTGTATCCTGCAATATTACTAAAAGTGTTTATGAGTTGTAGAAGTTCCTTGATAGAATTTTTTGTTATCATTTATGTAAACAATCATAGCATCAGCAAACATTGAGAGTTTGACTTCTTCTTTTCTGGCTTGTATCCCCTTGATCTCCTTTTGTTGTCTTATTGCTCTAGCTAGACCTCAAGAACTACATTGAATAGATATGGAGAGAGTGGAGAACCTTCTCTTGTCATCAAAAGTCTCCCAAACTAAAAGCCCAGGACCAGATGGTTTTATCTCAGAATTCTACACGACTTACAAAGAAGAACTACTACCAATACTCCTCAAATTACTTCACACAATAGAAACAGAAGGAACAGTGCCAAACTCTTTTTATGAGGTTACAATTACCCTGATATCCAAGCTATAGAAAGACATTACTAAGAAAGAGAATTACAAACCAATCTCACTTATGAACATTGATACAAAACTACTAAATAAAATACTGGCAAATCAAATCCATGAACACATCAGAACCATAATTCACCATGATCAAGTTTGCTTCATCACAGAGCTGCAGGGATGGTTCAATATACGAAAATCTGTCAATGTAATCCACCATATGAACAAACTGAAAAATAAAAACCACATGATTATCTCATCAGATGCCGAAATAGCTTTAGACAAAATGCAACATCCCTTCATTATAAAGGTCTTGGAGAGAGGAAGGATACAGGAACATACCTAAATATAATAAAGGCAATATACAACAAGCCAACAGCCAACATCAAACTAAATGGAGAGAAACTCCGAGCAATTCCACTGAAATCAGGAACAGGGCAATTGTAATATTTTAAGAAGGGCATTTGCAATGAAATAGATTCAAGAGAAAAATCCTTATTGATACTCAGAACAACTAGTCTGAGCATTAACTATTCATGAGAATACCCTTTACAGGTCATCAAATATGATTGTCTCTGAAAAGTTCTTGGCCCCAAATGGAAAAGGAGATTCATATATAATCTAGATTGTGCTTAGATTATTTCTCTCTTTCTGTCCTTCCCTCTTACCCTCCCTTTCTTTCTCCCTCCCTTCCACCTTCTCACTCTCCCCCTCCCTGCCTCTTCCTTTTTCCTTCTGTTCCTCCTGAACTAATCATTCATCTTATTGCTAGAGTTGCATGCCTGCATATCTGAGGTATGTTAGATGAACGTGTGTACTTTAGTTGAAATTGTTTCTTCTCACAACTAGCTTACACATTCAAGAATTGAAAGTTTAAGAACACTTAGCAATGGAGCAGATAAAGACAAAGGCATCTTCTGATCTATCATTTCTGGTGTGGAACTATATTTAGACTCTAAGGTAAAAGGTCTTGATATTAAGTCATTGTTTTTCATGTGTCATGGGCTAATCTAGAGTCACTAAAATATTTATTGAGGGGTCTATTGCAGTTAATATAGAAAATATATTTATTTGGAAGAAAATATTAAAGTTTAAGAATAATTTTTTATATAGACATGCTTGTGTTTCATCTGTATATGTCTTCCTATATGTTTATATGTATCTAGAAAACATACATTTGTATGGGTACTTAGATGTGGAGGCTATACTACAGCCTCAGGTATTGCTCCTCAGGACCCACCAACATTAGTTTTGATTCAGAGTCTTTCACTCTGATCAGACATTTTTGAAGATTAATTGAATGGCTTGCAGAAATCTGGAGACCCACCTGTCTCTACCTTCCTGTCTACTTTTGACCTATGTACTGGGGATTCAACTTGGATCCTCAAGCTTGGACTGCAAATACTTTATCATCTGAGCAGCCCTTTGGCTGTGTCACAAAACCATCCAAACCCTGAGTCCCTACAGAATGATAATTATACAATCATGTAAAGGTCCTCCACAAAAAGACCAATGAAAATTAACCACGTAAAACTCTATATGTAGCTTGTGTCCTTTTTCTTCTCCTATGAGGTGAGCATCCTCTACCATCTAATAACACTCACAGCCAAATGGATGCTGCATATAAGTAAGCTAGCTAAACATATATTATAATCATTAAACAAAGCAGTGTTTCATGTTTTGCAATTAAGAAAAATACTGAATGCTTTTTTAAGGGGAATCCAATGTCCCTTTTTCCAAGATTTGATGAGAAAATAAAAAGGCCATTGCAATAGCAATAGATAGAGCAAAAACCTTGGAGAAAGCAGGGAGAAAGACAATATTGCAAAAGTCAGAGGAATGGGAAGTTTGCTTTGAAATTATGTCTTCCTGAATTGTCGGGGAAGCTATATCTATAAAAACATATAAACATTGCTGCCGAAACAAGATCTAGACAAAGACAAACATGTTAACATGGAAGGGAAAATTTATGGGGCTACCAACTCTAGACAAAAAATGGCAGTCAACTAAGGAACGTGGTAACATGGAGAAACGGACTTTCCCATGTGAACTAATTTCCCTATTTGTTACCTAATAACCAAGTGGTCAGCCCTTATATTATGTAGGCAGAGCAGATTGTACTTATATTTTTAGAGGAGAGAAAGAGAGCAATAATTGAAAAAAAAGAAGGCCAGAGGCTATGAATTTGAGAGAGAACAAGAAGGTGGGATAAATAGGAAAGATTGGATGGAGAAAAAGGAAACTTGAAAATTATGTAATTATATTTTAACTTTAAAAAATAGAAAAGAAACAAAATAAATCACTAAAGAGGCAGACATAACGGAACTTCCAAAGACAGCCTCAGACTTCTTTAGTTACTGCCTTTATGTTTACTGTGACAATGGGACTGGTCTCTCTAGTTGATGACCCTGCACCAGCCTATTCACCACAAATTACAGACTTCATAAAGAATCTGATGCTTTCTGGTCATCTAAATGACAAAAAAAATAACTTCCCAGACAGATTGTATTGACAAAAGAGGGAAGCAGGAGGCAGGGAGGCCATTTATTCATAGGCACTCGTGGTGATGTTTTGTTTGTGCTATAATAAATAAAACTTGCCTGAGGCTAAGAATGTGGAGTTACCAGTAGCCATGGAGGCCAGACAGTGGTGCCACACACCTTTAATCACAGCACTCAGGACAGAGACAGAGAACATTGGAACTCAGTGAGTTCAAGGCCTCGCCGGGCTGTCACTAGATTGATCCAATTTCAAAGAGAAACAGCAAAGCAGTGGTTGCTCACATCCTTCATCCCAGTTCTTGGGAGTCTTTAATCCCAACACTAGGGAGGTGAAGACAGGAAGGGATATGGCTGGGCAGAGAGAGGGATACAAGGCTGTAGGAGAAAGGCATTCAGTCTAAGGATTCATGGAGACAAGACCCTGTCCCATTTGTTCTGAGGATTCGTAGAGGTAAGAAGTCTTTCCTGTAGCTACTGATCTGCTCTTTTGATCTTTCAGCTCTTACCCTAATATCTGACTCCAGGTTTCTATTATTAATAGGAAATATTAGGATTGTGCGTCAGGCAGCAGTTGTCGAGTCTGTTAGAGGAAGCACAGCACCCAACCTGAAGTATAAGCTGTCTTCTACTATTAGCTTGCAAAAATTTGTTTTGAGGCAATGACTGTTGGTGGACAAGGCTTTGTGAACAAAAAAAAAAAACCTTGAAGGAATTTAATAGTTTAAAAGACTTGTCCTATGTTAATTTAAAAGTTTTTGGTACATTAACGAGCCAGTATTCAGAACCCAGTGCTAAATTTGTCAAAGTGTACCATAATCTCTGTTCTACATTTGGTAACTCACCATCATTTTTTATAAATGGGTCACATTTTGTCTTTTCTCTATTAGATTAGACAATAATTAGTAGAGTTCTCAATAAGCTTCATAATTGTGGAGTACTATTACATTTCAGATACCAAGTGTCAAGGTTAGGTTTCTTTAGCTTTGTAAATAAATCAGCAGTTGTTCAGAAAAGGCCTTCAAGTTGTAATTCTTCTCTTTTTCATTTTTCATGTAGCTCTCAATGCTGCTTGGGCTGTGCATTCATAATCCATCGGGTACTTGGAAACAGTAGCATTCTAATAAAACAGCAATTCCAAGGGGGGAATAATGAACTTCAAGCAAATTCTAGCAATATTTTCATGCTGAGAAATAAACAAGTAGTATATTCCTACTGGAAGCCCAAATCTTTGCATTGTAAAACTACTATAAAATGAATATTCATAGAACAGCATACATGCAAGTGACTACATGATTAATTTTATCATAACTTTGCATAATATATGTACTGTAACACAGTCTTCCCTATTCACACAGAATTTAGGGGGAAATGACGTGATAATAACTTTTCACATTTACTACTCAGGGATATATTAAATATCCCTTGGAATGGTATATTGAATTGAAAGTATTACAAAAAATGATCAATGATGAATTCTATTTTCTTCTGTTCTAATATTTCCCCCACGTTATTTTATAGTTCAGTTATTTGAAGTATAAATAAAAATATGCTCTATATTCAATTGCATTTTAAATATACCCCTGGGAGATATTAAACAGATATTTAGACACTAAATTTCTCTAATTTCAGTTTCCCACCTATTAAATTTATATACTTATTACAACATGATTTCAATGAGATTTAAATATGAATACATGCAGGAAATTGAATATACAATTTACAGACAAAACCATCCCTCTCCTTGGATATTTTCCTACTGTTGGTGGATAAGGGAACGGAACACAATGCCTCCCTCTGCATTCCTTGATTTCTGTTTCTGTTAGTTACTTAGGGGCCTCTGTGAATCTGATCATAGCCTCTTATATCAGCATTCAGTACAAAAGCTGTCTTGCCAGTTTTAAAGGCAGTTCTTTCCAGCAAAAATTTTCAAAACCATTAAATAAATTCTTGTACAAGCACTGCTCAAATTAACAAGTTTATAGAAATAAGATGGTTATTCAGTTTCTGTAAAATAATAAGATGAAAAAATTACTATTATCATTATTATAATTGTTCAGTTTTTTGTGTGTGCGTGTGTGTTTGTGAGTGCATGTGTTTGTGTTTATGTCTCTGTGTGTGTTTGTGTGTGTGTGTGTGTGTGTGTGTGTGTTTGTGGCTGTCTCTGTGCCACAGTGCAAATATAAATGTTAGACAACAGCTTAAGGGGCTAGTTTTTTTTCCTTCTGTCGTGTGCATTCTCAGGGTTAAACTGAGGTCCTTAGGTTTGACTCTGAGTACCAACACCGCAGAGCTATTTCACTGTTCCAAAAGTATTGCTGTTCATCAAAATTATTTACAATCTATTTCGTTATATCTGACAATTTCCACTTTGCGCACAATCCATATCCAAAGACTGAAGTATTACCAAATCAAAAGGTATTTGAGATGATTTGAGATGGCAGCTGAAGAGTAGAAATAATATTTATACTAAATTGGGACCCGAGAGATGATTCAGTGATTAAGAGTGTATACTGCTTTGCAGAGGACATAAGTTAAGTCCCTCACATCTATGGTTCACAATCACCTGTCAAGAAACACAGAACACCTACACTCACAAGCATAAACTCATACCAGTACATACACATAGTTAAGCACAATTAAAATGAACATTTAAAAAAGTATGGCGTATCACTTTACTCGGTGTGTTGACTAGTCAATGTCAATTTGACACACAAATAATCTGTCTAAAAGGAGTGAACTTCAACCAAGAAAATACTTCAATAAGATCCAGCTGTAAAGTGTTTTCTTAATTAGTAATTGATGGGGAAGGCTGAGTACCATGGTAGCTCCTTTAGCCAATAGCCTTTAAGATACCAGCCCACTTGGGTATAATCTCTTATATTATAAATGCCAAAGTAAAGCATGTGCTCCCTCTCTCTTCTGGCTGCTGAATTCAGTTCCTGTTCCCTGTTCGTACAAAGGACTATGGTCTGTGAGTCTACCCTAAATAAATAATCCTTTATTATACTCAATTCTGACCTAGGGTGGGATTTCTTTTTAGCGTCCATCTTCAGCTGAGTCCATTGTGGGTGGTGTCATCCCTGATCTGGTATTCCTGAGTTCTATAAGAAAGCAGGTTTAGTAGGACACAGGGAGCAAGTCAGTAAGCATCACCTCTTCATGACCTCTGCATCAGTTCCTGCCTCAAGGTTTCTGCCATCTTTGAGTTCCTGCCATGATTTCTTTGAAGATGAACAGCAATATGGAAGTTTAAGTAAAGCAAACCCCTCTCCCCAACATGTGTTTTGATCATGGTGTTTAGTGGCACCAATAGAAACCCTAACTAAGAGAAGTAGGGACTAATTTTGTGAGGTATTGCTGTGACAGACCTGACCATGTTTTTGAGAAGATTGTGGAAGGACTTTGGAACTTTGGGCTAGGAATTACATTAAGTGTTGAAATCTCGGTGGGATGTTCTATGAAACTTGAAAGATAAGAATGTTCAAAGAAATGCAGAAGATTGAGGCTTGGCTTGTGAAGTTTCAGAAGGAAGTTTAAAGACTCTATCAGAACTGTTTATTATTTTGATTTGAAATTCTGTCCTTCTGGTTAGCTTGAGTGGTAGAATCAGCTGTGTTTAACAAGATACCAGAACTACTAAAGCAAAACCTTTGCTTTGTTGGGATACTCGATGCTGGTTGGGTAGAGCAAAGAATTTAACAGTGATTGAGAAGGGACCAGCATCTTTGAGGTGAAATCTTCTGGGATGTGTTTCCTGGGATTCAGTACTGAGAAGCCATGTTCCAGAGATGGCCAAGGTTATATCTCATGCTGGCAGTCAAACTTGGTAATGTAAGGGTCACCAGGTGGTACTGGTTTTGAAAGAATAAAGGAGTATCGAGAGTAGCTGAGGCTTGACACTGTGAAAGGCCAGGAAAAGCTCTTGGTAGAAATACAACCTCATTAGCTGTTGGTGCTTGGCACCATGAAGAGAGCCTATGAGAGGCTATTGGTGAAAGCTCACACCAGTTACAACAGATGACCTCATCAGTTTTGGAGATACCAGTACAGTGGAACAACCACCAAGTACAGCCGGAACCTAGAAGACAATCTGTTTTTGCTGTCAAGGTCAGGGAAGAAGAAATGATCCAAGCTGCTGGGAAGAACCCAGAAAGATAGTGAATGGATCTTTGATATTGAATATTTCATTTTCACAGCTGATATTTGGCTTTGCTTTGGTTTGATTATGACTATGCCCTAGTTCTTCCCTCTTGAAGTAAGAAGGTATTTAATTTAATTTTGATTTTCATAGAAGTCCACAGCTGAAAGACTTTGGATTTTTAGAAATTGTATATTTTAGAAAGACTAAATATTTTATGTGTTCAGATCTGTGGGACTTTTAAAGTTATTTATGCTTTTAATGTGAGATATTGGTGATGAATAAGAAAAGAAAGGTTGTGGCTTAATAGTGATGTGTTTTTGTGTCAAGTTGACAAAGGTTCAGCTAAGCTGACTAGTCTTATGTCAACTTGACACGCAAATGAGTTATCTAAAAGGAGGGACCCTCAATTAGGAAATTCCATCCCTAAGATTAAGCTGTAAAACATTTTCTTAATTAGTGATTGGTGAGGGTAGGCCCAGCCCATTGTGGGAGGAGCCATCCTGTTGTGATAGGAGGCTTCTTATTCATTTCCCAGCTGCTTGCTAGTAAGCCACAGCCACATGGCAATACACAGATTAATAGAAATGGGTTAAATTAAGATGTAAAAGTTAGCTAATAAGAATCTAGAAATAATGGACTATCAGTGATTTAAATAATATAGTTGCTGTGTAATTATTTCGAGAGTCTGGACAGCCAGGAAACAAACAAGTGGCCTCCTACCCCACCATCCCAGGGCTGATGGTCCTGGGTTCTATAAAAAAGCAGACTGCAGAAGCCATAAAGAGAAAGCTAATAAGAAACATCCTTTCGTTGCTTCTGCATCAGTTCCTACCTCCAGATTCCTGCCCTGCTTTAGTTCCTGCCATGATGTTTTTTGATGATGTCCAGCAATATGGAAATATAAGTCAAATAAACCCTCTTCTTCCCAACTTGCTTAATGGTCATGGAGTTTAACACTAAGCATCCAGTATATGTCATTAACATTTATCAGTCTCTTTTCCATCTTATTTCCTAAAAGTTATAAAGTCAGAATCCATTATTTATTAATGGAATATAAGTAATTGTAATTAATTGCTATGACAAGATTAATAATCCCTTTCTGATAAGAGTATGACATAAATATTGGATATTCATCACTATTTAATAAAATCTTAGAAAAAATTAAGATAACTAGCAATAATTTTTCCTTAAACACTATGCCGATGTAATGTTTTTGTGCACATTTTACAAATACAGAGACTAGGACATTAAAACTTCATACTTATTTTTGCTGTCACTGTATCGCAGATTTATGCCATAAACTACAGTTAAGTTTAGACTACTCAATCAACCTTGAATCTTTGAAAAGAATTTGCTATCTCTTAAATATTTCTGTAGCTTATTACAGAGGAGACGCTCCAGTGTTACTTCAACTTCACAAAGAGTTCATCTAATAAAAGCCTGAATAAACAAATCAAAATGAGATAGTTCTGTTTAAATATAAGAGTTCATTTTAAAATTTTATTAATTTTATTTTTGTGTATACATGTGAGGGTGCAGTAGTTTGTGTGGACTACACTCAGAAGGCAGAATTCATCAGATTCTTGAGAGAGAGAGAAAGAGAGAGAGAGAGAGAGAGAGAGAGAGAGAGAGAGAGAGAGAGAGAGAGAGAAGCAGTTCTTAGTCACCTGAAGTGGACACAGGGAATTGAACCTGGATCCTCTATCAGAGAAGCAAGTGTTCTTAACTTCTGAGCCAGCCATCCAGTTTCTAAAGCTGTAACTTCTGAATAGGAAGTGAATGATGTTTAAATAAAAATATGTCATTTTTAGCATGTTAAACAATCTCTGTAGTTTTTTGAAACCAATATAATGAGTTTATTGTATCTATTATGTTTTATCTAATATTATATCTATTATGTTTTTAAAAAATGATCAACAGATATGCAGGAGGGAAATTTCACAACCAGAAATAGATCATACTTATTAAGATTTTACTTCAATTGCTGTATTTGACATCTTCAGAAGATAACATTTATAATGATGGAATTGTGGTATTATAAAATTTTGAAAAGATCATTTTTAAGTCTGTAAGAACACAAAGAAATTATTATAATCCAGATTGTTATCATTGTAAAAAATCTTCTGTGAAGAGTACTGGACAACTTCAAAAGAAACACCAGAGGGTGGTGGTTTTCCTGTGGAGATATGCATATGGAAATTCGTGCCCTCATTCTCAAATGTGCATATCATGAAATGCATGACAAGCATCTAAGAATGATTAAGTTAAGCTATATGAAGCAATAACCTTTCAGAAGTTCTAGAGTTCAATTTAGAGGTGTAAACACAGCTGTGTTTTCTTTAAGAGCTTAAATCCATTCTGCTGTCACAGGACTGATGGGCAACATTTCCTCACAGCATTCACCTTGGTAATAGAAGCAAACTGCTTACCTGATACATCAACTGTACTTTTGTACTTAATTTTTGAAATATTTTGTGTATGTACAAAATGAGAACACAGTTCTACATCTGTGTGTGCGCACACACATGTGTGTATGCATGTATATACACACATGAATAAGTGTGTCCATCTATTTATTCACTTTTCCTCCTACAGAATTGTGAGCAGGCAATTTGATTCTTCATTTAGCTCTTTCACACCTAACAGATCATGAAGGTTACTTTCCTTAAAAACAACCAGTGCAATCTGATCCTTTCTCAAGGTTGGGCATGGTTGTATTGAATGTATCAAGATTTAAATAACCAGTTGGTAATGATAGCCATGTAGATGCTTTCCAGCCCATTACTGCTTTAAACTATTGCCATGAATTACACTGTATACAATTATTCAGCAAATATGGAATATACCAAGACAGGGGTATATGAACAAAAAGAGTCGGTAAATCTAAACTCACAGTATATATGTGATACACTATTTATGTATATAGATATATATCAACAGTTTAGAGTTACCAATTACATATCTACATGCATGCATGCATACATATATATACATACATACAGTGTGTGCACTCAAACATAATGTGTATATTTGTAAATTTTATATGGATGCAATGTGAAAATATCAACTTAAATGGTTGTCAAAAAGAGTTTACACACCTGTCAGTCTTTACCAACACAAGATAGTCCTTGTTTATTTTTATTTTTGCAACTTTCTTATGAAATTTAATATACATTTTTCAAATTATGAATAAGGTAGAGAATTTTTGGATATAATCAAAGCTTTCTTATTTACTGAAAACTTCTGTTCCTCATTTGTTAATTTCACTTTTGTATTTTGGTTTGTCTCTAGTAGATTTGTAAACTGTGCTTTTGTTTTTTTTTTCGTTTATTTGGGGTTATTTTTGTAAATAATGGCTTTTTTCATTCATAAAGTGTATTGTGAGTTCTCACTGTTAAAATTGAAATGTTAGTGTCCATTTTTCCCTTCTCTTTGTCAGGGTCATCTATAAAAACTGTATGACATCATATAATGAGACCTCCAAGTCATCCTTGGATTTTGATTTAGTCCATGTGTCTCATTTAATGAAGGAAAATTATTTTCAATTAATGAGGATATGTTACTAGTGCATGTGATAATTTTAGGGAGTCTAGCATTCCATGCCACATGCAGATGTAGAGTTATTTGAAGCTCCCTGCATTTGCATATATGTATACATATGTATAAATATGCACACACACTTATATGTAGATGTATATATATACTCTAAGCTTTGTCGCTATTATGAGCGAATGAAAATGCTGAAGCCTCAACCTCAACATGAACTCAGGAGCAGCACAGAATGAGGAGAACTGAGACTGGTAAGTTTCCACACATGCATGGGAAGACACATGGATAAAAAAGAAATCCTTCCACAGAACACAGCTAACTGTTTGACCTTGATATTAGATACTTTAGCTTCCACAAAGTAGTAACTATCCAGATATAAATAAATTGCATTATAAATAAAAATTTCAGATAACTAAATTTTAGAACCATTTAAGAAATAGCTCCTGAAATTTCATACTGGTGAAAATAGTCTGACCTCTGATAAAGTGAATAAAAATTAGATATGCTGTATTTATTTTATTACAATACAATGGCATATTAAATTATTCAGTACTGAATTCTGCATATTTTACTATTTAAGAAATGTAATGAAATAATTTATTCACTTCAGCAAAAGCATTGCCCACAACTAACTTAATAAAATGATATTTGCAATAAAAATAAAAAAAATTTAAGACGTTGTATCTTTCGTAGAACATCAAAACAGAGCAAAATTAGAAAATCAAGTTGTAGTCTGAAGAGTCAGAAGTGTTCAATAACAAGGGAACAGTTTTCTCAAAACAATGGGGCAATTGCACATATGAACTTAAAGTGATTGTGACAGCATGTATAAGACCTACAAAAGCTACACACGCATGTTCATGTGCACCCCCCACACACACATCCACCCCCCCCACACACAATTCCAGAGCTGCTCAGCAACTGAACTCCATAGGTAGAAAAAAAAATCTCAATATTTGGTTAGAAGATATGAAAGTAGAGAAGGGGTTGTGGAGGAGTTGGGGGCACAGGTATATAATAATCAATTGTATTAAATTATCAAAGAATTAATGAAAAGAATAAGAAAACTGAAACCAAACATTTGATATAAACAGATCCTTAAAAAACAGCAAAATAAAATCCAACAATAAAGTAGCCATGAAAAATATCTTAAGTGAGCAGGGAACAGAGTCCAATTCCAGACTAATACTGCTGTGAACTGATTCACATGTAACCTAAAGGTGTTGGGATCAGAATAGTTTGCTTCTATATCAGTAAGTGAAACTAAAGATCTTATGATTTTCCTCTTATGGATTTAATAAGTAGTATAAAATGACACATTCTTTCTTTATGAAAACACTTAATTATAGAGGAATGCATATTTTTAATGATAGTTAAAAAATTATTGTATAAAATAAGTTTCCTATCAGAACATTTTTATTTTTGTTTTGTTTTGTTTTTGCTGTGTGATAATGCTCTTGTACTCTGTAAAGATTTATCACTTGTATTGGTTTAATAAAATGCTGATTGGCCAGTAGCCAGGCAGGAACTATAGGCAGGGCAACCAGACTAGGAGAATTCTGGGAGGAGGTAACAAGATGAAAATGCTGCACTGAAGAAAGGTACCAAGTCACATGGCTAAATATAGGTAAGAATTGTGGGCTAATTTGTAAGAGCTAGTGAATAATAAGCCTAAGCTAATAGGCCAGACAGCCTATAATTAATCTAAACCTCCGTATGTTTCTTTGGGACTGAATGGCTCGGGACCAAGTGGAACAGAAACTTCTGTCTACATTTTTTGTTTTGTTTTGTTTTGGTTTTGTTTGTTTGTTTTTGAGGCAGAGTTTCTCTGTGTAGCTTTGCAGCCTGTCCAGGAACTTGCTCTGTAGAGCAAGCAGTCTGGCCTTGGACTCAACAAGATCCACTTGCCTCTGCCTCCCGAGTGCTGGGATTAAAGGCATATATGCCACTACCACCTGGCCATCATAAAGGTCTTTTAATATGATGGAAACATATGGGAATTTAGAATTGGAGTTGTAAGAAGAATAAACGTCCACATCTTCCCCCTGCCCCTGCTCCTGACACTTGCTATCTTATCTGTCTTTTTCTTCTTCATCTCTAGTCTCTTGATCTCTATTAATCTCTGTGTGTAGAGATTTTCATGCCCAGGCATGAGTGAGTGTTCACATCACCATGTGCCCATGTGTGTATGTGTCTGTGTGTGCATATCAGTGTGTGTGTTTGTGTGTATTTGTGTGTCTCTCTGTGTGAATATTTCCTTTGCAAGTCCTGCTAGGATGCACTTAAGAGAGCCTTCTTACTTATATTCCTTGATTCTTGGATCTATTCTGAACTGTGATCTCTAGGAAAGTATTATTTCACCTTCATATTGCTATAATAGTAGGGACAAAAACAAGCAAATCTCATCAACTTTTAACTCAAGGAATCAGTGCTTGCCATGTTTGACAAGAAAGGAAAGAAATCACACTAAATTTTTGCTGAGTATTATCATTGCCTTAATCAATGCTCAGTTCATTCTATGAATGCATAGTCCTTCATAGTCCCAGAGTGTGAACACATGCATGCGGACAAGCACGCAAGCAAGCATGCATGCATGAACGTGTACACACTTCTAGCTATTACCTTATACTTCAAGTTGTATTTCCATTTAATTCTCTAATGTATTTTGCAAGAAGACATGCTGCTTGAACCTTGGGTAAAATTAATCAATTCATAGCAAGTTTGTTTACTTGAAAAGGTCCGAATCAAAATACCATTATATGTTATACCAGTGATAAATATTGGAAGATGCTGGAACAATAAGAGAGAAAACAAAACATAAGAGATAAAATAGCTTACAAAGGGAACATCAGCAAGATAGACTCATTAGTTAGGATATTAATAATTAAGGAATTACTTGATACCCTGGATTTTCATTGATTTTAAGGAAGAAATGGGAGGATGATAGCAATTGGGAGACATTATGTCCATGGAAGAAAGATATCTGGAGCAGAAAGTGGTTGTGAGGGCCAGTGAAAGCAAGCAACTTGGTTTGGAAGCTTGTAAATAGTCTTAACACTTTCACCAAGGATGTTGAATGCATTTCGTGTGCAGTCTCTACAGTGTGCTATGTGAATATATGGAATCTCCCCAGTATTCTTCATGAAGTTAAGGTCACACATGCCAAATTCAGCAAACATTGACTTTAAAAGACTAAAATTATAAAAAAATCAGCCTTCTTAGTATTTTTTGGACATAGAGCTTTTAATAAAATATTTGTTACTTTGAAACATTAGATATTTCTGGTAGACTGTCATTCTAAGATGTAGATTTTCAACTTCAGGGTCAAAATGATGGCTTATCTGGTAAAGCTAACCACCTGAGTCCTATCCCTGGAACCTACATGACAGAAAGAGACAGTCGTAGAAACTACTTCCGCAAGTATTCCATGGAGCCACATGTGCTCACAATGAATATGAAAGTGTAAAATGCCTAGTTTCTTTGCTTGGGTTTTTATCTTAGGTCAACTATGGGAGATTACTCACATGCAGACTAGGTAAACACTTTTCCTGGAACCTCCACATCACTTTCATCTAAAAATTTCCCTCTTTTGATTATTTAATTGCCCTGAAGAAATTGTCTTTCCTTTGGACTTCATTTATTTCCAGAGTTATTTGGTATATTTGGGAAGCAACTTCTTCACTTCTCTGTTTTCTGATTGGATGTACTCAGTTCCTTTCTGTCCTTTGCAAGTTTTTGAACTTGATTTTCTATTATTTTGAAATGCTCACTGAACTTTAAAGTCTTCTGTTAGTGGTTTTCTGTAGTTCTTCCATTTTCTTTTTATACCTTGTAACTTAGAACACAGACTCTGAGAGTATTTTAGCTTGGTCCACATTAGATTGGTTACCCAAGATTTTATTTAGAAAGCAAAAAAGATCTGGAAGTTGTTACATTCACAGCTCCAACAGTGTTCCTGTGTTTCCAGTGGGTTTGTTTGTTTGTTTGTTTGTTTAGATGTGGGTTCTTTCTATCTAAATCACTGGTAGTTTTTTTTTTCTTTATAAGTTTGAATGTCTGTTTTCTTTGCCCTATTCTTTCTGTTCTGGTAAATTTAAATTCATTTTCAAGCATATTCTCCTTAATGTATAATCATGTGGTCATGCTGGCAACAGCACCTTTTGGAATTGAGATGTTCCAGGCACTTGATCCCAAATCAGGAGTCTATGGTCATCTGCCTTAATTCAGCGCATATGCAAATACCTTCGAACATTAATATTTTTTCTCAAGTGGTCCCGGTTGAAATAGCATCATCCAAGTTTGTGTGTTCTTCTCATGTTGTGTTCTTCTTCTCATATTGTGTTCTTCTCATGCTTCTCACAGATTCTGCTTGTATTTTCACACTAGATGTGGCTCTAGTGTGAATGTCCACTCCTAACAGTGAAACAGTAGTTTTAGGAAGTGGGGCATTTAATGATGAGGGCTGTACTTTCATGAAACAATTAATTTTATTAATGCAGTTAAGGGCCACTTATCCTGGAATTAGCTTTGTCCTAAAAGGGAATTCTTGCCCAGAAGCAGTGGCACATGTCTTTTATCCAGCACTTGGAAGACTGGAATCTCTGTGGGTTTGAGACCAGCTTACAGACTAAGTTTCAGGATAGCCAAGGTATAGGAAGAAACCGTTTCAAAAAACATAAAAACAAAACAAAACTACAACCAAGCAAACAAAACCAAATAAACAAAGACTCAAAACAACAACAACAAGCAAACAAACGAAAAACCTGAATTCTCTAATTCAAATTTTCTTTAGCCTTCAACTTCTTCGTCTCTTTAGGGATTCCTTGCCACATGATGATTGCCAGGTTAGAATCCAGAAAATAGGACCCAGTAAAGTTCTGAAACCCTTGGACTACCAAACCTTCCTGGGAAGTATGCAGATATGAATCATTTGTTTACAATTTACCTAGTCTGTTTTATTCTGTCATAATAATAGAAACACATATGCCTTGTTCTTAAATTGTGTATTTTCATGTACTAAAATGATATATTATTTAATCATGTAGAGTACATTAAACATATATATTTCTCATACATATATGTACATATATATATGAATATGAGAAACTGGTCACATTTGGAGGTAGATGTTATATCTTGCAAAATTTTATCATTTTCATTTTACTATTTTTAGCAACTTCTTCCTTCTCCACACCCATAGAAATCTTTTATTCATCTTTGCCATTAAATGTTTTTTTTTCTTTAAAGTGAAAATATTTCAAACCACCCTTCCAATTCCAGTTAGATTAGAAAGGGGGGAAAGTCTTGGGAAATCTGATAAGCACAAATCATATTTCCTTTTACAGATTCCATATACCTGATGGCAAATATTTTTTTCTGGAGTTCTATAATTCCTTTATCCTGAATTGACTAAGGAAACAGAATATTCAAAGGAAGTGATTTCTGCAAGAGGCCCACAAGCATCTCACACAGGTGTGTGATACATCTTTGAGGACAGTAATTACTTGACATCAGTGGGATTGTACGTCTCCCAGTAGAGGGCAGCTAGGGCTCTGCTTCGGCAATTCAACTTGGATGTCTCCATTAAGACCTTAAAACTGTTTCTTTAGAAAAATTAAAACCTCTTCAGATATTTATACCTAATTAAATTGGAAACACAGGGTATGGTGAAGAAGAAGAAGAAGAAGAAGAAGAAGAAGAAGAAGAAGAAGAAGAAGAAGAAGAAGAAGAAGAAGAAGAAGAAGAAGAAGAAGAAGAAGAAGAAGAAGAAAAACCTCTCATGACACCAACAATGGCAACACAGAAAAGTGACATAAATTTCACAGCAGTTACAGAGGAGTCTCAGCCCCATTTATTTAAGACTGAAAAAGATGAATATGATACTTAACCTCCCGGGTCCATGGATTCTCCCTCTGAAAACTACAAGAAACTGAACCGGAACTTCCTTAACACACTCCCCAATAAATCTGTTTTCAGCCTTGTAGAACATGCTCTTCAAGTCGCTACAGACACTGTTTATCTAGGCTGATAAAGAAAGGACTAAGTCATCAAAACAAACCATTTATTAATTTTAATTAAAGGCATTTGACATTCTCCTCCCACAAATATTTAGATTTTCTTTTACTTAGATCTAATCTGATAACAGGAGTTTCACCTCATCTGTAAAAACTTTCATGGAATTGGAAACGTTAAGCATGTATTATCTTGTAAGGCAGTATGATTAATAAGCTCTTTTCATAAATTTTGGCTAAGGTACAAATACAGGTAATTAAGAAATTAAAATTAATAGGAAGTCTAAAATTTGCCCCTCAGTACTTTCAGTTCACTAGTCTAATTCATCTTTTTAAATTATTGTGGACTTGATTTAACAGAAAGATAAAAATGATGAGGTGGTCTATGGAGGAGGTGCTTGGACTCTGACCTCACTGACTCGTTCTGTGATTTCAAACAAGTCAGCAAAGACTGAGAAATGTTTTCAGTGTAGCTAAGTGTGCCATTGAAAGGAAGCAGAGGTCAATTTATTTTACTAAAACACCCTAGTAACAGGAAGCCTGACACTGTGCCAGGAGCATCTAGAAGGCATGGACTGTACAAGGGACAGAGGACAGAGACAAATACAAAGATTTTTGGGAAGGAAGCCCATGACACAAATTGTAAGACATGGTCCAGGAAACCTGACTAGGGTGATGCAGGGCTGAAGAAATGACAAATGCATACAGGGAAGCTTGGATCAGATGGGGTGTGGGGAACATTTTCTACCCAAACCACAATCTCTGTTCAAGGCATCTGTTTGCCGTTCAAGAAGAGTCATTGATTCGAAAGCTGTGGTTGTCATGTGATACCCATTTGATAGTATTTCATATATAAATTCTCTGAAGTCAAAACTTCAGTGAAACCAAACAAGTTAATGTTAAATGGATACAATCTGCTCTAAACTGTGTGTGCTATGAGCAGGCAAAGGGATACACAAGAAAAATTGAAGTGGGGAGCAGAAGAATAAAAGTGAGATGACTCGTACAAAGGAGAAAAGTCAGGACAGAGTAATTACATGACAACTGGAGGAACAGGAACTATGTTCAACAGGAGAGTGTGCTTGTGTGGAGCAGTCGGCATAAAGCCACTATATACTTACTTTCTATTAATAATTTTTAAAAAGAGATTTTCCTCATTAACATAACTACAAAAAAGAATCAATAACATTTATTCATTGTTAGAATGAAGATCGATCTTTAATAGACAGGAGTTCTCCAACAAATTAAAAAAAAAACATGTTGCCTGCTGAGAAAGTTACCCATATGCTTCATCACACTACAGACTAGAAAGATACAAAATCATTTAGACGAGTCTGGGAAGGTATTGATAACACGAAGCCTGGTGAAAGACCAACCTGTTCTTAATACAGAACTCCCATGACAAACACCAGTTAGAAGTATTCTAGTGACATTTTTCTTTACTACTAGGAGTAAGTCAAAATCTTCATTATTTACATTATTGCTACTATGCAATGTCTCAGAATTCTAACCAACTGCACAACACAAAAAGTTTGTGTATTGCATACCTGCTCTCAAAGATAAAAATAACTGTTCATTACTTCAAAGTTCATGGCTATAGCTACCTAAGTTCTGTCCTATCAACTAGGCCAAGGCAGTTTCTTTATTCAACCAATAAAAGTAACACATAAACAGAAGGACCTCCTATACCATATAGCTTTGGAGTAGGTAATTCAAAATGAAGTATAATATTTTGTATCTTTTCTCTACAAAACTTGCATGGAAATATATCCCCAGTTCATATGAAAGAAATGATAAAGAGATGCTCCTTGCAAGTGTCCACATGTACTGTCATTTAAATATGTTTAGTTTCAATGATCAGACCCATTTTCCAGGGAAAAAATGAGAAGTTCTTCTATCTAGGTTCAAGATATCTCTGAACTCTGCCACGTCAGCCTCTTTAACACTATTTAAATTTTTGCTTCTTGCATTGTAATTTTCAAACATTAAATGAACCAATTACCAAAGTCTGGATGAGTTAAAACTATCCACATCCAGCTCTTTCCCTGCCTCAGGTAATCCAAGGCTTCCTACATATCCTTTATATCTTTCTCATTTTTAGCTTATTCACTTGTGTGCAGGCTCACATATGTGTTTGTGTGTGTGTGTGTGTGTGCGCAAGCGTACATGCACACGTGTGTTTTTGTGAATCATGTTTTAAATCTGGGGATTAGTCATAGACAAACATTCAGCCACTGAGATACATCCCAGCTCTCACTATATCACAAAACAATCACATTTGAAATTACAAACTGCAACTAAATGGTTTCTTTCATAAGTGTTGTCCATCTTAATGTTGGTCATCTGTCAATCTTATGTTATCCTATTTCTTACACATGCACCCACATTTACACAACTGTAATATACATATCTGTTCCACATCTCCTGACATTGTCTTTTCGATTCCCCTCATTTCACTCACCTCTGTAGAAAATCCTCTCTGAGCCACACAGCTGATGCAGTAGGAAGCTGACCAGACACTTCTATTATTAGTGACTGTAGCTCCCACAGTTTGTAAGTACTTTTCTTTTCTTGTCCCTGACAAATTGCGCTTTAAGCATCCTAGAGGATGAAATTATCTCATTGACCACTTGTTCCATTTGTAGATTATTGCACTTAAAAATATATTTTGAAAAATTTAAGAGGACAAAAATGGGTTCTAATTTCAGAGCATATGCTTAAAATACAGACATGGGAAAATTCCTGATTCCGTGATATTTATTTTAAGGCAAAAATATTTGAAATAAAATGAAAATTAAAAATTATTGAATAAATATGATTTGGTGATGGGAAACACTGTTATAGCATAATGATATAAAGAGTGTGTCACCATGAAGCCCATTAAGTCAAGGGCACTTGGGAAACCAGAAAATAAAACATAGACAATTGTTTTCTCATAGAAGTTAGCTATTTCTTTATTGTGGTTTATGTTCAAATAAGAATACAAACAATAAATATATTTATGTATTTAACTACAAAAGTTAAAATACTTATTAGTGCATGGACATCAAAATTATATAGCATATTTTGGAGAAGTAGATTTGGGTTTACGTAGACGACACAAGAGTATACTCATTAAAAAATGAATTCTCTGAAATATATTTTAAAATTGCAACTTTATTGAATTGAATTGACAATAAAGATTGCCAATGATGAAAATATTTGAGGAATCTTCAAAACAAATATAAAATGGGTCCTGGGGCTAGAGAGATGATGCATTAAATACGATAGGGAGCTTGCATGGCAAGAATGAAGAATGAATTCTAATCCGCAGTTGCCATGTAAAGACAGCCCAGCATCGCCACTGCATCCTTCCTAGAGCTGACAAACCAGCCAATCAACTCAGACAAAATGTCTATGACCAGTTCAGTAAGAGACCCTTCCTAAAGACAGTAAAGCAGAGGGCAACAGAGCAAGACATCCAAGGTACTACACCTGGATTCGTGTGGACATGCATGGGTGGGTACACCCACACATTTGTGTGAATGCAGTGTACACACATACACATTCCAAGACAGAAAGAAAGAGAAGAAAAGCATAGAGATCCTGAAAGGTTTCATATTATATTAAGAAAAATTACCTCTCAGACTCAAGATGTTTTATTTGGACTTTCTTGAATGATTTTAATTTTAAATGAGCAATCAATATCCACTAAAACCATTTTTGAAATGTTGAGGGAGAGATAAGATTAAATATCTAAGCAGAAATAAAGACTTGAAATGTATTTATTTTTACTCACAGATTCTTCCAAACAGTGTTGCATTTCTAATGCACTGAAAAAATAAACCAGCGCAAAGAGCATGTGATAATGTCTTTCAGTGTCTCAGCTGCATCATCTTGTATTATATGGTTTATAGCAACATTGTCGTGAGTCTTTGAATTCTGACTTCTATAACAGAATTATTCATGAATTGAGCTATTTCAACATTCTTTAGTGAATTTTTCTCAGAATAAAGACAATTTTAAATAACCCATAAGTTATGCAATTCAGAATGCAGAAGTCAATACCTTCAGCTCACAATAACAAAGAACATTTAACTTACCATATATGAACTGAACCAAGGAGTAACTTCTAGTAACTTTACTAAATTGATGACAATCAAAACAAGTTATCAACCGAGAAAAAAATGATAAAAGTCCCAAGTTGTAGTATGGTGTCATAGACTGAAATTTCAACACTAAGTAATAAGATCATGGGTGAAATCTGTCTAGGTCAGGAAAACTTTTATGTATTTTTAAACATTGTTTTCTAAGTAATGGATCATGAATATATGCATTAACCACCATGCACTATTGATCAGTGTAGGACAATGTCAATGCTTTGTGATGTTGCCATTCTTAGTGCTTGTTAATAAAAATAAGTACATCGACTCTCACTCCCTACTTACTCCTTTCTTATCTGTTCTCTCTGTCTGCCTGTCTCTCTTATGCCATAACTCCAAGGCAGCCTTTTGCTCCTTTGCTCTCCCCTTTCCCAAATAAACCTCTTACACTAGAAAAAATAAATATAATGTACACTGGAGAATTTTGACTATGCATAGACAAACAAAACACTATGGTTATAAGAATCTCATGGCATTACTAGCTTTTGCTTCTGGCTTTTCTTTATATGCTTGTATTTTATGATTAAAATATAAGATTACATTAACATTGTATTAATTGTTTTCTGTGTATATCTGAATAGCCATGATGAACCTTAGATGATTACATATTGTAAAATGATAAAGAAAATTATCATCTCATGTGTTCAAAGTCAGGCTGGTCTATAGAGCAAGCTCTAGGGCAGCAAAAGATATTCCTGTCTTAAAAAAACTAAAATAGAAAAAAAGAATATTTAAAAAAAACTAATAAAACTTTATGCAATTTTATTTTATGATCATTTTATTCTGTGTATCCAAATTGGAGAAATTGGACACTATAATCCATTGCAAAACTGGGTGCCAGACTTCATAGTTTTCTTGGCATACCCTTTCATTCATTTCATAGATACTGTCTATGGATAGTTTTGCTTTAATGCATCAGGGGTTAGAAGCTGTAGCCAAGATGGTATGATTACACAGGTGGAAAATTGTTTTTTACCCAAGTATAAAAAAATAAGTTGTCTATCTCTGCTTTAAAGAATTTCAAGAAAACATAGTATTAGGTTATTATATTAAAAAGCTATAAACGATTTCAGCAGGAAAAAAATACATATTAACTAGATAACCACCAAATATTTGCATCTGGTCCTAAGCTCCAGGATCTTCTCTTTGAAGAGTAATCTAACTTCTACAAGAATTTAGTTAATTTTATTGACTCAGGCCAGAGGATTCTTTTGGTTTAATTGTGGGAAATTGAAAACATACTATCTGAAACTTTGACCTGAGGAAAAAACAGTTTATTTTCTTCTATTTTTGAGTTAACATTTAACATGTTCACTTTTATAATCTTTTTTTATAATTATAATAATCACATTATTTATCCCTTCCTTGTTCCTAATCTCCCCCATGCATCTTCCTTCCTCTCCTGCTTCCTCTCAAATTCCTGGCCTCTTTATCTTTAATAATTGCTACATATGTACATATTCATATTCATAAGCACAACCTGCTCACATTGTTATTTTATTTAAAAATAAGGAGATGCTCCTCGACCAAAGAATGGATAAGGAAAATGTAGTTCATTTACACAATGGATTACTACACAGCAGAAAAAAATAATGACAGCTTGAATGTTGCAGGAAAATGGATGGAACTAGAAAACATCAATTTGAGTTAGGTAACCCAGACACAGAAAGACAATTATCACATGTGCTCACTCATGGGTGGTTTTTAAACATAAAGCAAAGAAAACCAGCCTATAAACCACAATCGTAGAGAACTTAGACAACAGTGAGAACACTAAGAGAGACTTACATAGATGTAATCTACATGGGAAGTAGAAAAGGACAAGATCTCCTGAGTAAATTGGGAGCATGGGGACCTTGGGGGAGGGAGTACATCTTATCTTTACTTTCTTTAAAAGTTTAACATGTGCCTGAATATATTATATAGACATCACTTTTAAATTTTTTCATCTGTAAATACAATTATATTTTTTTGAAACAGCCTTTTTCCAAGTTAAAATTGGCCCTTGATGTTCCTAAAACAGCTGTTGTTTCTTGCAGTGTATATGTGTGAACTGCTTTGTGATGAGGGTAATGTAGAACAGATAAACAATAAAAGCATAACAGCACTTATGAGCACTCATTAGGTTAAATGTGCCTTGTATTACTCTTGTTGAATAAACTCAATGAGGGAGGAAGTCACCGACTTTATAATGGGAGGAATATTTTCCAACACATGCCGGTTCTATATGTAAATCTGTGCAAGCATGAGAAAAGAGCTCCAAAGTTTTTGACGTAATTAATCTTTTTTTTTTTCCTGAGGTCCTTCAATACAGATCTACAAATTTAAATAATGAGTAGAGGCATGGTATTAAGAATCTTTCTGCACTCAGACAATGATGAATTATAATGGCCAAACCCCTGGACATTAAGTTGAATGCTAATCTGATGACAGAGTTTGGAAATCAGCCAATGTGGTGCCGGCATCCGGGTGCTTTCTATCCTGCTGACAGCATAATTCAGAGAGGAAGAGGGAGCCCTATTAATAGTGCATGCTCATTCTGCTTAGCACAACTTGCTCCAAATGTGTTTCTATGTTAAATGCAAAGTAAGTTTCTCTCACCTTCTTTACCATAAGCATATGCTGAATATTTATCTCACTGATTGATACCCATCACTGTGCTTTAAGATGCTTAATGCAAATCATCTTCAGACATAAGCAGGAAAAGTCAATCATGGTGAGGGAATTACTTGTGTCTGCAGTTTTCACTTACATTCCTCTGTTGTGGGTCCTTTTTCTCTAGGCAAATCTAAGAAAAAAAAATAGTTTTAGAGTTGGAGGCCACTTTCAGGTGGTTTTGATTTACAGAACAAACACCCATCAGATTGCTCTGCATCACATGGATTCATAGAGCTGGTGAAAATAAACTCAAAGGGCAAATGGATAAAAGGGCAGAAGATAAACGTTAATAAACACTTTGCCAATATACAATAGAGAGAGAAAACAGGTGTCACAGAAAGAGCTGGAAAAATAAGCAGCTCCAACCTGGTCACACTGTTGAAGTCATGGACCTCAGTCATAATAGGAGGGAAGAAAACCTTGTAGAATCTTGTTTCTTGGTATTACTTCTCCTTCTTTGATAGATGGAGAACCATAGCTTATTTGGATTAGTTTCACTTTTCTAAACACTTACAATTTTCTTCTCTTTTTTCTGTGTGGATTATTTGGTTATTACATCCTTCTTCACATCCCTTATTATGTGTAGTTCATTCAGTTTGGATAAAGCTCCACCCTGTTGCTGAGGAGTAAGATGATTTCTCACTAACTCACTGCTGTTGCCCAGGAGTTTTACTTTGAGTGAGGTTTAGATATGCATATCCATATGATTTTGCAAACTGTCTTATAACTGTTAGAAACAAATAGAATTTGAAAACAGCATATGCACTTCAGTGAAAGTCTTCAAAATGATGACACATGCTGTTATACTCATGTTGTCCAATGGACCTCCTGAACACTTAACACATTATGTAGACACTTTCCAGAACTGTGGAAAGGAAGATTCACAGTGATTACAAGTAAGATTACTAGTCTACTGGGCTGTCAATAGGAACTGTGACAGTGTGAGTTCAGAGAACATGGAAGTCCTCAGGAAATCACATGCCACAGAGTAATCCTGCCTCAGAAGGGAAAATTAGACCTAAACTCAACCTGACTGTCAGCTCAATAAAAATATAATGATTAGCTTCTAACTATTAATCTCTTGGTGGCTAAAGCTATGTCCAAAATCCTCCAAATTATTTGGGGGACATTTAAATATATATAAAGTCCCTTATATAACACCATAAAATTAACAAAACCTCAGTTCTTTAAAGGATTACCATATGTGTAAATCATCAAAAATCTTGGCTTCAAATGCAAAGAACATGCAGTCAGCTCATAGAGGCCTAGAACAAACACCTGATTGAAGCATGAGAAAGGCAAAAAAGAAAGCGATTATGGTTGTATTTTGTGTATTCTAGTATAGGAACAGGGTATATATGAAAAATCATTCAAATGAAATTTCAAAGACAAACTGAAAATTGCTAAGATAAATGTGATATTAGATAATTTAAAAGCAAACAAATCTTTGAAAGAAGTTGATAAATTAAATGCACAAGATGTATGTGTGCATATAATATCTGTAAGAGATGGAACCACATGTAGGAAACTCCCTAAGAATCCACATGTAACTGAAGCTCACAAAGAAAAAAGAAAGATGAAGAATACGTGAATAAACAAGGTCTTATTCGGTCCTATACAAACTTGATGCACACTGAACACTGCTAGGGAGCCCAACAAATGTAAGAGAGGAATATGGAGCCAAGGTTAGTCACAAATATTGTTGAAGGCAAATTTGAAGACATAAATTATTTTTTAAAAGTCAGAAAACAAAAGGAACAAAAATAATTTGATCATTTTAGCTCAATACTCATTTAATATGGTGCCTTAGAGTTCTATATTCAAAGGAAAAGATTCTTTAATAAGTGAAGGTCAAGAAACTGTCAGAAGGATAAACTCTTGCCTGCTTTACCATCAGCCAACCTATACTTTGGGACTAGTGAACCAACTGGTGATTCATTGTCACCAAAGCTAAAACCACCTGCCCTGGGTCCTGTAGAAAGCAGAAGTTCTACTAATATACATTAAATATTTGAAAGATACTTAATCATCTGATATAGATATGTATAATTTACTTTTGTATAAATCTTGATTTATGGATACAAATTTAAGGTCAATTTTGTTATCTATATATGTATTTCTGATCTTGATTAAGGTATTGTGATTGTGTAGCTCATTTAAAAGTGTAATGTATAATTAAGAAATATAGGTTAATAAATAATCATCTATAATAATCAAGTTTGTAGTCATGTTAGTTAGATTTTCTAGATATATAGAGATATATTTCAGTTAGATAGGCATTCTTTATATCTTTCAAAGACTACAGAATATGGCATTTAAAATGTTTTAATAACTTAGGGCTTTTCATGACAATGAGACACGTCTGCTCCTGGCAGCACCAAACTACTTCAAGAGGAAGATGGGCATCGAAGAGTCTCCTTAGCCATTTGGGCAAGAAACTGCTCTTGCCTGGACTGCTTCACTGGACATGCAGTGCCCACAGAGAGATGACTGCTAAACTTGCCTAAAGGTGAGATGGTCCTTTGGGGTTCCTGCTTCATGAAAGAGTCTGCGAGACATTCTGCAGGACACAGAAGAAAGTAACTAAACTGTCTTTGAAATTTCCAGCTTCCTGGAAAAGTCTGCTGGATACTATGGGCCTGTAGGCTGAAGATAGATGCCCCAAAGGTACAGAAAAACTTTGGGTGACTGTACAGGCAAAAGATGACTCTGTCAATTCTAGAGTTTTAGAAGTTGC
Source organism: Ondatra zibethicus (assembly GCA_004026605.1). Taxonomy (NCBI): domain Eukaryota; kingdom Metazoa; phylum Chordata; class Mammalia; order Rodentia; family Cricetidae; genus Ondatra; species Ondatra zibethicus. The sequence continues at coordinate 194,796 of PVIU01000950.1, forward strand.
TTACAATGCACTGCCTGTTTATTTAGGAAATATTATATCCTTCTGGAGTCTTTGATGGAGTTGAAGAATTAATAGTTATAGTTATAGTTTTCCTTAGCTATAATAAAAGATAAAGTAGATATAAATATTGTAACTGTAATTGTTGTTTTGATACCTCTTTTGTTATATGTAATTTTACTGTGTTAAAGTTAAAGCCTTCCTTTCCTTTTTAAACAGAAAATGGGAAATGGTGTAGGAGGTCCTTCTGTTTATGTGTTGCTTTCATTGGTTAATCAATAAAAAACTGCTTGGCCTGATAGGGCAGAACTTAGGTAGGCGGGGAAGACAGAACTGAATTCTGGAAGGAAGAAAGCAATGTTAGAGAGCCACCATGTAGGTGCCAGGTCAGACATGTTAAACCTTTCCCAGTAAGCCATGACCTCATGGTGAACACAGATTAATAGAAATGGGTTAAATCAAGACATGAGAGTTAGCCAATAAAAGGCTAACAATAATGAGCCAGGCAGTCATTTAATTAATACAGTTTCTGTGTGATTATTTCGGGTGTAAGCTAGCCGGGAGTCTGGGACAACAAGCAGCCCACTCCTCCTGTTACAATCATCCAAACAAGCATTAGAACAGTGTAAAATAAGGTTTATAATAAATATAAAAGAAATTATGTCACTCAAGTGCTACAAATCAGAATTGAGAATAATTATAAGTGATACTATTATAACATTTTCATATTATGCATGGAATTTTATAATAATAGTAAAATAAGATTGTGAAGACTTTGTCATAAATTCTTAAGCAGTAGATAGAATGATAAAAGAAAGAGTCATAAATAATAGGCAATATGATTGTTTTGATGATAATTTAAAAGTATAGTTTTTAAAAAAAAAAAAAAAGAAGTGCCAAAAATCAAAGAAAGGCAAATACTGAAAAATAAAGTGTCTCATTCAAAACCGATGAGGTTATTATTTGATTTCAATATATACTGTCTGCTAATTATTTAAAGAATATTGGAGAGGCAAGACTGAGACCTCTAAGAGTGCTCAGCAGTCAAACATATTTTCCTTGGGATCTGAGTGGCAGGAGTTTCACATCTGGAACCTATGTAAAAGGGGAAGGAGAGGATAGGTATCCTAAAGCTGTCTTCTGATCTCTACATGGGGATGACAGCATATACATCCACACACATACATCATGCACATAAGTGAACATATACTCAAAATAATAAATACAGTTTTAAAAAGTGAGAATGAGGACAGAAAAGTAGCTTAGTGCTTAGAAGTACTTTTTGATCTTCCAGAAGTCCCTACGTTGACTTCCAACACCCATGTCAGGCAGCCCACAACTCCCTCTAACTCCAGCATCAATGAATCCAACAATATTTTCTGGTCTCTACAGGCACCAAAACAGATAATGAACACTCACATAGATATATAACATATTCCAAATAAATAAAATTTAAAATAACTATGAGGATGGATTTTGTGCTACCTATATATAATACTTTTTAAAATACAAAGCCCAAAACAAGAAATAAAAATCATTCAGTTAAAGGGATTTTAATATAATGGGTTATTATTGAACCATGATAGAATGGCTTTAAAATCCCAAAGGTTTCCCAGCCTTTTAGAAAGCCTTGTGTTTTCTAGATGAGGAGAGTGTCAAGGCCAAAGTAATATGCTACAGAAAAGGACACTGTTTCTGATAATCTGAGTTAGAGGTATCAACAACTACCTGCATCATTGTAACTATCTTAATATGAACACTGCATTTTAAAATATTCCTTGACTTTTGGATAAATGCTTCTCTATTCTCCCCGTTTCTCTTTAATAAGCACTGCATTTTGCCCCCTGATTAAGGAAGTGACATCCATTATGTAAACGCTCCCACTAAAATGAATTGTGGCGTACCAAGTTTATATAGAACACATTCATGCCTTTGAAATATTAATAATTCAAGTAGAACTGGCCAGAAGCTGCACAGTTCATATGCAGGTTTTCTTTGTGAAGAAGCCTGCTAGCAAGTATTGTACTGGGAAGGTTAACCTTTCAGACAGTTTATTTAGCACGCTGCATTTTTTAAAAGACAAGATGTTGACAAAGCCATAACCAAAAATCCATTAGTGCAAAAAGCTAATCCTGCCAACTGGTTAATTGAATGAGACATTTAGCAAGGCCACAGTTTGCGCTAAGAAGCTGAGGGGAAAATGCCACTTAAACAAGACAGAGCTGAAATGTGCACAAATACCAATATTTTGATAGCTAAATAAAACACACAAGGTAGAAGTGCATGCATTATGAATATTAAAATAATTTTCACAAGATAATCTCACATTCTCCAGATGTTTTATGAAACAACATATAAACATTAACAGCACTCTTCCTGGAAGGCTCTGACCCATGTGCTTACTGAAGCTTCTGATATTCTAGAATCTACATTTAAAGCTAAACCCTACATGCAGCACAATACTGGAACATTTCCCATCAATGTATGGGCCTTGCCACAAGTGGGTAAGTTCTGCACAAGCACAAAGAGGCACATGTTTCAGGAAGATAGTAAAAATAAGTGACTTGCACACAAGATTAATGTGAAACAGGTACTCTATGATCCAGTGATAAGAACGTAGGCAGTTCTCGTGAACTCATGAACCCTAGACTGACAGCTGTGGAGCCTCCAAGGTATCAAAGTAGGCCCTCCATATGTGGAACACAAGAGTTAAGCTTGTTCTATCTGAGGGTTCCCTGGAAGTAGAACCAGGACCTACCTCTGGTGCATGAGGTGGTTATTGGAGCACATTCCCTATGGTGGGACGTCATGTTCAGCCTTAATGTCAGTGGGAGTGGCTTGGTCCTCCCTCAACTTAATAAGCTAGAATTTGTCGACTCCCCATGGGAGTTCTTACCCTTTGGGAGGAGTGCATGAGGGGTGTGCTGGGGGAATGTGAGGGGAAGAGGGACGAGGAGTGGGAGGGAGAACTGTGGTTGGAATGTAAGATGAAATTTAAAACATAAATCATTAAAAAGAAGGTAGGCAGAAAGCACATATCTTAGACTTTAATGTAGATCACATTTGAATAGAAATTTGAAATGAAACAATATTGTTAAAATAGTAGCATAAGAATATGATGAGTACTTTTGAAAATGATGCTTTATTTTAATCATCCTTGGGAAGTCCAAATACACTCCAATGTCTCACAGATCTCATTCTTTGAACATCTCTTGCCACTGGTATCTATCTCTTGTTCTCCAGCCTCCATTGCCTCCTGAGTACACTGTTCCAGAAGCAGAATAGAGATCAATCACAAATTTCTAGAAAAATCAAATTATGTTGCCCCTCTTTTTTCTCTATTAACATGAATATGCACATAAAATCTGCCTAGGTGAAATTATAACTAGAGCATAAGAGGCAATGTTGATAATCTCAGGTTCCTTTAACTAGAATGATTCCTAGTGACCTTCTATTTCACCTAGATTCATTTTGAAGCATACCAAATAGCTCCAAACTGTGTTGATATGCATCTTCAATTTTCTAAATCATGCATTATTTTTATTGTTCAAAACATCTCAACTCACTTCTGATACTGTGTCTAGTTGGACATTCAATAATATGGCTGCATTAATTTGGCCATTTGTTTTTGTACATCACTACATCAAATTGTTACTTTTGACAAACAACACATTTACAGGGCAAACCTCAAAACATCATACTTACCGGAAAGGTTTACATTTCATATCAAAACATACAAAAACTTAAAGTTTTTATAACATAGCAAAAATATGCCTTTTGAATATTCAGACTTCATCTATAAGGTATTCCTTTCACTCTGTATTGACATCATATATTTTTTAAATCCTTTATTTGTTGGATTTCTCTCTCAGAACTCCCCAAGGAAGTTTTCTATTTACCCAAGTTTGTACAAGGTGCTTTGCTTCACAGACCAAGCTCTGAAGTGTGACATAAGTGAACAGAAAGGTTACAAGAGAGATGACTTTTTTTCTATATCAAAGGCAAGACAAAATGTCCAGCACAACTGTGTATGACACACGTTATCCTTGCATTCTAGAAACATCCTAGTCTTTCTCAGGTATAGTGAGTCTTACCAGACAATTTTAAATTGTACTTGCAAAAACGACTCCCATCTTTGCAGTATGAGCTGGAGGAGTGATCCATGCGCAGGGCGTCTATCTTATCACCTCACTCCAGGGCAAACAGATGGAGTTTAGGTAGCATATTCTGAGCAATTACAGAGAGACTGGTCCTGACGGTGCCTCTTTCCAACCCACACATATCTTAACACTTATATAAAACAACTTCTACCTGATGGATGGTTTTAAGAAAGCAGCAAAGACATAACATTAATGTGACAAAATAAGGAGAGAGAAAAATAAAAGATCTATTCCAGACCTATAAACAAAGAATCCTCTTCTAGACATCAAAGTATAGCTAGCCATGGTATTCAGAGTTGAAAAGAAATTGTGCACAGAAACATTGTAAATATGCATCCTCATTAGAGACAAAGGAAAGATGGACACAAATACATTAACCTTGTGATTTTTTTTCACAAAATCAGAAACAGCCTTAATCAATCAGATGGCAACAGTTGTGAGAAGAGTAAAAGATCTTAAAATGCTTGTAATTTTTTTCCCTTATTATATCAAATGAGATCCATGAAGTGAAAGGGAAATAGGAAGATGATGATAGAAAAATAGATTACAGATAGATATAGATGATAGATAGATGGATAGAAATAGATAATAGATGAATGATTGATAGGTAATGGATGGATAGATAGTTTAAGTATTTAAAAGTTAAACTAATTCAAATTAATTGTGGGTATTAATTTAAAACAAAGACTGACTTCACTTATGATCAGTACAGAATGGGAAATTATAGATATCAATCATGAAATTACCCATACATATGTCTTTCATAAACCTACCAGGTTTGAATATTAAGAATAATATGTTCATATTCATTTTTCTTTAATTATGGACAACTCTTGAAAAAAATATAATTAGATGAATGTAAAGTTAAACAATATTTAAAATAGTCATTTAAGTTATCACTTCCTTGGTTACACATTTCTAAGGAAAATAAAAACACACATTGTGCACTAGAAGGCTCACATATGATTTCTCCATATATAGCACTAAAGCAACCATATCTGAACAATAAACAAATTGAATCTCCTCAACAAAACACAAATATAACCCTATAACAATGCATGTTCAAAATAACTTTATTGGATATTTATCTGGGATGGGAATTTTCTTTTTCATTAGAGAACCTGTTAAGAACACAAAATTATTTTCTATGTAAACATTCTTGGGACTTTCATAGACCAATCTGTATTATCTACTTAAACAAATTCATTTGATACATTTATTCTTAAAATTCCTAGGTGAAAAATTAAGCAATTAGCTTAGTCCCTGTATTGTTAATTAATGAACAATTTTCATCCTCACTGTTTATTGATATGGTACTCATTCCACACCTGAATAAATATTCTTCACACAGAGCATCTCCATTAGGTGAACCTGTGCCATTTATTATTAAGAACATAGTGATGTCTGGGCTATGCAGTTCTGTGGCTGCCAGAAGTAATTGAGGCTTTGAGCTTCCAAAAGGTCAGCTGACCCAGGAATGACCTAACAGTTTCATCTCAGAGGGTGATTGTTGTTAAATGTCACGGTCATTAGAAGCCATTACAGCTTCACTACATACCTTAGACTTGTCTTCAAATTATAAAGAGTTAGAAAGCAAAATAAAAATTCTCACTTTTATCAGGGGTCGGATTACTTTCAGGTCAGTACTTTCAAGGGTCCAAGTCAGTGCCTGTGCACAATTTTGTATTTTAGTTTGAACTAGCCCTAAATTGCTCAGATAAAGGTGAAAAAAAACATATTCACACTAAATCTATGCCCTGCTTTTTCCAGACTGTGTCTCACACTTTCACCTATGCTGGTACTCTAGTAACTAAGTTGCACAGGGTTGCTTCAGACTTTCTGTAGGGTCCAGAATGGCATCAAACTCATGGCAAAAGCTGTCTCAGTTTCCTATCATCTGGTCACTAGAATATAGCCATCAACCATCACACTCACCTCCTGTATTTAAGAAAAAAGAAGTTTGAGGCTATCCTGGTCTACAAGAGCTAGTTTAAGGACAGACTCCAAAGCTAGAGAGAAACCCTGTCTTGAAAAACCAAAAAGAAAAAAGAAAGAAAGAGAGACAGAAAGAGAAAAAGAAAGAAAATCTAAAACACAATTGCAAGTACCAAAACATTCTAATGGAGAAGTTTTATTAAATTTTCATATAAATGAAATTAAAAAACACCAGAGGGCTTTCTTCCTTTTCTTGTCTGAAAAGAACCTACTATGGAAAGAAAAATAAAGTAAAATTTCTTTAGCTACTCAGACTCTTAAGCAGGACAAAGGCTGCATATGGAAATGTGGAGAAATTCTCTTGACTATGATGTTTGTATGATTTGCTGAGCTGCTGCTGTTGAATGCATTCCTTCCAGATGTTTGTACTGGACAGATCTGTAGTGTAGACAGGCACAGTACAATGATCAATAAGCAAGATTATTCCTTTTATAACATAACATTGTGAATTATTTTTGTGCATGTGTGTGTGTGTGTGTTTGCCTGCAGTTGTGGCATAAATTAAAAAGATGCTGTGATATGCTCGGAAGTGAACTGTAAAATAAAAATCTTTCAATATAGTAAGCAAGCAATAAAGATTTGTAAAAGACCATTGCAATAGGCAGGAGACTGAATTTAGCTCTATCCTGGAATAATTAAGTGGTCCATGCACTGGGTTCTCTCTCTTTGCTAATTTGCTTATTGACATTCTTCTTATCCTCCTTAGACAGACATGATTAAAATGTGTCTCTCATGGTTAAACACATTACAAAGTTCCCTACATCTTTAAGAAATGGCTTGACTAGATTATATAATACTTATATCTCAGCATGATTACATGTTTTCTAAAATAAGTGCTCTCATAAAGGGGAGATAAGAGGAAAATGGTGAGAAACATCCATATACCTACTCAAGCTGAGGGGAACCTGGGTCATTTTGTTCAATAGCTACCCATTTACATATTTTGCTAAGCATTCACTTGTTGACAGAGTTTTCTGTCCCACCAGGTCCCACAGTCGTTCACTTCCAAAGAAATATACAACGGTCTACATTAATCATACACTGGTTGGCCTTTTTAGCTCAGGCTTCTTATTAATTAATTCTTACATATTAACCCATAATTCATGTCAGTGTTAGCCATGTGGATGGTACTGTTCATCATCGAGGCATTCTCATCTGCGTCCTCTAGGTCTGGGTGACAACTGCGGAATGAATCTTCCCTCTTACCAGAATTCTTCTATTTTCATTGCCCCGCCTCTACTACCTGCCTGGTCGCCCTGCCTATACTTCCTGCCTGGCTACTGGCCAATCAGCATTTTATTAAACAAGTACAAGAAACAAATCTTTCTTTTACTTTTATTTTTTATTTTTCCATTCAAAAATTGACCCTTTCTCCCCTTCTCCCATTCCCCTCCCGCTCCCCCAGTAACCCTCCTTCCTCCCCCTCCATCCTTAAGAGAGGGCAGGGTACCCTGCCCTGTGGGAAGTCCCAGGCCCTACCCCCTCCATCCCGGCCTAGGAAGGTGTGCATCCAAGTAAACTCAAAAAGCCAATACACGCAGAAGAGACAGGTCCCAGTGCTATTATCGATGGCTTCTCAGTCCGTCCCCATTGGCAGCCACATTTAGATCACATGCTCGTTCAGTCCCGGTCCAGCTGGATTTGGTGAGCTCCCATTAGGTCAGGCACACTGTCTCAGTGGGTGGACCAACCCCTCGCGGTCCTGACTTCCTTGCTCATCTTCTCCCTCCTTCTGCTCTTCAACTGGACCTTGGGAGCTCAGTCCATTGCTCTGATGTGGCTGTAGGTCTCTGTCTCTATCTCCATCCATCAGATGAAATTTCTATGGTGATATTCAAGATATTCATCAATGTGACTGGGACAAGGCTAGTTCTGGCACCCTCTCTTCTGCTGCCCAAGGACCTAGCTGGGGACATCCTCGTGTATACCTGGGATCCCCTCTAGAGCCAAGTCTCTTGCCCACCCTAAAATGGCTCCCTTAATGTAGATATCTTCTTCCCTGCTCCAATATCTGCCCTTCCTCCATCTCCACCCTCCCACTCTTCCAAGCTCTCCCCAGTCCTTCCCTTCTCCCTTCTCCTTCCCCCTCTCCCCTTCCCTCAACTCCACCCTCACCCCTACCCCCACCCCCGTGCTTCCAACTTTTGCCCAGCGAACTTGTTTGCTTCCAATTTCCAGGAGGATCTATATATGTTTTTCTTTGGGTTCACCTTGCTATTTGACTTCTCTAAGGTTGTGAACTATAGGTTTAATGTCCTTTGTTTATGGCTGGAGTCCACTACTGAGTGAGTACATACCATATTCATCTTTTTGAGTCTGAGTTATCTCACTAAGGATAGTGCTTTCTATTTCCATCCATTTGCATGCAAAATTCAAGGTGTCATTGTTTTTTACCACTGAGTAGTAGTCTTATGTGTATATATTCCACACTTTTTTATCCATTCTTCCATTAAGGGGCACCTAGGTTGAAGAAACAAATCTTTACAGGGTAAAACCATTGTCCCACAGCATTCACCTTTGTATATTTCCTTTTGAGATGTAAAAATAGCATTGGCCATGAATGTTGCAATTAAAATCAGGTATATTTTATGTGACAAATTGCTTGATATATAATAATTATAATAGAACATCTTGAACTCCATGATTATTAGAGTACACATGGTATAGAATTTTTCAAATCTATATAATTAAAACACAGTATCTTCCAATACTAGATTGAAGAAATATTAAGAGAACAAAAGACAGTGTTAACTGACCATATCCAAATAAATTGTTTATTTCCTACTTGGTGGTTGAATCATTGTTTTTCTAGTTAGTGATAGTGCCAATTGAAAGTATGGATCAAACTTTAAAAAGAAAAGACAAAGAAGAAATTTGATATGATTGCACAAATACAAAAAAAATAATGATGAAATGATTTACTTAAGATTTGCCGATGGCAAAGCCCATGTTGAAGAAATTGTGTTTTGAGCAACAGGTTGATAGCTTGTTGAACCTGGAAATTCTTTCTTTTCCTGTTTCAGACATCATTGTCTGTTTCTAGTGCACCAAGCTCATACCTTTTGTCTTAGTTTGCTTTTTCTGTTGTTCTGTGTTTGAACATACTGAACAAAAGTAAATTGGGCAGGGAAGAGTTTTTTTGGCTACAAAATAGAGCTCATTAGAGAAGGACATCGAGGCAGAAACTGGAGGCAGAGGCTGAAGTAAGAACTGTGGAGTTTAATTAACGAACTCACTTTCACTTCCCCTGACTTACCAGCTATGATATTAGAGGAAAAGGCCAACAAAGACAGGAAAGATACTGCCCACAGAGATCAAAGCCTTCATGTACTAATTATCAACTGTTAATTCTCCACAGAAATGCCCACAGGTCAGTCTGATCGAGGCCGTCTCAACTGGGTCCTGTGTTTTGTGGAGTGTCATCATTGCTATCCTTGAGGAGAATATGAATGAAGTGACTATTAAAACATGCTGAAACTACCATGAGGCAGCAGAGCTGTTAATGACCCTGACTGCACACAAATAAATTGTTCCTCCTCAGCATATATAAAATAAATATCAGTCAGGCGGTAGTGGTGCCCAGCTTTAATACCATCACTTGATGTGATACCACACCTTGAACTCGCAGAGATCTGTTTGCCTCTGCCTCCCAGGCATAATGGCTGCCCAAAGTGTGGATAACTGCATCCACAGAAAGCCTGAGAAAGCTTGGTAGCAGCAATTTCTCGGGTCTGCTCTGCTTGCTAGAGGCAAGCAAGTTCTCTCATCTAAGAGAGGCTTCCTGACTCAGCTTTAGCTGCAAAACCTTGCAGCTCTTTTAAGAGGTCCTAGCAAGAAACACTTAAATAGTGTTGATAAAAAGCTGACAGCATGCTTTTTGGTTTTCAGTGATAGCAGAAAAAAAGCTGTACCACTTTAAAATGCCAGCTTTCTGGGCCATCCTGCCAGGGCAAACTCTGACTCTTTCAGGCAGGCGGTCTGTTTCAACAATGGAGCATTTGAGTGTTGTTTGTGGACACACTGTTGCAGCTTGCTTGCTGGCAAGGACCTTGAAACGCCATAGAGTTGTGGCAATAAACATGGCTCCTGCCGGAACCTCCACTATGAGCCTAGAATCTCACAAAGCTAAGGAATGGGCTGGATCCAGCAGTCAAAGCTACGGCTTTAATCCTACCCTTATTGCTTGGTAAATTAAAGACTCATGTGGTGAGAAAAAGAGAGATATACAGTAAAGAGAGATTCAAAGGTGAAGAAAACCTCTACATGGTTCACAGTATGTTAAAAATATATGCAGCCTTAAAAAAAAAGGATAAGTCCTTAAAATAAAAAAGAAAGACAGTAGTTGGGTATGGTGGTACACACCTTTAATACCAGTGCCTGGGAGGCAGAGGCAGACAGATCTCTGCAAGTTCAAGGTGTGGTAGCACAGGCCTTTAATCCCAAACTTGGGAGGCAGAGGCAGACAGACCTCTGTGAATTCAAGGTGTGGTGGCAGACACCTTTAATCCCAGCACTGGGGAGGCAGAGACAGGCAGATTTCTGTGAGTTCAAGGACAGCCTGGTCTACAGAGGGAGTTCCAGGACAAAGATACACAGAGAACCTGTTTCAAAAACTAAAAGTAAAAATAAAAGAAATAGAAGTTAAAGTAAAGCCACATAAAGATGGAAAACACACAGAGAATCTGAATACTGTATGTTATTATTCTCTCTTTGAATTGTATGAATGCTGAGGAAGGAGCAACAGCTGCTAAATGATATTTGCTTATAAATGCTGCTAAATTAATCCAAGATAGGTATTTTAAAAATACCTTGACTTCAAAATTGAAGTCAAAAGGTATGTTACTTTGGAGAAGCGATTCTCCTTTTGTTTCCACAGGAAATGAGAGGCTGTGGATTCATTCTGAGTTAAGAAAAATAAGGTTTGATCAAGGAAGACCACCTGAGAAATCTCCGGTAGAAACAGATGACCCAGATGTCTGAGTTCTACATCCAGAATGGATTCAAGACTGCTGCCTGAGATGATCAAGCCTCACAGGATACTCCAGTCAGTACTTGATCATAACTCTAAGTTTTCTTTAGGTCCCATAAAATTATCAGTGCCCCCAAACAGCTGGAAGTAGCCTGGAATACTACTACACCCACATTCCCAAAAATGGACTATGGATATTTTCCTTTAAAAAAATGAGGGGGAAGTGGTACAGGAGAATTGTCTGTATTCTGTCAATAATGTTATAAATAAAAGCTGATTGGCCAGGCAGAAATTATAGGTGGGACAACCAGGCAGGAAGTAAAGGTGGAGCAAGAAGAGCAGGAGAATGCTGGGAAGGAGGAAGCCCATTCCTCCCCAGTCCTCCCCAGACCACAGACGAAGCAGGATGTGAACTGCCCCACTGAAAAAGGTACTGAGCCATGTGGCTAACATATACTAAAATAATGGGTTAATATAAGCTACAAGAGCTACTAAGAAGCCTGAGCAAATGGGCCAATCAGTTTATAATTAATGCAGACTCTTTGTGTGATTTTCTTTGGGGCTAAATGGATGTGGGAACTGGGCGGGACAGAAACCCCAGCAAGCAGGCCCTTCATGTTTCAACACTAGAGGCAGAATCAGGTGGATCTTTGTTAGTTCGAGGCCAGCCTGATCTACAAGAGCTATTCCAGAACAGGCATCAAAGCTACAAAAAATCTCTACCTTACAAAGCCAAACCAAAACAAAACAAAACAAAACAAAAACAACAACAAAAAACAACCTGCCATTAGGATCACTTTATTTGTTATCCATAAGGATCCCAGATTTATTTAAAATTCTAAACTTCAAATGTACCTCAAACTCTTGGATATGCATTTTTTCAAGCTCACTGAGGCTCTGCCATGAGCTTCAACAATGACATTCAGACAGTCTATTCTATTACACAGGTAAAAATCAGAACCACTGTACGTAATGATTGGGACCAAACTACCCTTAAAAATAAGATATCTATTTTCAGCACAAACATCTGGTTCCAGCAATCAAATTCGAATGATGCAGCATGCCCTGGACCCAGAGGTGTGAGCACAATTGAACCATAAAATTTCTGTAGATGCTGCTTAGCACTTCCTAAGGGTATGTTCACAATCTGTGTGGGGGCAGGTGATAGGACAGAAATGGAACTTCCATTATCTCAATTTACTTGCTATTTAATGCGACCTAAATTTTATTTGATTAAAATGACTCTAAAGTAAAGTGAACTTTATCTCTTGCAGTACCTTCCCTGTCTCAGCACCTCACACCAACGTATGCTATCCTCTTTATCACCCATGATGTCTGTCCTAGAACATATATTTATTGTTGTGCTTATCGAGTTGGACTGTGATATTGTGAAGCCTATGGCCTACCTGGTTATGTGAGTCCCATTGAGAATCGAAGTATAATATTCTCATTCCCATGTGTTCATCATTGTTTGCCTTATGATTTCTGATTCCAGGCTAAATTACTGATGTTGGGCATCTAAGCACACTGCCAAGGCTGCCAGAAAGAGAAGGGATGCCCTACATTTTGATCATTTAGAATAATAAGCTCAGATTTGTTACATGCAATGTGTGGGTTTTGTATATTTGCTCACAGTGACAACTCATACCAAGTTTCTAAGATAGGAACTGCACATCATAGACTTGTTGCCTGCATTAATGAATGATTGAACTAGTGAGTGAATGAAGGACTGAGTGCGTGGCTGATGATCAGTCAACCCTTACACTCAGAATCTCAGGAACCAAGTTGAGCTCTGGAGAATCTTCAAAGGACTCAGAGACTTTTCACTAGATTGTAATTCAATGTTTTATTTCAGTCACACAAGCTCTATGTTTGGGTGAGACTGGACACTCATCTTTACAGGGAACAGAGATGTTACTGTTCTGAGTTAAACTTGAATTTAAAAAGACTTCATTGCACACAAAAAGGAAGACAAGGGAAAATGTTTCATTTTTCTTCATGTTTCAAACTGAAGTGGAAATATTGCAGGGTTGCATGATTAGAAGTTCATGTTCTATACAGCTGAACTGGAATGTGTGAGGAAATCCAGCCATTTAAAATACATAAGGAGAAAAGGGAAGAGAGAAATGTTAAAACCTTCAATTCGTTTTCAAATATAATGACTACATTCAGCCTTACTAAGTATGCATGTAGAAGTCCCCCAACTCTGCTGCCGAAGTGAACACGATGTTCCTGAAATGATGGATTTTAACATACATCTCTTGCTCCTGAAAAAGTGTTCTGTCAAAATAGAAGCTGTCTTTCAAACATCCAGAGTCCAGGTGTCCTCATGATATAATTAACTTAAATGACTGTCTTTCTGCCAAAATGACAAAGGCGGGGCAATTTATGAAACCACTATCCATCTTGTAAAGAGTTTATAAACCCTTGCTCATGATTGGCTTCACACTCTGATTAATAGATACTTTCTACTCCAGACTTTAATTAAAAGCAATAAAAGCAGTCAACTGTGGGCCATGAATGCCTTGGTGACAGAAAAGAGTGTCATTAGAGAGATGGGAGATCAAGCTATGAACAAATTTACTGTGAAGCCTGATAAGTAGATCCATATGCCAGTGTTGAAGCCACTCTGGGAGAGCCACGGAGGCCATGGAGTCACAGACAGAAGAAAACACCAAATAACAGTGGGACACTCAGTTTCCAATGCAATCTGCTTTAACTTAGGAAAAACATACAGCTTCTTGGTTTTACACCCCTATTATATCAATGCTGAAGTTCATGGAAACAAAGATGATGGCTTTGAATAAATTATAGCCCCCAAGTAACATTATAGTATACAAATTATAAAACTGCATTGCATCAAAAGAGCAACTTAGTATAGTCATTAAACAGAAGTCATAAACTGTTGTAGGTGGAAGAGAAAATTTGAATCATTTTAATAGTATTATCCTAAATATTCACTTAACACCCTACAATACATGTTTGCTTCATCTATGAGCCATGTGAATTACAGAAAGTTGCAAGTAGTGATGAGATTAACACCCCAGGGAAGGTATGAGTTAGCAGTCAGGAGAAGAAACATCACCTCCTTATTGGTTTCCCAATATTATCAAGCCAATCTTAAGGACTTCAGGGAGAAAGCAGTGATCACAGAGGGAGTTCTTAGGATTTAGTGAGCTTTCCTTCATGTTGGGTGGAAGGACAGAGTGGGAGAGCCATGAAAGAGATGTCTTGATAGAGGGAATCATTATAGGGTTAGGGGGAAACCTGGTGCTAGGGACATTCACAGGAATCTACAAAGATGACTCAGCTAAGAGTCTTAGTGATAATGGTGAGGGTAGCAGAACTGGCCTTCCCCTATAATCAGATCAGTACTACCCTGTCATCATAGACGCTTTATCCAGCAACTGATTGAAGCAGATACAGAGATCCACAGCCAAGCACCAGGCCAAGCTCTAGGAGTCCTGTCAAAGAGAGGGAGGAGGGATTATATGAGCAAAGTGGGGTCAAGATTATGCTGAGAATCCCACAGCTGACCCGGGCTCGTGGGAGCTTACTGACTCTATCCTGCCAGCTGGGGAGACTGCATGGGATTGGACTAGGCCCTGTGCATGTGGGTGACAGTTGTGTAGCTTGGTCTGTTTGTGGGGCTCCTGGCGGTGGGACAAGGTTCTATTCCTGGTACATGAGCTGGCTTTTTGGAGTCCATTCCCTGTGTTGGGATACTTTGCTCAGCCTAGATACAGGAGGAAGGTGTTTGGTTCTGCCTCAACTTAATATACCAGGCTTTGGTGACTCACTTGGGAAGCCTTACCCTTTCTGAGGAGTGTTGAGGGGTGGGTTGAGGGGGACTTGAAGAAGAACAGGAGGAGGGGAGGGAGGGAGGACTGTGGCTGATATGTAAAATGAATAATAAAAAAAGATTTAGTACACATATCTTAATACATTACGATATACAGGACTTTCACAGACTATTAGGTACATTTCCAACATGCATGTTTGTATTAGAACCAGAGGAGTCATCAGTAAAACATCTGAGCTAAGTGTATCTTCAAAGGAAGAGTTCTTTCTGCCCATTTGGTCTCCAGCATCAA
The DNA here is from genome assembly GCA_004026605.1 of Ondatra zibethicus. NCBI lineage: Eukaryota > Metazoa > Chordata > Mammalia > Rodentia > Cricetidae > Ondatra > Ondatra zibethicus. The sequence goes on from PVIU01000950.1 coordinate 210,011, forward strand.
GTAAGGCCCCAGGTCCTCAGGACTCAGTACTTTAGCACCAAAGGCAGGTACCGAATGAGCAGTGTCAAACAATGCAGAGTTATAATGGTTTGAAAAATGAAATCTTGTGTGACAGGAAACATATTAATTAATATGTGGGTTTCTTCACTTCCCCCTTTCTTTTCCATTAGGGATGATTCAGCTTCAGACAGTTTTGTTCAGGTTTTGCTGTGCACATTGGCTGAGGGGTGAGAGGGTAGGAGTTAAAGGAGCAAAAAAAATTACAAGTGGGTGATTTCATTGAAAGAGAATTTTTTTTTCAGAGAAAGAGGAAAATAAATAAATAAAACACAGAATGGGGAATTGGATATTAAAACAAAATCATCAATATTGATCTTCAAAGAGCCACCATGGGTGATAGGACATAGGTCTTCCTTTCTGTTTCACTGAAAGCCTTGAGTAGGAGATCAGAAAAGGGACCATTGGTTGTTTATTTGCTGGAAATAGAAGTCAGAACTTCATACAATACATAAGTGCTTTATTGTTGAATTACACACTCAAAACTCTTGATTAAATTAAATTTAAATTGTCTTATTTCTCTTTTTTTCTGTCGCAGTTAGATAATAGTAAATATTTAATCTTTATTTCATTAAATATAGGGTTTAATTTTTATATAATATTTTACTTCAAAATTCATTCCAATACTAGTTAGAAACTAAATCCAAATTTATATGTGCATTATTTTCTCACATGAAGTTTCCTCCAAATATATTTCAGTCTTTTTCTGTTTTTTCAATGTATATTATATGCATAAAACTTGGACATTGTTGATAGTCATAATATTAGAGTTTAATATAGGATCTTCCTGCAAGCATTAAGGACAATATATAATCACTGTACATTATTTTCATTCCTTTTGTGAATTAGAGATAAAGTTCTATCCAGGTCTCAGAGTTTCCTGGTGAAAGTCTTTTATGAAGTCAAGGGATCTCAGGATCAGTACAGAGTAAACTTCAAGGCCTGAAGTGAAAATCATCTTAGATACAACCATTTCTGAGGCTGCTATAGTCACCACTGTCCATGCTGCAGTATTCACAAAATAATGGGAACCTCAAGAGCCGTCTACCTGGGACAGTGGAGGTAACTAGGTGCCTTCTTATTTGTATCAGTGTCTGAAGATTCCAAACCTCCACTGCCCCTGATCTTTATCCATCACTTGGTTGCTGAAAATAAAAAAAAATTCATGTTGAAAGTCTAATACACAATATCTCAGAAGGTGAAGTATTTAAACATAGGGTCTTTATTAGAATAAAGGCATCAGAGATGGAAAAATTGCACAGTGGTTAGAGTATTTGCTCCACCTACAAAAGACAAACGTTGCTTTCTTAGCATCTGTGACAGATTGGTTCACAACTTCCTGGAACTCCAGCTCCAGGGATCTGACATACTTTTTATGGCCTCTGTCAGCATCAGATATGCATGCGATCGCGTGCATTCAGGAGCTTCCATATACATACAAAGTGAAAAATAAATAAATCTTAGAATAAAGATATTATGGTCGTTGCCATCCAAGATGACTGATGACCTTCAGAAACAGGAAGCAGCACGGGCAGTCCGTGTACACACAGCAATAACCGTGAGAAGGAAGATGCCAGGAGCATATGTCCATCTGAAAACCACAGGAGAACTCAGAAGAAACTAACCACGTACCAACCTCTCTTGGAATTCCAGCTCTAGAGCTAAGAGGAGATACAATTCTATTGTTAAAGCCACCAGCACTGGACATTCCCACATGGTCACACAAACCACAAAGTAGTTTGCTAAGAAGTGAGGATGAGGTGTACTATAAACAGGATAGTGTTAATTATAAAATAATTTCTGTGACAAGAGCTTTATATATTACTTAGAGAAGAACTAGGATTTGGAAATTTTGCTGAAACTAATAGGTACTGGAGATTAAAAATTTCTATGAATTTATTAAAATGGTCACAAATGGACTCAGGAAAAGAGAGGGAAGATTCAAGAAGAAACATATTGAATCTAAATAATTTAATGAATCGCCTCCAATCCGGGGCATGTCTTATTTTTTTTAACCAGAAAAAAGAAGTGAAATTTCTTAATCATGCATAGGCCTTAAAAATTATAAGAGATTATTTAATTGTGGACCCGCAGTGGAAGTATCAAGGACATTCTATGTGGAAACATCCAATAACAACTTCTAAAATCTCCAATAAGAATTTGTCAACAAAGCTTGTAATTTGAGGAGAAATAAGCCTTCATTACAAATATAGAACTGTGGTTAGCCATGTATATTTAGAATGATATTTCAAGACAAATTTTGTATAACATTTTCTCATGCTGCCAGAAAAAGACATTTCCAAAAGGAAAAAAAATCTGTGTCATTACTACTTTTAGATTATGGATGGAAATATGCATTTTGGAAAAGTTTAGTAAATAATCAAATTCAACATGTGTTTCTTGATGTAATACACACATGTAACATGTACACACACACACACACACACACACACACACACACACACACACACACACACCCTTATTCCTATTCTACATGAAGATTCTGTTCTAGACCAAACAGACAACTAAGCAAAGAAAACTGTTAGATGAGAACAGAGGAAAACATGTCACCAGGGATGGAAAAGGTGAAAACCGAGTTGTTAATAAGCATCATTGTGAACAAGATCAGCACTAGATGTCACATGGACTTGAAAAAGAATGATAGGCTAGTTATATAAGATGGAGCTATTAGAAAACAAAAAAATCTCCAGGTGGTTGAGATATTTCTTAATTCTGGGTAGAAATAAGAAATATGGTTAGGAAGAGTGTGAACGTTTGAAATCGCAAGGGCTTCTATGAAGTTATTCAATTAGACACAATTGAGGACTGCCTCAGACTGTAGCGTTCTGCATCTCAGGTCAGGTCCAAAAGAGTATACACTGTCCAACTTCTATCTCACTTGCTCTCTAAACAAAGATTATATTATATTGATCCTCAGATGAATAGATTTAAATGTTCCTGAGGAGTGCTATATAGGTAATACTAGTCATCTCTTCCAATATTTGTTTTGCTCTTATATGCAGAGTCAGACTTATTTTAATCTTATTTTTTCATGTTATAATTATTAGAAGACACTTTCAAAATGTGAGATACTTGGAGGAGTTGTTACATTCAATCAACAATGAAGGAGTATAATCAATTAATAATTATCAAATATTCTAAATGGTTGGAATTATGGTGCTTAGACTAGTCACATATTTCATGACAGTCAGTGTTACACTGGTTAAAAGATCTAGAGGAAAGTTGGACTTGTAACGTTAGATAAAATACATTTCCATGAAATATGTCATTAAGTTTTTGATGCATTTCTGATATATTTCCATTAAAATCAACAAGCATATTGTTTCAAGCTTACTCTTTGTGGAGTTCTTTGATGATGAGATCTCAAAAACTGGACCAAAGTATTGTTCATCAAAAGTGAAGATCCTTGGGAGATTATAGGCCTCAGTAGGGAATTTACTACCATTGTTTACTAGATGACATAGTGTCTAACTGCTCTCTCTCTCTGTCTCTCTCTCTCTCTTTCTCTTCTATATATGATAAATATATAGAAAGATAGTTATATATATATATATATACATAGATTTATGTCAATAAACATAGAGAAATGTTTATTTCAGCCTTGATCAGAGAAGCTTCTTCTGGTAGTGAACAGAGGTAAATAGAGACGCACAGTTGCTCAAGTGTGAAAAGTGACTGTTAAGTTCTTATTCATAAACTGAAAATCTATGTCACTCCCTTTAGCATTCAAGGATACTTGTGGAAGACATACCAGAGTGAAGCATGATTAATAAAAACTCAAAGACAGATATTGGGGTTCAAACTGAAGGTCAGAAAAGCAAAGCAGTCACCCACTGAATCTTACCTTAACTTCATTCCAAATGGCAATCCTGCCTCTGGGAATTTCAGAATGAGACTGAGCCTGTGAACTGTCTTCTCCCATTTTATATTCCTTTCTAGAGCTGGGATTAAAGGTGTGCACTACAGGGATTAAAGGTGTGTGTTACCACTGCCTGGTCTGTAAGGCTGACAATAAGGCTGTTTTACTCTCTGATCTTCAGGCAACCTTTGTTTATTAAAATAAAATAAAATATCACTATCATGTTCACATGGAAAAGTCTGGTTATATTCAATGGATCACTAAGTAAAACAAAATGCATCAACTCCAGAAAGATTTATGAAAAGGGGGATAGTTGATGGCATATGAGAGAGATGTAAGTTTATGTGAAGTGATAGTAATCACAATGTATTATATAATATAAATTGTCAAGGAATCAATTTAATTAAAAGTATGCCAGTCTGGGACAATTTTTTTCCAGTGCCATAGAAACAGCTCTGGTTTCCTTTACCACACATGGCATTATTGACAGTAGAAAGAAGATGCTATCATGATTCCCTTCCCTTCACAATGTATAATTAGTATAAAGACCCAAACATTGCAGAGCACATTGTGTTGTATGCAAATTAGCTCAAGCAAGAGAATGAAGCCATTGTCTCATGTGTGGACATTCTGCATCATACAGCAGCCACCTTTAATCCTAGTATCATCAGCTGGACCAAAGCTGTCTTAACATTTATATTAGGGGTGACTGTTGCACAGGATTATGGTGGTAGTGATAAGTGTTCATGCTAGAAGCCAAAAACAAAGAAAAAGACCAATTTGAAATAAGAAAAAAATGCACAAAATATTTGATGATGCAACCATTAAGAAAATATTAGAACATCATCACTCAGGGAAGCTTGAAACAACATTAGCTTGAATAAAATCTTAATGTATATGCTTACCTGTTCCATTAATTGAGAAACTAAACATTTTAAAATATCACCTTAAACCGTGAAGATCTCACATATGACAAACAAAGCACCATAAGGCTTGGCCAGATTTCATAGGTTTTACTAGATTAATACCTTTATACCCACTAATTTTCATAAATAGATCACTTAAATTTATGATAAAGTACGCTTTATGTATGATAGGCATAGCATGAAATAAAGCTGAATAGCCCATGTTACCTTCATTGAATTGTATACCAAAGACAGACAAGAAAGCTACTTAAGAGTGGTATGATCCTAGGCAGAGATAATCAACCTGCTTCTTTCACACAGGTAACATTAATCTCAGCTGGGATCTGCTGGCCAACTGAGCCATTTTGTATCAGTCTCATTATGCAAACTCATCATCCTTGGTCATTCTTCCAATGTGTTGGACTACCATGCATACTAAGCAAATTGTTACTTGACTGTTTCTCTAGAAAATGAAAGAAATTGCTGTGCCAAACCCATTTATGCATTCACTTTGGAAATATATCTTTAGTTCTCATATTTGATTCTTTCCCTTATTTTGTAGCTACACACAGGAGCACAATACAATGTAGCTATTCATTCAGTAGTACTTATTTGAATGGAAAACAACATGCATTTAACAAATGAAGGAGTGAGTAAATAGCTATACAATTCCTGTTACTGTTTACAAATAACTAAACCCCTGCAAAATCACTGAACAAAATAAGTATACTAGACAAATATTAGTGACATCGAGCAGTATAGTACACATATAAGGCTGTAAGAAGGAAAGATCATGCCATGATCCAGGAATAAGGGACCTTCTCATGAGGGAACGAGAATAATATAACTCTTTAAAGGAACTTGACAAAACTCTACTATGCCAAGTGCCAAGAAACCTGATAGAGAACAAAGTCTGAGATTGTGGAGGAGGAAGTATACAACGAACAGTTAACTGTGGGTATGCAAGTTTGGTTAGAATAAAGGTTGCAAAATGAAAATGACCAATGAAGCAGAAAGCAAACCCCAAATTAAATATAAGATGGAGGTGTTAGTTTAAAAGTGCTGTTGTCAGAGAATGGCTCAAAAGAATCCAAATTCCAAAGGTTTTATGAGTTCAAATAATCAGAAAAACTGAAGCTCCCCATAAGATGTTCCTAGAGTGTCTACTGAAGATGTCCATGCCAGACATGCAAGTTGATATACTCTGTAATTATTCTAATAGTTCAAACTATTCATGGGGCTTGCGGGACTAATGGACTTACACATGTAAATGAGGGCTGCTTGTTTCCTGGCTGCCCAGACCCAAAATAATCACATAGAAATTATATTAATTGCAACACTGCTTGGCCAATGACTCTTGCATATTCCTGGCTAGCTCTTACATCTTAAATTAAACAATTTCTATTTTTCTGTGTATTGCCACAAGGTTATAGCTTACCATGTAAAGTTCTGGCATCTGTCTTTTTTTGGCAACTACATGGCATCTCTCTGACTCCACCTTCTTTCCTCCTTAAACTATGCTTGGAAGTCCTGCCTTGCTCTATTTTACTTGTCCATTGGCCCAAGAAGCTTCTTTATTATTTAACCAATAAAAGCAACATATATACAGAAGGATTTCCCATACCAGACAAAGGCTGAGAAGGGAATCACCTTGAAGATGAGCTATTAAATCTCCATGAAGATTAACTATTAAAATCATGTGTCCTGCAGGATAGACATGCACCACTTCAAAGATAGAACTGTTTTTTCTGCAATTTTTGCATCCTCTTTCTACTAGACAAAAAGCAGAGTGTTATAGTTTAAGAGTATAAAGTCACAAGCAAAAGGAAATAAGTAATCTTAAATATCTCAATTCCAGGATTATCTCAAACATCAAACTATAATTTTTCAATGACAAATATTAGGGCTAGAATCTAAAAATATTCAGTTGGGTAATGTTCCATTCTTGCTGACCAGGGAAGGACTGAGCCTCAAAAACAAAAGATATAGAAAACTTTGTGACCTGGAAAATTAATTCAGAGGTTCATCAGAATGGTTTTTTGTGAACATAGAGTGGCATGCAAATAAGTTAAATATATATATATATATATATATATATATATATATATATATAACACATAGGAGGATGTCTTAAGTACCTTAAGTCACCTGGACAGTGTATCAATACCTAAGATGAGCCTGTAACAATGGAAAGAAACTGATGGACCAGAGCAGGCATGGATCTGATGCCTTTAAAAGCCTTGGAAGTAACTCTTAAGGGAAAGATTATATATAGAAAAGAAGGCAGAAGGAACAGTCAGGAGTGATACTCTTTTTGGTAACAGTACCAAATTACAACTCTGCCAGGCACAGTGCTAAGTGTTTTTATATTTGACTTGAATTGAAATCAATATCGTCTAGAGGCTGAATGATTTTATTGAGCCCTATGGTGTTCTCCTCATATTCTTTCAGTGGTGTTCATGTGACTGTGTGTATGTGTGAGTGTGAGTGTGTGAGCATGTGTGCGTGTGCACATATGTATGGGTACTTCTGTGTGTGCATTTCTCTAGTCTTTTGGTTTTGGCATGTAGCACCTGGAACTCTTTTCAGGGAACATTTCTGGGCTCTGTTCTGAGTTCTGAGAGCAATGTACATATCAGAAGCCTGGAGATGCTTGGGGGATTGCAGATCCCTATCCCCTGACCAATCAACAGCACTCTGCTAAACCCCTGCCTTAAGACAGGAGACATTGTCAGGTGGTCAGTAGTGCTTTATAACTGGGTGGGATTATTCAGGTCTGTGAATTCACTAAAATCACAAGGATTACCACCTCACCATTCTCTCTACTTCTCCATCTCTCTCTTTACTCCCTTGCTAATTTTCCTGGTAATTAGTCAAAATTGCTTACCCATGAACACATCTGAGAAAGAATCGCATCCTACTTTTACAAACGTGTCATTATAAAGGTGGTAGACAGGAAGGTTTTAACAGCTGTTACCTTTCATCCTTGCTAATCCTGAATTGCCTACAGCAGTTCTCTGTTGACTGAAGTACTGATGTAAAAACCTACTAACAAAAGCTGAATGGTGCATGCCTTTAATTCCAGCACTTGGGAGGCAGAGGCAGGCGGGTTTCTGTGAGTTCAAGGCCAGCCTGGGCTATAAGAGCTAGTTCCAGGACAGGCTCCAAAGCTACAGAGGAAACCCTGTCTCAAAAAAATAAAAAAAAAAAATAATGTTCTTGAGATACTGGGTGCTAGAATTGAATCATGAATATTCACCACAGGTCCTTGTATAAAAATTATTATCCATTTTGGTGTTTTAGGGTGCTGAGAAGAACTGTAAAAAGTAGGACATAGTGAGTTCTCTTTAAATAAATGGAATCTTGCACATGAAAGAGAATGTAGGATTACAGTTTTCCACTTTTGTCTCATTTATTAGCCATAAGGTGGGTTAGTTTGCTCTGCAATAGGCCCTGTCATTATATGAACCACCAGCATGGAAGCAATAGATCCAGTCTCAAGTGGACAAGAGCCTCTGAAACTGTAACACCAAATAAAACTTCTCTTTCCTTAATGTGTTTGTCTGAGGTAGTAGTTATAGTGACAGAGAGCTATAAGGAGACAGTGCTACCCAAGTGTTCAGAGTCAAAAAGAATGACAAAGGAGCTGGAGAAGGTCTCACTAGCCTCGAATCTAATCAATCTCAGGTGAAACAATTGCTATGGCAATCAAAGGAGATATGTGTTAGGCATTTGGAAAGCAGACTGCTATTTCCAGGACACAAGCAATTTCTGATTAATTACTCTCTTATTTTCATTTGCATAGCCATCAAATCAGCAATAAAATTAATCATCTTAGTTCATGTGAGAAAATCTACACTGAAAACACCAAAAACCGAGAGAGCCAAGAAAATTAAGTAGAAAGAATAATGGTAGAAGGTTGGAGATTTAGAGTAGAATAGTGGATTTTATACTATTAGAGTCAATGGGGCTCTTAACTGCTACCAAAATTTTTTTATTTTGGGAAACAACATTAACAACAAATAAGAATACTTTGATATACAATGCTTTTAATTAGTATTAGAGTTTATTATTTCATGCGTTTGTCCTTGCAGGCATTTGTAAAATATTGAAGCATATTCTAGTATCTCCTTATATCCCAAAACATTTATACAATTTCTATTACACATGAACAAGACATCCTTGATCATTATGCTGACTTGTTACTTCTGGGGAGAAACAGTTCTATGTGTTGATAGGGAGTGACTAAAATTCAAGCAACAGAGAAGTGTGAGTCAGAGAAGAGGGTGACCCAGGGACCTTAAGAAGTGACACATTTACAAGGTTACTTGTCTGAAAGTCTCTACTCTAAATACCAAAAACAACCTTTAACTTATACTGTTAGATTGATACATATGCCTACTAATTTTATATAATAAATAAATAAAAGTCAATGACCATGCCCCATGTGTCTTGTCACACCCACCGAAGGGCACGCTTGCTATACCAAGAATAAAAGGAAGAACACAATGGGGCGTCAGATACTCAAGTTTGAATAATACAGATTTCACACTTGTAAAGAAGATAATGTTTGTTCAGAAAGGGGGTAAAAAGGCAGTTTCTTCTATAATGGTTTGTTAAGAGGATTCATTCACTGTGGGTGTGAGTTCTGGAAATACTCAGAAGGGCAAATAACACTATTAATTTTCCCTGAATTTAACCAGACTGTTAAAGAGAAGTGACAGAAAGAAAGCATGCAGACAAAAATACCCAAGAAAAAGGATACAGTAGGACACACCACAGGATTTCTCAGAGATGTCAGCACAGTGCCTACTCAGAGTACTGGGGTTGTATATGCAGGAAGAAAAAGCTGTGGATTGACACAAGACTTTGAGGCACTCACTACACTCTATACCCACAGTGACCCCTGCCACCTTTCTCTGAAGAACACACAGCTAAGTTGGCTTAGTAAAGAACAATTAGTAAAACTCAGTCATGCAAATAAGGGTAAGATGCAGAAAAATGATGTGCTGTCAGGTCTAAGAGGTAAATGTTGCTGGAAAAATGATGGCACTGATTGATAAGGAGCTAAAAAGCCTTCCACTCTCCTAAGTGGGTGACTACGAATTCTGCCATGAAAAATGGAAATAGAACACAGACCCTTAAAAGGTGAAGAGTTTTGATGACAGAGCCTCCTCTAAAAATAACAGAAGACAGACCAATGCCCAAATAATGTTTCTTTAGTCAGAACTGGCTTAGATATGTTGTGTGTGTGTGTGTGTGTATTTCAAAGCAAGGCACTTCACCTCAAAGACATCTCCCAAAGCTCTCCCTGGGAGAGGGAGTAATATTGCTCACCTAGACTGCATTCTTGCTGTTTTTATATCTCCATTCCTGTCTCTTACTAGAAGGGAGGAGACAGAGGTGAGTCATCCATAGCATATGTCCCTGTCTGTCTCATCTCTACATATGCAGTTTTCAGGCCAAGAAAGAGAATTAACCATTTCCTTATTTCAATTCAATGGGAATTGAAACATCCTACACTGAGCAGCAAAGTGTGGACTGCTGCCTTTTCCCCCGTGAGTTTCAGATAATAATCATATTCTTCTATTACTCTCTGGGGCTATATCTCACTTCCCAGTCCAGAAAGTAAACACATGATCCCCTGCATCCATCTCAAGATGTTTGAGGGAGAAAAACTGATAGCACCAGAGACCATTAACTTTCTTTTCCAAAACCACCTTTCTCATTAGAATTGAAAAATGTGCCTGAGAACAGCAGTTTATGGCAGTTGACTAGATAAAACTTCAGAAAGATAGTACACACAATGAAAGGTGAGACAAATTGCCATGATAAGGTGTGTCAGCAAAAGGGCTGAGGCTGCAGGAAGAGAACGCCTTTGTATCTGCAGCCATTCATTAGGTAGGGTTATGTCACAGTGGCTGGCATAGAGAAATGAGGACACCAAGATGCCCAGGAACATTGAGCACAAATATCGTTCCCCTTAGACTATGGCATTCTTTCTTCAGACAACACACTGGCTCTAATATGTTCATTTAGAATATGTATGTGTGTCAGAAAACGTATTTTAAAATAATCATTGTATTTCTTTAATATATGATTCAAAATGATAATCACAACTCAAATTTTATTTTAAAATTGATGCTTACTCTTTCAGTAAAAATCTGATTATTAATTCTGAATAATCATGCAAATCCAACTGTGTCCCATTAGCTTAGGAAACACGGTTATGTTTCCTGGGGGGAATATTAAAAAATAATCACACTTCAAATGAAAAAATCCTGATTTCAATTTCAAATTATATCAATAATGTTTCCAAAACACTTTTTCTTTCAAAATAGCATCATTGTTCAAGTGTCCATTTCTCTGCAGTGAACCAGAGAGAATTTGTATTGGTGAGAGAAACAAGCTCTTAATTCTCAAAAGATATTGAGAAGAAGGCATGTTTTTATTTAAAGAGCTTTTCAAGTTTTTAATTAAGAAGCATCTTACAACTAGAAAATGTTTGCAGTTTCACCCCATAAATTTCCTCTTGGAAAGGGAATTCATTTCAGACCAAGATGAAAACATCTTCCAGAAAGAGAGATCTGAAGTAAGGAAATTCAATTTTGGAGTATTATAGCCCTTAGATGTAATTGTGCAGAAATCAGAAAATGACTTTCTTGCCTACCATGGACACTACCACCTTCCTACTGTAAATTCACAGTTCTGAGTTAAATTTTGGCTCCTTGAATGAATTTTCCTCCTCCTTCACAGTACTCAGACCACTCTTAAGATTAAGGGGCTTTCAAGGTCACAGCTACTCATGAATGCTGTTTTTGACAATAAACTATTTTTGTGTGTTTACTAGGTCATTGCATGAACTCACGGATATTCTGCAACATCCTCCACTATGAAATTAACCAATCTATCATCCAACCAATGAAAAGACAAGCCAAACACTCTACTCCAACACCTCTCTTCAGAGCACTTTCCCATGTCCTATTTCTTCCTTCCTTGAAGGGGGTCAATATGGGCTTCAATGTGGAGCTTTTAGCAAAGCTGAATTCCATAAAAGATACCACCTTACCCAAAATGCAAGAAATAAACAAATTTAAAACCAAGAAGAACACAAAGCACAAGGCAACATGACATTAATTATCTTCTTAAGGAGGAACAGCTGATTAGTTAAAGAGAAGCATCTGCAGGCTTCAAAGAAGAGACATGTCACAGGGCCACCTTCAGAGAGATGGTAGGATAAGGAACTAAGGTTAGATTCATCTACTTCCCAATAAACATTGTATCACCTAGTCTTTTGGAAGGCGATGATATTCTGAAGTGTGAGAATTCGTGTGTATTCTGCAGTAATAACAAGGTCTGTGTCACTGAATGTCTTGGCAGTGTAACAATGTCCCATATGTATTCTCTGAATAGAAAGTGAAGGTAGCTTTCTCTCAGTATGACAGTCAATTTAATTCCCTGACTCTGGTGACTAATCTAGAGATGGGGACATTGCGACGATGATGGTTGTGAAATACCTAAGACCTACTGGCTGAGAACCACCAAGTCAAACAAGATAAAGTGTATAAAATGCACATTCGAGCCTTTTTTATGTCTGTCCAATAAAAAATGAAACATTGATTTCTGAAAGGGCAGAAAACTTGAATGGAGATTCCTCCAAAGACATAAAATTGACCTGTAAACATTTGCAATCCCCTCCGCATCATTAATTATCAGGGGAAGGCACAACCAGATTCCATAACACAAAGCTTCTTATCAGACAAAGAGAGAAGAAAGGGAATGCTATGAGAATTCAGAGTATAATGAACCAATACACACCATTGCTTTTTTCGTGAATTAATTATTAAACATTATGAAATTTCATCAAGTAGAATCACTCTGTGTGTAGTGCTTTCATGTCTATAGGCCTAACAGCAATAAGCCTGTATTGCCAAGAGGCTATCTCTGCTCCTTTGTTCATTGCAGTATTGCTTATAATAGCCAAGACATAGAGACTACACATGTCCATAAACAAAGGTGTAGAAAATCTGTCTCTATCTTTGTCCTATCTGTATATCCACCCTTTATATAATTACATAATAATTATTACATCTCTCAGTTTCATTAATCTGTATTTGGAGATTCTTGCTTATCTCTATAAATTCGTCTATATCCAGGCAATGATAGAGATACAGACATATGTGAATATTATTATCAATAATTTTTAAAATCCTATAATTTTCCCACACCATGGTTGAAAATTATGCTATGTGGAATAAGTTTCCCTAAGAGGGGAAAGAATACATGGGCTGATTTTCATATGGAATCTACCTACAAAGTTTCCTAACAGAGTAGAATAATGTGGAGTAGGGTGCAAGAAAATGACATAAGGGTGACAGAGCTGTTGATCAAAGTCTATGAACATTCAGCTATGACACGAATAAATATTTCAGTGTATACTTGCCATTCTTTAAGAGTATAGGTTATCAATGTCCTCACCACAAACGGGCACACTAATACACACCTCTATGTGCATATTATCTGTGCTGATAAATTGGTTAATATTTCTTTTGTAGCAATCATTTCACAACGTATATTAAAGATTTATATAGTCTTGTACATTTCTTACCTTAAATGTATATTTCAATTACACCCAATATAATGGAAGGTGAATGGCTGAGTGAATGATTAAAATGAGTGCCTGTAATCTTTTAATGTCACACACACACACACACACACACACACACCTACTCTGCAACTGACCCTGAAAATCTGATACACATGGAAGCTCTTACTCCTTTTTCTTGTTATCTTTCTTATGCAGGAGATTCCTTCACTGTCAGACCACCCTTGACTTCACAATGAGAGGAATTTAAGCAACTTTTGTCTGTGTTTGGGGCTGTTTCTCACTTTTAGTGACTTCTTAATTTTCAGCTACACACTCTCAGTCTTTTGAGCATTCCTCCTCTTTTCCCAATTATACTTTGTAGAGTAATGTTGCAGCAAGTGCCATTTTATAAGTCAATTTCTTCATGCCTTTCTATGCTCACAGCCTTAGCCATAACTGTATAGTTGCATTCTCAAGCACTCCCTCGCTGTTTCTTTTCTACTCCTCCGGATTTTAATTTAGGTAAATAAATAAAAATTTCTAAAAAAGAAACATTGAACAGCTATTGCAGACTGTACTCCCTTTCAAAGTAACAATAAAAACATTATTTTCCCAATGATAAACTTTACCTCAGTCTTTATAGTGAAAAGTTATTTTAAAGCAAATTAATTGCCATGTAGTGTTAACTTGATTATGTGCATGAAATGACATGAAAAGGGTCTCCTTACACTTAACACTGGAGAGAACAATCTATAAGTATGTGGTGCACAAACAATTATTCATATTCTAGGACACATAAGATTTAGTTTCAAGTGTATACCCTACAAGAATATTCTCACTGAAAAGGTATATTGACTGATTATCACATATCCATGCCTAAAATTTTGCATATTTTTAGAATGACAAGCATGTTCATTACAAAACTAGTAGGTAGACCAAATGTAGAAAAGTATCTAATATATTAATAGTGTAATGGAAAGATTTTGACACATTCACACAATTAAATATAGATATCTTGGCTAAAACTTGAGCATACATGTTAAAACCAATTTGAAAAATATGTACATTTCTTAATGCACTGTGGATGGTCATACATATTTATAATGATAATAAGTCCCTCTAAAAGAAATTCACTGCATGAACACCATGATACCGCTGTGTAGTATAGGGGAAAAGCAGTTCCAGGTTATAAACAAACAACACCAATGCACATTCATGATATCTGTCACTAAAATGGTGAGTTGCTCATGCTCCAGGGACTGTTCCTACTCCCATGCTTATATGGTGCAGGCAGTTATGGGACTAGGGCAATAACTGAGAGCTTATATCTTGATCAACAGACTTAAGTTAGAGTAGGCTTTTAAAATCAAGAGGTCTAATCTCAGAGTTCCACCTCTTCCAAAAAGGCTAGACCTCCTAATCCTTCCAAAACAGTTTTATCAACTGGGAACCAAGTATTTATACATGTGAGGCTATTGGGGCCATTCTCATTCAAACCAGCACAGGAACATTGAATCTAGAACCAGAGAGGCTGGTTCTTATCCAGACTCATAGATTTAGACAGCTTGGCTAAAATTAAACATAGAAATATTGCCTGCCATTTACCATGACTTGATAATTTAATGAGATGATTAGTTTTAAATGTTTCGTATAATTATTGCCATTAACAAAAATTTGATTAAAATAATTAATTATGATCAAGTTGTAAACATAGCCTAGTCTCCGTAATTTCAACATGATAGTTGAAGGGGGGGGGACCACTGAAATTTAGAAATATTAATAGTTATATTGAATCTCTTCAATCACTCCATTCTGAAATAATACCCATTGTTGACAAGGTTCTTAGTTGGACGAGACGACCTCTGTTCTTGGATAATTACCATAAGTCATCATGTATAGGTGTGCTTGGTAAGCTATTATCCAGCAACTGACACCTAATGCCATCTGTATAAAGCTTATCAAAGAAATTAATCACTGATATTGGCAAATTCTTAATATGAATAGTTAAAACTACTTATTAGCATACTTACGTTGTATAGTTTATACTGAAATGTGTAGAAATGAATAGTTATATGAAAAGTGAAAATCATTAATCGTCTGTCAATATCAGCAAAATTGTAGTATTTATAAGTTGGAGGAATTGTAGCCAAAGGCTCTGTAAGTACATAACATTAAATTTGCTGAATTTGAGTCTGTTTCCCAAATTTATACCTTTTTTTTTCTCATTTGAAAATACAGCAGAATTAAGGTTAAGGATGAGACAGGAAAGTATTTCTTAGGAATAATTTAAACGAAGGAGAAGGAGCCTGCCTGGCCTAGTTACCAGATTTCTGCTGAGCTGGCATTCCTTCCAGCGTGCCCTGCGAACACATGCTTTTGTGTTTATTCCCCAGGTTTTTCTCATTTCAGCTTCCACATGCTTCTTTCTATAATTCCCCGAAGACTACCTGGCCTCCTTTCCAGACTAAATGTTTGAGTCGCTACCGAAGGCAAGCCAGTAGCCACCTGCACTTTGAGCTGTGCTCCCCCCCCCAGCCTCTGTAAAGCAACTGCAGGGCACAGAGAACAATAAAGCACAACCACTTATGCGGGTTGCACCCTCGCTATTCCACTCCACTACGAAGATGTGAATCAGTAAAAATCCTCCAGCATCTTCTTGTTTTTCTTTCGATAATATCACAGGATGTCTAGTGGGGATTTAGACAGACCTAGACACAAAATTTAAAGCAACACACCATTTTATTTTAGAGTAATGTTTACCCTAAGGAGTAAGGTTTCTGATCTCTGTGGGGATATAGGTATGCAAAGGTAATAAAAACAAAATGAACAGTAGGTGTGTAAACATCCAAAAATTATATACAAGAACTCACAAAGTCATTTTTAAGACAGATCCATGGAGTCTATATTTGAACATAACTAACCTTAAATTTGTACCAAAATTTTTGTTTTGGATCTTTTTCATATGGTGATTTTGTTGCAAACATGTACACAGAGCACATTTATGCACCCATTGGGAAGAACTGCAATTACCTTCAAATGAATGTTCAGCAAATGTTTTGTAAAGCAAAATGTTTTGTGTTATTTGAGAAAAAAAGCTAAGCAATCGTATATGTATTTTTGTTTGTTTGTTAATGTGGTTTAATTTTTTTTTCAACAAGGTCTCACTATATGTATGTAGCCTTAGCTGACCTGGAACTCACTACATATACCAGGCTGGTCTCAAATTCATAGAAATCTACCTGTCTCTTATTTCCAGGTGCTGGGATTAAAGACATTGCTACCACACTTGACCGTATAATTTTTAAAAATTAGTTGGCAATTTACCAACACAGAAACCTTGTAAATAAGCCAGGGTGGATTTCAGTTATTGGAAAAAGTTCATCTAAATTAAAAAAAAAATGATTCCTCCAAGTTCAAAGTCAGTTTTAGAGGTATGTATTACAGTGTGGGTGAGGACTTTGAGAGTGTGTAGGGACATGTAGAGGTCATATTTTGTTAAGTGTTATTTTGAAACTACAGTTTTTTTTTAACTTAGAAATTTAATGTTTAAGCACTATTGCATTAGCACTACTACCCGTAGGTTAGATAATAATTCACACACACAAAAAGAAAACTAGAAGAATAAATTTTAACTATATATTAGATTTTCATGCTGACCCAGAAAAGAGACTGTGATTGACTAAAATTCCATAACTTTATATTTCCTTTAAAAAATAATTTAAGGCAGTCATGCTGGCACATGCCTTTAGTCTCAGCATTCAAGAAGTAGAACCAGGTGGATCTCTGTGAGTTTCAAGATGGCTAGTGTGGTCTACATAGAAAGGTCCAGGATGGTCAGTGTTATATGGAGACACTCGGTGTCCAAAAGAAAAAAAATATTACAGAGCTGATAAATTTTATATATTGTAAATGTGAGTGCTACATTTACATAATCAAACAGAAATCTCTCAACTGTGTTCATTTTTACTATGATAAGTTATAAAACACCAGATTGTTTTAATATTTCTTTTCTTTTAAATAAAGAGTCTTGCCATGTAAGTTCCTGACCTGAAATGGGAAAGCAGATGTAGGAAGCCTGGGTAGTATATTGTCAACATGGTAGGAACTGTGCTTCCAACCTAGAATGCCACAAATGTCCCCATTGTATCAGCAGAGTGATCACAATAAAGACTGACTGTTTCCCTACAAGGTAACATAAAGTAGCCTAAGCAGTGAGGGCAGATAGCAAAGGAAATTTTCAAAGTTAATCAGTGGGTTATTGTAACATCTAAAGCACGAAAGAGTAAAGAGAAAGAAGAAAATCAGAAAGGAAGAAATAACAACCACAGGAATAGAAAGAATATAAATCTACCAATATTCCCATTCTAAAAGATGACATAGAAGGTGCTTTGAGGAAGTGTACTGCTTCACATGTTCAACCAGGCCCCATAGGTTGTGGTCATTCAAAGATGATCACAGGTCTAATGGTTTAAGCAAATGCCTGTATGGCATAATCATAATTTATTTAAAATATGTTTATTGTGATGCTCTGTGTAATTTTCTTTTCATGGAGACTTGTGAAAGGACCTGTGTATATCTACGTTCAATGTCATAGTACAGTGTCAAATGACAAATCTACCCTAGTATCACAGGCATGAGCTAAGTGACCACACTTAACTTCTGTTAAGCTCAGCTTTATGGAACTAGTTATTGGCTGCATAAAGACTACATCTCATGAGCATATGTGAAGAAACAACATACTTGGATAGTGGCGGCTTAACCTGGTGTGGCATACTATCGAAATGTACACTTGATCTCTTTCTACATCAAGATCCATCAAGGAGATTGCTTGCTTTTATATTTCCAATACCTCCATCAAACTCAAGCATTTATTAGACACTTAGTTAGCATATCATACTGCAAGAAGAAAATGGAAGCTCGTACATACATTTGATTAGCTCCAAATTGCTGCCCTTGAGCCAAAAGTGAAGCTGTGTCTGCTCTGGGGACACAAACACATCTAGCCACACTGCATGGTTTTGCTTAAGGTTTTGTTTAGCAGGTGTAGTTTCCACCACTTCTTGGGGGGGGGAAGCCAAAAGTAACCTTTGAAGATAAGCATATGTTTTGATTTTTCTAATAATGTAATAGAAGGTGGCAAATAGTCATCTGATATAGTCCAACATTTCCCCTTTTTTGATTTGTTGTTATATGTGATATTTGTGGCAATGCAACTATTAATAAATTTACATATAAACTATTTTCACATATAAATATACTATATCATCAGAAACTAAATTTAATATTTATTATACTGGAAAAATATGGTTTATACTTATACTTTTGACTAAGCCATAGGTTAATTCCAATGGTCCCCAGAACGTAATAAAACAGGAACAACATTTAAAATAATAGTTTTTATGATTCATAAAATTCACACCAAACTAGATAAAACAATTTAGATGCTGTGTTAACATGTAAGTATGTAGATATTATACAAACTATTATATTTAATATTACTTTGTAAATTTTGAGAAACTTATATAGGTCTGCTTAGAATTATTTCTCTATGCAATCCATGGTCTTTTATTAAACTATATGGGATATTTTATTTCTTCTGATTTTCTAAAGTTTGGACCATAAATGATTGAGAACTAATTACAATAATCTGCCTTGGGATAATTATACTGCATGACACCCTGAGCCCAGCTGGAAGAGAACAACAGTGGCAATATGCTTAAGGTCACTGGATTTGTACAGCGTATACCAGCTGTGCTCTAGCGTCTGGACTGGCTGCCTACTCATTTCTAAATACAATTCATAGTGTTGACATTTTGATTTATAATGATGTCAAAGTCCTGAGTGCTACTCTAGTAAATACCCAAGCAAATGAATGTTCTGTTGTTGTTCTGAAGTTTAGTTACTTTCCAACTAGTTTTGTTGTTGTTGTTGTTAACTTTCTAGTATATAAAATTTATCTCAGATGCCAACCTGGGTTCATAGATAAGTTCTACCATTCCTTAATTTGAATTTTGTCAGAAATTCAACTGGACTTCTCAGATAGCTCAGATAAAACTCTAAGCACTGTATGAGAAAGATTAGACAAACCATTCATGTCAACCACCGCAATGGGTTCCTTGGTAGATGAGCAACTGGGAAACCTTTCAAAACAGTGTGTACTCAGCAGCAACTCCTGGACTCTGAACCACAAACCTAACAAAGTTTTGAGGAAGGAAAATTTGATCAAGTGCTATCATGAAACTGTCACCAGTTTTCTGAATAGGTAGCAAGATTTTTAAAAGAATATTCCCTATCTTTATAGATTTTTATTACCATTTCTTTTGCTTTAGAAATTGTTATGATTTGAACAAGAAATATCCTCCTTTTCAACTCTTTGTCTCCAGGTGAGGTGCTACTATAGAAAAATTAGAAACAAGAACAGGTAAGGTCAATTTCAAGAAAGTGGGCCATTGGTGTTTGGTTGGTGGGGATTGTATTATTCCTGTCTCTTCACATTTGCTTTCTCTCAGTTTGAGGTCCACCATGATGGGAACAAGTGTTTTCCCACAACTATCAATGCTATCAATGCTATCAATGCTATCAATGCTCTCAATGCTCTCAATGCTATCAATGCTATCAATGCTCTCAATGCTATCAATGCTATCAATGCTATCAATGCTATCAATGCTCTCAATGCTATCAATGCTATCAATGCTATCAATACTATCAATGCTCTCAATGCTCTCAATGCTATCAATGCTATCAATGCTATCAATGCTATGATGTTCTGCCCAAGCACATGATTCAGGGCTCTAAGGGAATATGAACCCTCTCAAACCATGAATGATGAATCAAAATGATGTGATCAATACATAAAAATACTATCTTACAAAAAGTTAGAAAATATGAAATGACAAAATAATATTTGAGGAATAAATTTATGTTCATTAATTCCCATTTAATATCTTTAATTAGGCCTGAGGATATGTGTCACTGTTGAAAATCTTTGCTGTGAAAGTGTGAAGGCCAGACGTCTGGTTCATTGAACCTATATAAATTCCAGGTGAACTTAGTGGTCTATTTGTAATTTCGTTATTTATAAGGGGAAAACAGGAGATTCCTAGAGCAATCTACCTAGCCAGACTAAAAATAATGCCAGTTTTGACTGTGATACAGTGACCCAGGGAATAAGATGGAAAGACTTCTGATGTCAACCTTGATCTTACACATTCTTACACATGTATACATACATCTGCATACCATACATGCAAATGTGCATTCACACATACATGCACACCAATACCCATATAAATTATATATATATGGAAAAAGATATACAACTAATCACCACTTATTCTGCATTTTAATGCTGACAAACTGTAAAAATATAGTTCAATATCATGGTACCCTGAACTACTGTTGATAATTTATTGTTCAAAGAGATAAGGTTAGCAATATTATGTGCTACTGAATTGGTCCTCAGTCTAACTATGAAGTAATCATTTCATATGTTTGTATTATCTGATGAGAAACTTTTCATCTCTACATCTTGTTTCTTCCATTTAAATATCTTGTATTTTTCTCTTTGTTCATCATAAAATAAATAAAATAATATAAGAAAATGCATATATTGAAACCTTAAAATATTTAAATTAAGTTAAAAGGACTGTGCTAGAGTATCCAGCATGCCAGATAAACAATAAAATATTATTTTCATATTAAAAGAAAGCATGTGGACATAAGTACCTGGTAAAGAACCAATTCAAAAGTAGGTGCCTCAAACTAAAGAGAGCAATGTGAAGTTATTGCTATACAGATATATGGATCTCAGAGTCTGGGCTTTCAGAGGGGACAGTCATAAACGTCTCTGTTTCAAACACACCATCAGAGGAGCTTTGCAAGCTAACGCAGTTATTCTGTGGCAGACGAGTGAAGCAGAAGAACAAAGGGGACCGGTGAGATGAGCGAGCCAGCGGCCGTATTCATGGTCCAACTCAGTTCGTGAGACGATACTTACAAGCTCTTTCTTTTCTGTGAACTTTCCCCATGGACATTCCAGCTTAAAAGTTTCATGGGTTTCCCGCAGTACTTATGTATTGAACTATCAGTTTGAATGTTTACGTTGTAATATTTCCTAACCATGTTTTATCCCCATGGTAAACAAAGCCTCTATGTCTATATATTTAGGACACATATAGCCACTGTAACAACACATTCATACTGCAATGGGTCCAAGAGAGAATGTGCCAATTTGTGCAGGGTGTCCGTGTGAGCACCTTCATTGGGGAAGTTGAAAATCAATGTTGTTCGTGACTCATGTCAAAGTAAACCCAAATTAGACTTAATCTACCTCATGATCTGTAATTCACATTTAATCTTATATCACTTTTTTAAAGACTCAGAATTCATAGTTTAGTGGATACTGGCATGGGAATAGATTTAAGCACAAATTTTTCCCTTATACCTTCTCTGAATATGATAAGCTCTGTAGAAATATTTGTTTGGACACTTACCTTGATACATTTTTTTGCCACCCATTTTCTCGATGATACCCCACCATAAATGTCTGAGGCATAGCTCTGTGAGATTATGATCGTCATGATAACTGCCAGCATCCGCCTAGCTATTACCATTGCTTTTATGTATATAGATATTCTAATGCATTCATATATATATATATGATGTACTATTATAATGTAAGTCTATACGTTAGACTAGTCAAGGCTATAAAAGAAAATATAAAGATATAAAATAGCACACAAAATCAAATTAATAAGAAAATATAATAGATTTGTAAAGTCTACCATTCCAGTTTAAGATTTTGAAACATTATTAGCTTGTGTGGCATAAAAATATTAGACAAAAATACACACATGCAGAAATAAATTAGATTTCAAAGGCATCATTTTTAATAAAGGGTTTTAACTGCCTTAGTGTAGAAATAGCCTGCAATCTGGTAGATAAATATGCAGCAAATGACAAATTAATATGTGTTGGCCCTCATCAGCATCAGAGACAAATGTTATTATAATGTTTTGGAATCTGCTCAGTTTTATGTGTCTGGGGAAGCTATAGTTGTGGCACAGTCTTCAATTCAGAGGGACAAATCTGCCCTCTATGTGCGAATGGTGAGCGCTGCCCTACAAAGAGGAGAGAAGGGTGGTAGGATTTATAGGGACAGAGGTTATATATATCTGACAATTTAATTAAAACATTCCATAAGAAAGAGAGAACTAAATCCCAGAGACTCCTCAGTTGCTGTCCTGGTGCTGTATACATCTTGAGAAATTAAAGGATCAAGTTCTGTCTCCTTTAGTTTGCCATATAACCTTTGAAAAAATATAACAACATTATATTTTTGGAAAGTGTAGAACATTTCAGTAACAAAACTGTTGCAAACATTCCTGATATTTTAGATTACATCAATGCACATGACTAAACAAAACACTTTTCTTATTCATTAATACAAAGCAGTTTTTAAATGAATTTCTTATGATTCAAGCAAAGAAAAAGGAAGTGGTTCAACTATCACAAATTGAGTAACATCAGAATCTGTATATAAGTGCTGAGCTACAATGTTAAGCAATTAAGTTTATCTTTCATTTTTTTAAAGATAAAGTCTCCCTTTTCAATACAATGTTCCAGAAATCACTCTACACTTTAGTCTGACTTTAAAATCAGTCATTCCACCTCAGAACCCTTGTTGCCAGGATTGCAGTACTACATCATCCTGATGTTAAAGCTTAGGTATTTACCATGGAAAGTGACTTATAAATTAATGACTGTGGAATTGTAAATAAGTACACTTTAGTTCATAGTCTGTGGATACCTATCTTTGACAAAAAACATGATACATGTCTTCCTAAACATAAAAACAGCAGTAATGACTCCTTGCCAGGGAATCATGGCTAGTATTCCCTAGTATTATTGCTCCCACGTTTCTGTCACTGATGACCTTAGAGATCATGGTGATCTGATTCTTTCTCCCTACATTTGGTTTGCTTACCCTCCTCCCCAGCCTGACAAGTCAATAGTAGTCTGAATATCATGTCCCCCATGGTATCAAACTCTTCCTACATTCAATTTTGATTTGACTCCATACAGAATCACTACCACATTGGTCTCTACATTGACCTTCTTTCTTTTTATGTAAAAATTGCTCTGGGAGCTTGGGAGCTGAGTTTGCCCAGAATTGGAGAAAGCCTAAAGCTAACAATATTCCATAAGTACATTACTGTGTGAGAAGCCCCTACAACAAATAAAACACTCCTTACATAAGAAAGATTTCCAAATTCTTGCCAAAGGCATCTTTGGCATGAGTTGTAATCAATAAAACTGAAAATCATTTAGAAATTTTGTAATAAATAAGAATAAGATTTAACTGAAGATTGAAGGATCATTATATTTTTGTTGAGTACCTTTATAAAAGATGTTTTATAGAAAATGTTTTACTGGGGAGAGCTTGGGGGAGTGGGAGGGTGAAGATGGAAGAAAGGTGGACATTGGAGAAGGGAATAAGATATCTACATTAAGAGAATCATTTTAGGGTTGGCAAGATACTTGGCCCTGGGGATCCCAGGTGTCCACGGGCATGTCCCCAGCTAGGTATTCAGGCAGCAGAGGAGAGGGTGCCAGAACTAGTCTTGTAACATAGTCACATTGATGATTATCTTGATTACCATTATAGAAATTTCATCCGATGGATGGAGATAGAGACAGAGACCCACATTCACATCAGAGCAATGGATTGAGCCCCCAAGGTGCAGGTGAAGAGCAGAAA